>JAPMOR010072234.1:603200-780549 GCA_026543865.1 Argiope aurantia
TCTCTCTCTCTCTCTCTCTCTCTCTCTCTCTCTCTCTCTCTCTCTCTTTTGTAGGCTGATGCGTCGTTTAGCGCTTCTGCCTGTATATAATATACCTCCCGTGTAAAATCAATTGAAGTAAATTTCAAAGATTTCTTCTCTTTGGACACGCATGTGCAGAAGTCTCTCTCTCTCTCTCTCTCTCTCTCTCTCTCTCTCTCTCTCTGTGTGTGTGTGTGTGTGTGTATGTAAGTTAGATTGTTTAACCTAACGCCTAACCTTTTACACATGTTATCTTCTAAACAGGGTAACTAGAATAATTTGGATTGAATTTTTACAGGCTTGGTATATGTTATAAGAAATGTTAAAATCTCAATGAATTCGTTGGTAAAATATCTAACTCAAAAGGGGTCGAAATAATGGGGATTGGTATTTTCATTTTTCCATATCTTCTTTCCAATTAAAAATAGAAAAATTTATCAAATTCGGTGAATTAACGTCTCAGAACAACTTTTTCAAGATGGACAACTTTTGTATTTAATGTTTTTGTTAGGTACCATTGCTCGGAAGTTAGCGGCTAAAAAATTATTTTCAACTTCTAATGTTGGCCGTTTTTAATATTAACAATATAGGTTGCCAGTTTTGAAACGAAAATGAAATAAAGCTTCTAACTTTATTTTATTTCTACACTTTCAAATTGATAAAAAAATTATTAAAGATTAAGAGCTTGAATAAAATTAATTAAATAAAAAATATAGAAGAAGAATTATTTAATGGTACCATTATGTAAAAATGATCACCTTAAAAAATTTTAGAAATTGCATGTGTTTTAGTTCTTTTGAATGTGTGTTTTAGTTTTTTTATTATAGACGAGAATTATTATTAGAAGCGAGAATGTGAGTACGTTTGTTTTATTCCTCCGTTTAAATTTGTAAAGTGTTTGTTTCTAGGTAGTAGGTCGTTTCTTTAAATATGATTAAATACTGTTGGAAAAGTTTAATTAATATTTTGTTAAACCATTAATATATATAGATATATTTTGCACTCTTTTCCTAAAATTGATAACCTTAGTGATCAAACACTTTATTAATTTGGATGTCAAAGCGTAAAATAGGGAGATGTTTTTTTTCACAATTTTTGAGCTATATTTTGCAATATTCATTATATAAAGAATCATTTTCTGTATAATAATAAATATTTTGAGCAAGAAACATACATTTTGCTATTTAAATGCCTTTATTTATCTCATTATTCCGGAGCTTTTGTTAATTTCCCGGTTAATTTAATATTTTCGATCCCATTTGGTATATGTGACTTGACAAATAAAAGTGATACTCTGAAGCATAGTATCTTTTTTTTCCACCAATTCATTTTTTCTTTGTTTTAAAAAAAAGGAATACATGTTGTGTCAATGGGAACCCCCAAAATTAGCTCCCATGGACTTTTAACTTCCTGGCCCCTCACCCCCTAATGATATGAGGTAACAAATAAATAAGATATCACACTCTGCAGACTTTTTTAGGTTGATCAACAAAAAAATCAAGATAGATATCGACGATATTGATAGATTGTCAGTCATCAGGTGAAACTATCGTCCATGCAGCCTATAATTTACTTTACACTTGCCAGAACACTGACGACATGGCAAGTTAATAAGATGTAACATTTTTGCCAAAATTTTTTGCTTTTTGGATAAGATAACATCATTCTTTCTATGAAAAATTGAATTCTTACTTCATTGTTGCTATACCTGTCAAGGAAATCTCTGCCTGTTAGGAAACGAAAGCATTTGAATAAGAAGATAGAGCCCCCTCCCCCCGATTCATATTTTATTTAATATTTCCAAAAATAAGTAATGTTTTATTTATTCTATTGTTATTTCCTTAGTAATAATTTTGCAAGGGTTTTTGACGATAATTTTATCATTCTTATTCTCTGATTAAAATCTAATTAATCGTTAAAGTAAGTTAACACATAATTTTTTTGAGAATATTTGCTTGCTATAGCTTTTAGGGGGGAGGGAGCACTTAATAAAACGATCACGTGCCTAAAATTGATGATGGGGGTAAGATCTGGGTATTTTTCAATAAGTTGTATTCGTTTTTTTTTAATTCTAAATACGCAAATAAAAATAAGTACACGGGGAATCGAACGTTTGAGTTATTCTTTTTTTTTTATATTTCCATTGTTTTTTATATCTAACAAAGCTATTTATAAAAGAATAAGTTTAATATATACATAAATTTACAAATTATTTTCTACGATCATTTTTTTAATCATCATCATCGTATCTAATTAAATTTTTGTCCATGCACGCAAAATTATTTTCTAATGGAATAATTATGAATTCTGATTTGTTGGTTACAACATTTATTTAAAAATTCTGTTAGGTAGCTAAGACCCACCGTGACTTAGAGGCGATATATTAGCTTCGGGGCAGGGAGTTCAAGATTTGGAATCTGAATTCACAAAAGATCCATCGTGGGTACGGACGTGGAGAATACGAAATCCGAAATCATTAGCCAAACGTCCCCCTCAGAAATCGGACCGAGGAGCGCAAGTCAGGTCGCATCTCGTGTCATCCGACCGTCCCTCAAATTTACAACATCCATCCCAAAATAGCCTGTTGGATGCAAATGGGACTTTAATGTAACTTAACTAAACTTTTAGGTAGGTAACTAAGTTTTAAAAGAAACAATTTATGGCGAAAATATGAATATTATTCAATAAAAATATTGAATTCTGGAATTCTAAAAAATTTTCTTTTATAAAGCCGTTTCAGTTTAGTTTCTATACTCATTTTATACAGCCTAGATTACAATAACATATATTTCATTCATTTATTTTGAAATGCCATCTAGATCCAATCGATACAAATTTGAATACATTCTAGGTACAGGATGCTATGACAATGATTACACTAAAAGACATACGAGTGCGAAGCATCCTGAATTAGAATAACAAATCTGAATAGCTCCGATCTTAGGAATGTGAATGAAGAAAAAAAAGAATCGGTGGAAAATTATTTTATTGAATATTCCTCGGCTTGTGATGATAAAAGCTCTAATTTTTTTCAAGGTACAAGTATCAAAAGTAAATTATTATTTTTTTAACCCTTTCTTTCTGAATTGAAAAAGGTTTATAACAATATATATACGATTTTTCTTGTTCAAATGTATCTTCCGTCAATAAGGCTTTATGTGTTAATTTTTATCGCATACTTTTATATTTTTAGAAGCATCATTTACTTTCAATGAAATTAATTAGTCAAAAACCTTATTAGCTTTCGTTATTTTATTTTATAAGGTCTTATTGAATATGTCATCATTATCCAATATTGGATATTTATAAATTTCTGTAACCCTGTTCGATTAATACATTTTATTATAATTGAAATACTTTATAAATATTAAAAAAAGGACCCTGAAGATTAAAAATTTTATTAAATTCAACAGATGTCAAAATAGTTTTAAAAATGCATTTCCAATTCAAATCCAATTAAAAACATTAAAGATTATATTACAATAAATGAAGATGATTATTAGTATAACCTGTGATTGCCGACAGTTAAATAATAAAATCTGAAATGAAATATAACCATTTTTTTTTCAAAAGTCAGATCTTAGTGCAATTAAATCCCCAAAATCTTATAAATAATAGACTTAAATATTGAGAACTTTTGGATAGTAATTGATAAATACTGATAATTTAAAAAAATCACAGTGCAATTTTTTACAAATATCCCAAATTCACAATTTTTAACAATGAGAGAAAAATTAAAGTCAATATATGAATAACGAAGAAAATCAAGAAATTAAAGAATTTTATTAAGTAATGCTTGATTCTCTTTAAATAAGTGTAAAATTAATTATTATGTCTTCAATTTTGAAGCTACGTTAGAGAAATTGTACAATGTATATGACCCTCAGTCAAAAGACTCTTACTGTCGCCTCTTCTCCACAGTACTTCATTCCGAAGCATACATTTCATCACAAAAATTATAGATAGAGAGAATCTGCTTTACAAACCACAATTACCATCACCTGTTTTTTGCTTCTAGTTGATTTAGGATATACAATTTCAGCAAAATCAGTATCCTATAACACAATACATAAAAGTAATATGCAAATTATTATATTGCTACTTGAAAATGAATCTAATTCCAAATATTTCAATAAAATTGATGAGCCATTCACTTTGCGAAGGGAATTTTTCAATATTACAGAAAGGAAACAAAATACAAGTATATAGTGTACTGCAAGATATCTTACTTAACAATAAGTATATCATGGCAGATTTAACTTAAATCATGTATAACTTAACAAAAATCAAGAAAAGAATGATAAAATATCAGTAGGAAAAAATGTATGGAAATTCTTTGAAATAGAAGAAAAATGCATATGAGATTTTTCGTAAAATTTATCAAATTCATAGTGAATAATATAGTATCTTGTTTGAAACCATATCTTAGCCTAGTTTAAAAAATGAAACAAATACATAAATGATTATTCTTTATTAGACAGGAGGAAATTTATTTTGAATCACATCTAGCAATTTTTTTTAAAGAAAATTTGTAAGAGAGCTATGATATTATCACACTAGAGCCCAGTCAGATGTCATTGCATTTTGTGTGTGCGTGTGTGTGTGTGAGGTGAATCCCTAAAAATTGTGCATGATACATACAAAATTAGCCTGTCAAAGGAACTATATTTCAATTTCGGTAACTGAATACTCATTCTTGTCTACGCAACTAATGAGATAGATCATTACAACCTTTTATTTTCGTTTTTATATTTTATGCGTTATGATGAATAAATATTTAAAAAAAAATGATAAAATCTACCTGGCTCTCTAATCCAGAAGTCCTGCCTTAGTTAAAAAAAACAAACTAAAATAAGTCATATAAATAATCATTTTGCATTTTTTTTATTCCATATCATTTTCTTTCTTAAAATCTAGGAGTAAAATTATTGAAATTTTTTAGAATTAATTTATAGAATTTTCTTAGATTGGCCTGAGTATAATTAGTCTTTTTTATACTGATGATTTATTGAAACTAGCTTAAACCAGACATTTTCAAGGCTCGTGAAGATTAAAAATATCTGAGAAAATAAAATTTCTTCTGGCTATCCTTGAAATCATATGCATTGTAATCTTCTTTTTTTCGCAATATGTGGTTTTAGTATTTCGGAATTAATAATAATTTTTTGGCAACGTTATGATAGTATGGGAACTAAGGAGAACGAAGTGAGCGTTAATTGACTAACTCTTCAGATGTCATAATAAGTGAAAAATATCATCGAATTTTAGTGTATCATAATTTTGTTATTTTATAAATTTGAATTACCTGTTTTTTTGTGCAGGATTGAATTATAAAACTTATCATCTATTTTAGTTTTGTTCTCTGAATATGGACAGCTCGTTTTTCTTTAACTAGGCTTAGTGATCGTTATGTTATAAAGATATTGTGCTCATCTGCTGAAAAAAAAAGGTTTTTACTATGTACGTAAATTTACGTAAACATGCTTTAATGGATTTATAGTTAATTTGTGGTTAGAGATGAGTGGTAGACCAAGGACAACGTCGATTGCTGAAAGCAGCAAGCAGTCGTCGCAGCCAAGTTTCACTGGAATCAAGACTACAAGTAAGTTATGCGATCTGAAAATTCAGACTTCGTTTATATTCGTCTGTATTAAACGTTTCAATCAAAAAAGGTTGAAATGATTTTATGATGCTTTTGTTTAGTTTTTATTCCACGATACGTAGAATTATCTTATGCGTCGTCTAGTGTACTGCAGCATGGCTTTTAACGCCAATGAAAACATGACTGCATGTAAGATCAAAACTTATTTCTTTTGACCAAAGTAACACAGGAAAGATGTAAATTCAAAGGTTTTAAGTTATAGTAAGCAGAGAATGTATTTTAAAGGATCTGATAAGTGTTACTGATAGATGATAATCTTAATTTGTTTTAAACATAGGTATTCTCTGATTGCGTTATAGCCATCTTGCTTATTAATATTGATTACTTACTTTAACTATGTTTATTATCTGTGAAAAATAGCATAAGAATTTTTGATTTACTTTTAGTGGAAATTTAATTGCAGTGCAAATTTCTGATATATTTGTGTAATATTTTTATCAATAATAAAAATGCAATGTTTTTACAATTTCTTGTTAAATATCATAATCCATATTTTATGAAAATTTAAATAGCACCTCTCATTCAATTGAATTTTTTGATAAAAATTTTATAATCATCTAGTAATAATTTTATCAAATACTCAGATATACATTTTTATTCATTTTCAGTATCAGTTTGTATTTTGTTTAAAAGTTCTCTTTTTTGGGTGGGGTGTTGCAAGAGGAATTAGAAAATTATGAAGAAATTTTGAATTTACCAATATAAATCATATCCTAGTTATTTATCTCATTTTATTGCATTAATACAAAGTATCTTATGAGTTTGAATTGTTTATTTTTGAAACTTTTCAATAATATCTTTGAGAGCCCATTGATTAGTAAATACTTGTAGACTTCAAAAGATGTCAATATTCTTGTATAACAAAGGTATAAAATTTAAACTTGTATAAATTTAAAAAAAAATTGAAGATATTTTTGTATAATGTATTTTTTGTAGCATAAAATTAGTGGTGAATCTTTAATTTCTTCGTAGGATACATTAATTTTTAATTAATATAGCCTTAGTTATAAGAATCGGAAACCTAGGTCCTGTGAAGTATTTTTCATTCTGTGTATAAAAATGCCATGTTAGAAAGCCCTTGATAAAAATGAATTCAAATAAAATTATTGTATCACTTAATCATTCTTTTCAAAAAGGATTTATTTTGTAATAATCTGGTAGGTAGTGAAAGAATTTATTATTAATTTTAATTACATTTGCTGAAATATTTTCTTTAATTTTGAAAACGGCTCATTTTAGAAACTGAAAAATTTTATGAAGCATATTAATGCTAGTTGTAAAAACAGTTCAGTATTTTGCTATTTTAATATGAGACAAAAATGCTAATTTGTGCCATTTTCTGGAAGAAAAGTGGGTTATATTAGTTTTTTTAACGGGTCATACAATGTCAATATATTGAATCAATATTCTTATTAATAAAATTTAAATATTGTGGATAAAATCTAATAGTTGTTTTCTATTTTCTTTTATGCATGAGTAATTAAATTTCTTTTAACCTAATATAAAATATGCATTTGTGATTGAAGTGGATATTAATATGTTTAGTAATTTTTGTAATTATATGTCTTTTAATTTGGGTTATTTTTTACTTGTTGCAGTTTTGTATGCAATCAAAGATTTTATATTCTATTTTCAGATCAAGGGTTGAAAGGCTTGTTAGCCTAATGTACAAACAGTTTATTCTGTTAATTCTTCTCTGACAGTATTTTTAAATTTATTGCATCAGATACTTATACAATCAAGATTATTTCATTCTTGTTATTGTTTTTAAATATAAAATTTGTTGAAATTTGTAATTTTTATTCTGTTATATTATTTCCAGTATATATATATATATATAATCTTATACTGGATTAAGAATTTTATTCTGAATTAAATGCAGAATGAAATAATGCAACAGTTGATTTCAAACAAGTATATTGATATAGATTGTAATATTTATTATTTACTCAGTTTTGAATTCATTTTGAAATTTCTGTCAGGTTAATCTTCCATGTCATATATCTGATAGCATGAAATATTGTTCCAAGCTTGTTCAGAAAATATTATTACTAAACTTTTTGATAAATAAAAATAAATTTCCCAGGTGTTGTTACATTTACAAAATAAGAATATGAACACATTTAGTTAATAAAGTAAAGTAACACAGTAATATAAATTATAATGGCTAAATATTGTTTCATTATAGAAGTGGTTGTTTAAATTATGAAACATTTTAGAATTTAGCAATTTTTTATATAAATAGTATTGATAAAACAAATTGGTAATTTTCTAAGTATTGAATGCTTAATAAGGATGAAACAAGAATGAAATGATGATGGAACACTTGCATACTAAAATGCTGCTGTAAATATATATATATATATATATATATAAATATAGGTTTTGTGACAAAAAATAAGATTGTAATATTTTCCTTTTTCTCCTAATATCTAAAAAAGAATTTGTGAAAATTCAAATTTGTCCGTTTTTATTCTTAAGCCATAATATTAGAAAAATTTTAGAGTGTTTCCAAATCGAACAGCTAAACATTTATGGAGAAAAGACGTATGATAAAAAAGAGTTCAATTTTTATTTTTAAAAAATCTAGACATCATCCATAGTAATTTTAGAAATTATTTGCATGCATTAAAGTATTTCTGAAACCCTGTGTAAATTTTACCATCATGAACAAAGTAATTTACCTTTTTAGAATGCTTTTGTCATTTGAATTTTTTCTTTTGTTAATGCATTCTATTTATAAAATAGATTTTAATATTCATTTCACAATTAAAGATTTTTGTTATATTAGTATAAATGGCATGCACACACAGTTGTTTAGAACATTAGAAAATTTTTGATAAAAACTCAATTTAAGATATTCATTGAAAAATATAACCTAAAATGAATGATTTTGCATGTTGATGTAACATGTGCTTTTGGTAATAAACTCATTAAATATACAGCAAATTGTCACTCACTATATGCATCACATCATTACAAGTAAACATGTTAAAAGAAAAGGTTATATCTCAAACCTGAGAAACTCAAACTAAAGATAACCTTTCTTTTTTCATCATGCTTAATGTATATATATATAATATGAAGGGATTTATATATTATTAAAATCTATTTTTTGAAATTGAGAATATTTGTTATTTATAACTCTTTATTATTACAGGCAAAGATGGAAACAAAGTTACAACTGTTGTGGCAACTCCCGGACAAGGGCCTGAACGACCTCAAGAGATTTCTTACACGGATACCAAAGTAATTGGAAACGGGTCTTTTGGTGTAGTTCACCAAGCTCGTCTTCTTGAGACTGGAGAGCTTATAGCAATCAAAAAAGTTTTGCAGGATAAGAGATTTAAAGTAATTTCACTTCTCTGTAGAATCTATTCTAATTGCCCATGTTTTGAATTTTAGCTGTAGAAATTTAGATAAATCCATGTGAATAAATGAATGTTTTACTTCCAGAATCGTGAATTGCAAATCATGCGAAGATTAGACCACTGCAATATTGTGAAATTGAAGTATTTTTTTTATTCAAGTGGTGACAAGGTATGAGGAAATTTTTATTGTAGATTTATTTTTAAATAATGTTTCTCTTGGAAATTTTTGCATTGATTATAGATTTTTAACTTGTTAAAGTATAGTTTTTTTTCTTCTTTGGTTTGTTCTTATATAAATATCTGGCATAATTAATTGGAATTTTTTATCACTTATGGTTGCAATTTGTATGAAATATTGTCTTATATAAATATGGAAATCTGTATTTTGTTTAATTTTTTGAGAAATCATTATGTTCTTGATGTTTGGCATCCTAAAACATTTTATAAAGATAAAAGTTTTTTCTGAATTTGTATTGCTAGGTACATTAAAAATTTAGTGAAAATATTGAGAAATTAGATGATTAATGGAATTATTTTTGTAATTTTCATTTTTCCACAAATGTTTATTTTAGAGTATTTGAAACTATCTAGTTATATTTTAAATAATTTATCCTAAATTATATAATTGTTTTGACCCTATAAGTTGTTGAACCATCTTTTTCATGTCCCATCTAAAGTCACATATTTTATATTTAGAATTATATTGAAGAAATATTCAGAATTTGATTGAATATGAAATGGATCAATTTATGTGCTTGAAAAGTATATTTTTTAGTGTTTTAAGGTTGTTGGTTGCGTTTTTCGAGAATTAGATTAATAGTGAAAGAAATGTTGAATGTGAGGAAACAAAAGAATTCAAATTTATTTCTAGTATATATTATATTACTTATTATGAAAAGAAAATTGTAGGCCTTATTTATTATTAATTTGATATAGCATTTATTTTTCTTTTTTATAGAAAGATGAAGTTTACTTGAACTTGGTACTAGAGTTTATTCCAGAGACTGTTTACAGAGTGGCTAGGCAATACAGCAAAGCTAAGCAAACTATACCTATTTCATTCATAAAGGTAATTATATATTTAATTTAAACATTTTATATTTAAGCTTTTGTTTTGGATCATAGAGATAATTTTTCCTTCTGTTGCAGCTATATATGTATCAACTGTTTCGAAGTCTAGCATACATCCATTCCCTTGGAATATGCCACCGTGATATCAAACCTCAGAATCTGCTTCTAGATCCAGATTCAGGTGTTTTAAAGTTGTGTGATTTTGGAAGGTAGGTTTGCATTACTTTTTTTTTTCAGATTATTTTTGTATTTCTTTTTATCTTAGTTATTCCATTTTATTATTTTTTCTCTTATTTAAACTCAATACTAATTAAGTAGTATTACAATGCTAATTAATTACATGATATTAATTTCATGTTTTATGTAGCGAATATTTTAACCGTCTGAACTCCCTTTTTTTTAAGTAGAAAATTTGATTTTAATACATTATACATACAAAATACATACAAAAAGTATTTTAATACATACAAAAAGTAAATTGTGCATCTAAAATAAAAGTCATTATTTTAGAATTCTGTTCATTTTTGGATTAAATCAAATCTATTATAAAAATTAAATTTATTTAAAATATTTCTCTAGTTGAAATTTTTGCTTTGAATAAAATATCTGTAACCATTGATCAAAAAATTCTTTTGGAACAAATTTCTTGTAAAATTTTATTGAAATTGTTAGAAATCATCAATTTCAAGTGATTTTTGAAAATATTTCTGCAAAAATGTATTTTATGTAAAATTAGGTTTACATAAATATATTTTTATATAAGTCTTTTTTAAAAATTCATTTAAGTTTTTAGCTTAATTTTAAGAAATGATTTGTATTTTATTTTGCTAGCATATTTTTTTGTTTTATAATTTAATCAATACCATATGTGTGAAAACATAGTAAAAAAAATTGTTAATAATCTGGTCCTTTTGTAGCGCCAAGCATCTTGTGAATGGTGAACCAAATGTTTCATACATTTGTTCCCGTTATTATCGAGCCCCTGAACTTATCTTTGGTGCAACAGATTATACTACTATGATTGGTGAGCATTTATCTTTTAATTGCTATTCTTACTCAAATCTCATTTTTACCCTGTTTATTTATATGCATCAGATTTAGTACAATCTAACACCCAAATCTGGAATTTGAAATTTTTTTTAAAAATTGGTGTTTAAGATAAAAATAATTTTTATTAAAATATTTAGTCTTTAAATTGTTCCCAATAATAACAAGTCATTGATGCACAATTTCCCTTCTTTTTTGTTACTGACTTTTAACCTTTTGTTATTTACAACATTTTTTATTGCCTCCTTTGGATTAAGTGGCAATTAATGCAATCAATTTCTGAGAATTTAATTACTTCTTTTGTTCTATAAAATATATAAATAAAGAATAATAAGTTACCATTTTTATTTTTATGTATTGAGATTTGTATATTTCTACTAATAATAAAGAATGTTTTATATATGTTGATGCTCTACAAGCCTGACCATTTGACCTATAGCTAACAAATTTGGCACATATTTATTTTAAAGTGTGGGTATGTGCACTTTGGAGCAGGTTTTTGGAACTTTAATTAAATTAATAATAGCATTTTCCCCAAATAACTTCCAAAAATATTATTGCACAAACGTTTCATACATTTAAAAAAATTCTTTTTAATGTTATCAATTAAAATGTGCAAATTTTCCTTGAATTTTGACCCCCTCATCCCTATGTTCAACCATATATTACATTATTTCCCTGAAAATCAAATTTCTTTCATTGTTTCATCAAATATTTAATTTGTCATTTTCTTCTATTGTTAAAAACTAATGAATGAGTATTCTACTTAACATTTGCATAGTTTACTAGACAATTAAAAATGTAAAGTTGTAATAACTTGGAAGATAGAAGAACCTTACATTCATGTTTATAATAATGCTTTGATGTAATGAGACTTGTCTGCTTTAGGAAAGTTCATGTAAACTGAAGCTTAGTAAGACAATTAAAAAAAAAACATTAATGTCAGACAATTTGGCAAAATCATAGATATGGTTGTATCTCAAAAGTTTATTTGAATTTAAATATAAATAACATTCCTGACATACTAGCTGTTCACCTGAGGCAGCTAATTCATAAATTATCAGGGTAATATATATGATTATTAATAGTTTTGTGTAATACAATTCTTTTGTTAGTACAAAAACATTTATCTTCCATTTATGTATTAAAGGTTTTATTTTTCCTTTCTAAAACTACATACAAAGTTCTCCAAGATATTTTAAACTTTAAAAGGATAAATCCGGGCCTTTTCTTTTTATTTGATAATGGAAAAAATTTCTATTATAGAAGGATATAATAAGATTGAATTTGCTTTTTTCTCCATCTCGTATTGCTATTGATATTTAGCTGCATTTTCTATTTAACTCTGTATAAATGATATTCATAAGGATTTAGTTGGTATTTTGTTTCTTCTATAGAATTTATTCTGTTTTGAATTTGCCATTTATTTGGCTCATACCATAACATTTGGCTTAAAGGAAGTCCCTATTAGTAAATATTTAAAGCAATTTGTAGCAGTTACTTCATTGTAAAAGATATAAGTGATGTAGTACATTAAAACTTGTTATATGTGTCATATGTCTATGTGGTTATGTTATTTAACACTGATAAAAAAATTTCAAAAATATTTGTTTATTATATTTTATTATTTGCATTTTAAAATTCATAAGTTCATTCATTAAGTTGTAGAGTTTGGATAATGATGTTATCTTATAAACCACCAGCTGTACTTGTCAAGCATCATTATATCGCTTAATAGGCCTTTGATTAAAAATTTGTGATGAGGTAATATGGAATCTTATTGTTATGTGAGAAATGAACTTCAGAAAAGATTTTTGTAACAGCTTTCATAATCAATTAATTTTTGGAGGTATGTATGCTGTAGGCATCTTTTAACTTTTAACTAAAATTCCTTTAAAAATATATAATTATAATAAAAGGAAAAAAGTTTTTACATTTTGTATAATGAAAGCGGATTGTGTTTAATATTTCAATAATCGTTTTAAAATAATTTTACAATACAAAATGAGTAATTAAAACATTACATCTTAAATTGAGAATTATATATATATTTTTTTTATGAATTACCGAATTATCCAGAGGCTGTGGCTATATTGTGCAAGATTAATTTTACATGCAAATTTCAAAAATTCTCCCTCTAAATTATGAGAATTTTGTATGAGAATGCCTGCTTAAGATTTCTTAACCTCTTCAGGACAAAGCACAAAAAACAAGTGCATTCACAAGCCCAGGTGTTCTGAAACTGTTTATTGGACCATGCATTTTCCACTTTAAGTAAGATTTCACATGGACATTTCAAGTCAGCATTTTTAATATAACAACTCCAATTTTACAAATTATTTTAATATACTACTACTGCTATTAATTTTGTTTTTATAATATATTTTGATATAGAAAATATGAATAGAAATGAATAAATCTTGCAAAATACTAAAAGTCTAACAGTGTCCATGAAAATGCATTGTTATACATTTTAAAACAATTAAATACTATCCATAAAAAATTTTTTAGATAAGCAATTGGTAGAAAATGAAATTTCAATTTAAAATTTAATAGTTTTAACTGAAAAAATCATCGTTAGTTGTGATTTTATTTCAGAAGATCAATTAGCTGCCAGTTCAGAGGAATCATTTAATAGCATATCTTTTTTGTAATTATATTCCTCTGTGTTAGGGAAAAGTGAAACTTCTGATTTGCTGAAATTATTAATATCGATATCATTCCACTAAGTTCAAAAGGTATGGGTAACAAAATGAAACTCAATATAATCCTACCACGTATCCCAGGATACATCTAGGAATTTACTCTCATCCTCTGAAATAGTCTGCTGAAGATATCTTCCCATATTCACCTTTAAAAAAAGGTAATCAACAAAAACACTGAAGTCCATTTAAATCGCACAGAATTTTTTTATGGGTTGTTGCTTATATCAGAAGTCTATCAATTGTATATTAATGATTGTACATGAAAGTCAAAAGTACCTTATGATTTGACTGTTTGAAATATCTTTGCAACTTTTCACCATCTAGCATATTTAAAATTCAAATAGATCTTCCATTTTCAATTTGCATATATGTGATATTGGACACTTATTGTTACTTTGAGCTCTTCATATGTATGGGCCATAGGACAATAAAACTAGCACTTCACAAATACAAGACGTTAACCCTATAAAATATATAATTAATAGTGGGCATTTTTTTACTATTAAACTTTGACAAAAAGTTGCATTTTAAAAAATAATTTTTAAAAATTCAGTGACAAGAAATTTCTGGTAGTAAAACAAATATTTTTATTTCAATCTATTTTCCATTCTAGATGTATGGTCTGCTGGGTGTGTGCTTGCTGAATTACTTTTAGGTCAACCCATTTTTCCTGGTGACAGTGGTGTAGACCAATTAGTTGAAATAATCAAAGTTCTTGGAACCCCAACAAAAGAGCAAATACGAGAAATGAATCGAAATTATACAGAATTTCGGTTTCCACAAATAAAAGCTCACCCTTGGAGCAAGGTATGAATATATATATGTATACTATAAATTTTCTACTTTTTTGCGTAATTTCTCCCACACTAGCAATAATTTATGGTTTTTTTAACAAAATTTTTCAGGTATTCCGTGCTCGGACGCCCCCTGAGGCTGTTGACTTGGTTTCCAAACTATTAGAATACACCCCATCTGTAAGATGCACACCCCTTCAGGCATGTGCACATCCATTTTTTGATGAATTAAGGGAACCAGGAACAAGGTTGCCAAATAATAGGGAATTGCCTCCTCTTTTTAACTTTACAGAACATGGTAAGAACTTTTTTTATTTCATAGTCAGATTTCTTTTGCTAGAAAATTAAATTTAAAAATGAGTTTTTGTGTAACTTGTATCACTCTCTGCCCCACCACCACCATCTGATAATGTCCAATAAAACTTTTATCTAAAAGTATTATACAAGATTTTTCAGACATGATTTTTATCTAGAAATTGTAAATAATTGCTTTAATTTTCTTATTTTTCTTGAATAAACAGAATGCCAAATAAATGAGAAACTGCTTAATATTAAATACTATTTGTCTTTGATCCAAATTGGGAATAATTCTTAAATGCTGAGTGTTGCTTTTAAGTAACATTGCCAATTTGTCTTCTAAAATATTATGAAATCTCTTATGATTGATTATATTTGCCAGTAGGATATGCTTTGAACAAGTTATTAAATCTGTTTTGTAACAACTAAGTATCAGTTCAGAAACAAAAAATTTTTTGCTTGTGGTTGTATATTCATTTTATTTTTATGATTGAGGGCATCGCAGGTTATTCTACGATATCGAATTAAAAATTGCTACATGAAAAGTAAAGTATTTTATATATATTTATCACTGTTTAGAATTTTCACCTCCTCATTTAAAACCCAATGTTGTTAATTACATTAAATTATTTGTTAGAGGTAAATCACATATTAAACAAAATATTTTGAATATCAAGTATTTTTAAGGTTAATTTAAATGTTTTGTGCATAACATGCTCATGATTCTTTCAACAAAGGAGAAAATGGCTAATGAAGTTCAGCATTAAAAATTTACATATTTGAATAATTTATTTAAAATTACATGATCTTTTGTTTCAGTATAATTTCATTATCTGAATTTTAATGTAATCAGATCAGATAATTAGCATAAAATGTCTTCTTTATTAACAATGGTAAGAACTTGAATTTCATTGCAAAATAAAATGTATTGTTGAAAATCATGCAAAAAAAAAAAAAAAAAAAAAAACCTTGGATCCTGGTAATTAAATTTAATGTTTTAAAAAAATTCTAAATGGTGTAACACTTTTTTTTTTTTTTTTGTAGTTTTCAAAGTTATGGTGAAAAGATGTTGAAATTTTACCTAATTTTTAAATAAAATTACAAAACAAATTCTTATTTTCTAAAGTAAATTTATATTGAATTTGGTAGCTATAAGTCTAAAGATTTTGCCCTTTGCCCTGCTGATATGCAAAATATTCTTTTAATAAGTATAGATTTTATTTCATTTTAAGTGATAAATACACCAACTGTGTATCATTATTTTGTTAGAAATTAAAATTCAATAGGTTATTTTGTGTAACTAAAGTCTGCATTATTATAATTGTAAAAATAAAATTGAATATATTTAATATATTTTTAATTTTATGTATATCATGTATTTATATAATGTAGCAAAAAAAAAGCATATCTTATTAAATATTAATGATTATTTTGTATGTGCATTTTTGTCAGTAAGATAAATCAATTAATCATTTTATTGATTATCATAAATGATATTGATTAACCCACATTAACCATTATATATAGAGATGAAAAGGGAGAGGAGAAATATTGAAACTGATTGTTTGGATTGAAACATTGATTTCTAATTTTAGAATTAATGATCTATAATTCTTCTGATATTTTTCTTGTAATACTTCATTGATCAGATTTTCTTTTATGAAAACTTTCCTTTTGAATGATATTAAATTAAATTCAGAAACTTTTTGAAGTGAAATGTATTTTTATACTATAATTTCCTTTTTGAAATCCATCTATATCAATGATTCCTTTTTCAGAACTAAAGATTCAACCCTCTTTAAATTCCATCCTGATTCCATTGCATATACGCAACAGTAGTCAAAATAATCCCCATGGATCTATCGGAACAAATAGTGCCGGCTCTGTCGACCCAAGCTCTAGCAGCATGGCCCATATGGCTGCTGAGTCCTCCAGCATTAGCAATTCTTTGGCGGCATCTGGCAGCAGTGTTGGTGCTGCACAGATCGGGGCTTCGACTTCCACTGCGACTGCATGACACTTCCATTGTCTAAGAGCAGGCAGCTAAGCCTAAGTGAAACCAAAACAAAAAGAATTGTGGAAGACCTCATCAATTAGTTCATGTATGAGGTTCGCAGTCTTGTAACACATTTCAAGCAGTGTTCGATGTACCTGAACTAGGTTGTACATAAATTAATATAAATATTACGTTTATTTTGAATTACTCATAGTAGATTTGAAAAATAATTTTATTTAATTATTTTTAGTTGTTACAGTTTTGATTTATTTGTTAATGCAATGGTAACTATGTAAAAGAGTGAGATACAATTTTTATTTTATCCCTGTCGTATGACATTTTAAGTTTTATTTTCTGTAAAAAAATAAAAATGCCTTTTATAGCCTTCTAAGTCTTTTTTCTTGCCCACATCATGTCAGAACATTTTTTTTTTTAATAATTTGCACTTTATTAGTCCTTCAAACTGAATTCTTATTGATAAACCTGATCACAATTTTATTGAAATTATAAAATTCTTTTTACATCTGTAGATTGTAAAAAAGATTATGCATAATAATTACTGGTAATGCTGCTGAAAGACGTGTATTTAGAGGAATAGCCTCTGGATAAATTTTCATCTAAAAAACTTTCTGTTTTGAAAAAAATTCATTAATGGTGTCATAAAATAACTCTCCTTTTCCTCACTAATTTGACTTAAGGCTGTGGTTGTAATTTTCTGCAAATAAATATCTTTCTATATTTTATAAGCACACTTTTCTATGTACATTGTAAATCTTATTAAAACTCTTCCTGAATTTTTCGTTTATGACCAATATACTGCCTAATTTTGGCTTTCAAAATAGCAGTTTAGCAGCCTGCTCTTGCCAGATATAGAAAAGTACTATGTGAAAATAATGTATGTGCTTAAATTGAAGATTATATTTCCAGCTAATTTACTGTACAGTTTCAAATATAAATCTATACCATTTTAAGCAATTTCATGTTTAAAGGTACATATATTAGAATGTTTGATTATTTTTCATGTTTGCTTCTGAAAGTATATTGTACATCCCTGTGATTGAATGGCAGTTTTGTATACTGTACAGTGTGTTTAATGTATTATATGAAGTTGTGTAGATTAGTTCTGCTACTCTGGTAAACCATTAAATTAATAGACAGCAGAGCTCGCCTTATAACGACATTCTAAGAGTTTGCCCTGAACTGTGCTGAGTCATTCATAGTTTTCCCCTACATTAATCATTTTTGCATAGTATAACTTGGCATAAGATAAATGTTCATTATATTTGTATGCCAAGTTACATTTATGTTGCACAGTTTTCCCTCTTTTCTATTAAGAGTTCTGTTTAGTATTTTATTGACTTAGAATTTCAAAGTAAATTTCCTTACTGTCTTCTAGTGAATATTTTATGTGTAATAATATGGGAAAATGATGTAAGAGACAATCGGTTGAGTAAACTTTTTTCATAGCATAAAATTTTGGTGTCGTTCTAATACGAGTCTGCTATGATTTGTTCAGATGATTGTTTGGGCTTCTGTTGCCATTTGGTGAGATTCAGTTTTAAAGTTTCTTTAGAAATATATGTTTAGCACTGAAAGAGGAAAATTTATACTGTAATTTAGCATATTATGCTGTCTTTTGGAACTTATGTAATTTTTTGCATTTTAGTATTTATTGTTAGTAATAGTTAGATATGTGCCTGTGTTAACTCAGGTAATAGAGGCATGAAGTAGAAATTTTATTTGTGATTTTTACTGGAGTTACTTCATGTAACTTAAGTAAAATTTTTGGTGCCTGACAGATGTTTTATATTACTTTGTTTTTGTGTGTAAATCTTTTAAATAAAATAACTTTTTAAAATCATGTCATTTAATAATGTGTCATTTGCCACTAACCTGCTAATTCAATTTAATGTAATTTATTTTGATTTCTTCTTCATGTAACATAGATATTTTGTCATAATTTACTCCTCAATTAATATATCATTTTAATTTTACCAATAAAATTGCTTTTTTCCCCCTTCAAAATCTGACTTACCATTTTTCCCCCTTTCAAAATATGCTTTAGTAATCTGCTATGAAATTGGTTTATTTCAAACATTATAATTTCTTTTGCTGCATGACTAATGTGAATCGTGGTTCATGTTTTTGAAAATTATTTAATGAGTGGTGATGTGACAAAGATTCTGATATTGAATGTGAAAAATATTTAATCTAAATTTTACCTATTTTCAATTTTAGAATGATAGAAAAAAAAGAATTATTTTTATTGTTTAAATTTTTTTGTACTCCTGGTTCCCAATGTTTGAAGTTTTTATATAAGGTAAAATATTATGAATGTAAAGAAGTTCTTCAGCATTTTGTGAGAAAATATGAATTAACTGTATGTACTTACTTATAACTCCAATAGTCATGTTTATAAACAGAAGAAAACTATATGCTTTTCATAGTTATATCTGTAATCAAAACTGTGAATATACCTTAGACTGCTCAAAGACGAACCTTACAAATATTCTAAGGCTCCTTGCTCTGTGAATATAAATTTTTTGATATACCAGGAAGCAAGTTATATAATAGTATTCAAAATGTATGCATACCATTGGAAATCCATATGAACATATATGTTGAATGTTTCAGTGTCATAAGTCATTCACACAAGATTATGTAAAAAATTGGAAACTGAATTTTTATTTTCATGCAAAACTGTTTTAATTTGTGCACTTCATACATACACTACTATACATAAACTGGACCATGTTGTTGTGCATTTATGCACATTTCCCCCTTTGTATATGGCTTTATTGTTAGGCAGTTAGATGTAGGAAATAAAATTATTACACATGAAGTGCTATTTGTTTTATTCATGTGAATCTGCTATTTGTGTCAGTGGGGGAAAATACAGCTTATTACTAGTTCGAACTTGCACATATGTAACTGTAGATGTGAAAATTATTAATGCTATTAAAAAGTGAATTGATATTGTAGATTGTATTATTTCTTTAGCACAGAAAAATTAGTTGAAGCAATGCATATGATATTTATTAAAAAAAAATCTATTGTAATGCACTTTATTATCTAACATTACGTATGTTTGTTTTGAAACATAATTTTCTTCGATTGTTTTTCTTATGCCTTCTCAAAATATTGTAAATAATGCAATTCAATGTTATATTCCTTTAATTCCTGCTTGAGTGTTTTTCTGAAGTGATGTTATTTAATTGATTTTATTCTAGTTAAATTTCCCTTTATTGATTTTGAAATAGTAAACTATGAAATGTATAATTTTATATTCAGCTTTATAAATTGTTTGAATAGTTATAATAAATTTAATGTACTTCTTTTTGTATATAAAAATATATATAAATTCATCTTATTTATTTTCCGTCCTCAGAATCATGTGCTGTTACTAAATCCAGCAATTATGTAATTTTGTTTCAGTTATGAAGAACAATTAAAGCAAAACATTTTCAAATGAGTATTACAAAAATTTATGATGAAACATACCATACACAACACAGGACTTTTCATTCTGTAACATATTATGATAGTGTTATAAATATTTATATTCCGATCTCGTACACATTCAAGTTTATGGGTAATTTTTCGTTTCTTCATTATTCTTTTCAGTTTATAGGTTTTTATTTTTTTAATAAACTTGTCATATGTCCTGAGAAGCCAGTTACAGCAGCTGTTGCACTCAGTATGTAACTAGAAGCAAGTATAAATTTTTATTTCTTATTGAATTTTCACAAGAATTATGTATTCCCCAAAAGAAACGGTGAACTATTTTGCATACTTTATATACTAAGTATGCGCAAGTAGATTTGATTGTATTCATCTGGAATTGTTTCAAATTTTAAAATAATGGGATAGATTAGAGCTGGCATTGATGTTTGTTTTGAATGAAAAATGCATGCGGTTATGTAAGTTGGAAGTTGTTGTTATATATATATATATATAAGCAAGTACCAGTCTACAGTTGAAAAAACTGTCTATTTTCTTGTATATAGACCATTGTTTGGCTTTAAGTCAGTGGATTGCACGGTAAAACCGCTGTGTAAGATAAATGTCGGGACCAGATGTTCTCCCACAGAGATGATGTGGAAACGCGGAAAGAAGTGCCATCTCAAATCTTGCTTTCGTCATCTAATCGTAGTTCAATATTATTCGAATGATCTGCCCCAAAATAGGGCCAATGTTGATTTGAAATAGGACTTTAATGTAATTAACTGATATCAAAATTACGCACCAAGCTTCAGCTAATTAACTTGCGTTTCTGAGCTATAGCACTAGAACATGGCTAGATAAATTGGCAACCAGTTAATGAATTTAGCCCATAATTCATCAGCTATTCTGGTGATAAAACCATATTCCGAACTTTATCTAATTCCCGATTTTGTCTATATTGCCGTGTTTAAGTGGGTTACATTTTCCCGAAGTTTAAGCAGTTTGATTCAGGTGTAAAATTTTGCCACATCTAACTCGTTTTGTATTTTGAGTAATGTTTACGATAAACTAAAATACCATAGCTTCCAACTATTTTTCAAACTTAGAGGAAGTCAAGTGAGATTCGGCAAAATCTGGAAGTTTATTTATTTATTTATTTTTTTTAATAACATTGCATTTTATAGTTAAAAAGAGGAGATCGCTAAAGGAAAATCTGATGTTAATGAATATTGCTAGAAAAGAAATTACTACAGTTTTCTTTATGAACGTGTAATATATGAGCATACGTTGAAAAGTTCTCTGTTTGAAATGTAGTATCATTTTATAGAAAAGACTTAATCATTTATTGGAAGACTCTGGAAAGTTTTTTTTTTTTTTTTTTTAGAAAATAAATTGTAACATTCTATTTATTTCATGTTTATATGAATAATTATTAAAGCGATAATCGCGGAAACACTTCTTCAGATTATCTGTTATAACAAGAATACTTCGATAAATGTGAGAAAATGCAGCTGTTGAATGCCGATTATGATCACCCTTTAGTGTCTCGTTTATTAACTTTGCTGATAACCGAGAATAAATAGTGAACATAAAATATGAAATAATGCTACTGTCATTTAAAAATGTTAGTTTGAATTGTTTTTTCCCCCTCTTACTTAACAGTGTGTTGGAACTATTCTTTGGAAAGAAGAGGTACTCATCTTCGTATAAGTATGGAGCTAGCATTTGTTCTTCACCGTTCGACTGTATTTGCAAATAATAAAAATGAATGTTTGTTTGTATGTTAGCACTCTGCAGGTTAAACCGTTTGACTTTCAATTCGCCATATATATAATTTGGAAGGTGAAAATGTGCGTCTCTAAGTGATGTTTTTTAAATTTAGACATTAAAAATTAAGCGAAATTTTGGTGTTTTCTCCAAAAACTTACGACAATATTATGGCACAGGAATGAAGCATACATTGTTCCAAAATTATTTAAAATTGTCTTTTCAATTATAACAATTTAACTGTGCAAATTTTTCACTAATTTTGGCAGTTATTAAATATACATATTAGTATTATTTCCAAAAATAGATTACATTGTTACCCCGAAATTTAAATCTCAATTTTTCATCCGATATTTAATCGCGCGATTTTTTTCCCATTGTCGAAAGTTTATATAGAAGGATTCTGTCCAATATCTATTTAGTTTTACAAGACAAATAAAAAAGTCGTTATAATAAAGCGAAATTTAAGACAAACTATTTAACATTTTTAAAATAGCGCTATGATGTCATGGAAATGGTTTAAATTAGGAAGGTCCATAATAAATTCCCACAATAAATAGCTCAGCTTTGATGTCTGACAATTTAACGAAATCACGGACGTGAAATATCTTCTCACTGTATCTTAATAAAATAGAATCAATATTCCTGGCGACTCAGCTGGACCGCAAAGGGTACCTAGTATCACTCGTATTCGTTGCTCTCATAGGCGAAACAATAAACATACAGGCATGCAATCAATCTGTTGATGGAATTGATATAAAATATTGCATACATCTAGGATAATCGAAATCGCTTTTCATCCATCTTGCTCATAATTCTGTTCAGAAGAGACAGATTTTTTGTTAGATCGATCCAGAATTGAATTTGACGCAAATCAGTTGTGCTATCATTTATATAGCTTGCTAATCTTTTATTTTCTCTTGTAGTGCAGAGCCTGACTAAGGCAGGGGCAGTTGCCCCGGGTCCCCAAATCGAAATAAAGTTTATTTTACGTTTCCTTCTTTAATGAACTTTTTTAAAACAAAATATCAGTACAGTGTAAATTCCGTCAGTTTCACGTTAATTTCTTCATTAATCTATTTTATGAACACACAAAAAAAATCTATATTTCGTAAATCCATGGCTTTATAAAGTACCATTCTCCATTACTGAACTAGTGACGCAGAGAGGGGTTCCCAGAGGAGTTTTTATTCCGGGCCCCAATTAGGCTTAGTCGGACCCTGTTGTAGAGAAAGTATTGTAACTGTGTGGTGGAATGTAGATTATTATGATCCATGCAGGAAGCAACAGGGCGAATGTTTTTAGGAACATTTCTTTTAATAATCACATTCACACACTAAACAAGTACAAAGACAAGACATTCACGCGCGCGGCTTCACAGTTCAGCATCACATCTCATTCTAATTACAATCGCAATGTACTATGGGATGGCCTAAACAGGCATCGCCATCTAGTATCCAAAAGAGAAGATAAGAGTAATGTAACTGCTACATCCTCCTCCTACACCAACGAAGACCGTCCCGCCGAGGTGGTGTGATTTTGAATATTTTCCCATTGGATAGAAAAGCCATTTTTAATTATTGAAATGGGTCAGGAAGTTAAACAAGAAAACTTGAATATGACGAATCAGTTACAAACTTACCCACTCTTTAGAATGTACAAAAAAAAAACAAAAAAACAATAAAGCAGGTAGAACACAAATGAAATTAATCTCCATTTTTTTTAAGAACGCAAAATAATTATAATATTCAGTTAGGAGATAAATATATTTTCAGCAATGGAAAAAAATATTTATGTTCAAAAATTTTATATTTTAGATGAAGCAACACATAAAGATAGAAATTAAATTCAAATTATTTCAATTGTTAATTTTAACTGCAAGTATAAATACACATTTAATAAAAGAAAAGCAGATATAGCAAATAATTGCTATTAAATTTGCGTAAGTACTGAAAAAGAATTAGATTTAAGAATTCTTAACCATAAAAATAACATTCTGAGAATCAAAAATAAAATTGCACATTTTATACGATTAAAAGATGGTATATGCTGAATCGTTACTCTGAAAAAATAATAATAATAAATCTATCAGAACAGTTTATCATAATACCAAAATACCATTCAACTGAAAAAAGAAAACATATTCAATACTTGTTTAGATTAATCACTTTGAGAGCGACTGAGCTTATATAATACTTATTGAGAATTGGCGCGTCACTCAAGGGCACATAAAATGGTATCAGAAAACGAGAACAGACAGTTTTGGTTTCGGTTCGTAAATTTACGGACCAAGAAATGTATCAAGTACGATAAATTACTTCGTGCTTAATTAAAATACAGAAATACAACAACAATTTGAAATTCACTATATAGAATACCTTAATATTTAAAAGATATATTATTACGCACTTTCAATGATTGAGATCAAATAACAAAACAATACAGATATTTCAATATGTAAACTAGCAACGATGAATAGGCTATAAAAACAGAAGTAACTTAGAAATTATTAAATAGCATGAAAACATTTCACAGAAGAAGAAGCATTTTGGTGTATTCAAACATGAAAGAATGTTGCTAGAATGTATTTCAACGAAACAAATGCTGGATGCTATTGAATTTAAAGAACAACAACAACAACAAAAAATGCACAAGTATTATGACACTTGTCTGAGAACAGGTACGGACAGGAACCACCAAACCAAAACTGATGAATTTTTCCGTGCTGTAAATTAGAAAAACAGAAACACACTTTCTTCACTGGATTTAAATGCAGATTTTTGCTGGAGGTGCGCAAATAATAAATTATACTCGGTACAGGGGCCGACGCCCCGTACGAGTTAGGATTTAAAACTGCATTCTGGAATACTCCTTAAAACATCAAGGAAGCGAAGATGGCAGACGCTGATTCATTTTTGAGGATTGATGTCTGGAACACAATGTTGGACAGTTCTCGGGATGAGAATAATCACATGTGTCAGGATGGTACGTTCTCGGGATGAGAAAACTGATGACGTGTCAGGATGACACGTTTCATAATTTGCTGCGGACGGGAAAATTTTCTTGCGTTTTCACTTTCGTTTCATCATTTCACTGGAACACAATGATGAACCATTCCCGGGATGGGAAAAATTATTTTGTGTCAGGACGACACGTTTCACCGTTTCCATCAAAAATTCATCGTCGGGGCGACTTCACTTTCATTTCATCAGAAATTCTTTTTCGTTGGGCGCCAATGTGGTGGCGGGAAACTTTTCTTGTTATGGTCGGGACGACGTCACTTTCGTTTCCTCACAAATTCGCCCCACGTTGGGCGCCAATGTGGTGGAATGTAGATTGTTATGATTCATGCAGGAAGCAACAGGACGAATGTTTTTAGGAACATTTCTTTTAATAATCACATTCACACACTAAACAAAGACAAGACATTCACTCACGCGGCTTCACAGTTCAGCATCACATCTGTGATGCTGATGCCTAAACAGGCATCGCCATCTAGTATCCAAAAGAGAAGATAAGAGTAATGCAACTGCTACAACTGTCATATAATTCGAACTCTTATGTTTTGGACGAATCTCCACATTTCAGGTCTCCTTCAGTCAGAAAAACACACTTTTGGCACTGTCTGTGAATATAACTCAAAAACGCTTAGAGCCAAAAGGCTTGGTACATAGAATTACGGCCGTATTCGCAGTTTCCTGTCAAATTTTGAACGAAATCCATTCCCAAAAATTGTGTCTGTCTTGCTGCTATAAACTTGATAAGTACAAAATGCAAGCAGCTAGGTATTTAAATTTAGTTCACAGGTTTATCATCTAAGTATAGATACTTATTAAAAAATTTTACCAAATGATTGATCATCTAGTAGCGTATACTTTTGCATACATGTAAACGCAGTGACTTAAATCGATGAAATGCGATATGTTATTTTGTGACTACAACTTTTTCACGTGCTAGACCCTTATTGGAGAGTATGCAAAAAAGTTTCGGGGGACCATTCTCGCTTTTTGAAATATCGCGCTCACATATGTACGAATAGATAGACATTCAATACTTGGTGAATATGATCAAAATTTTGACACGACTTTATAAGGCTGGTGATATAGACTTCATCCATCTAAATACATTTTTCTGAGTCACGTATTTACATGCACACTGACGGGTCGACAAATAGACTTCTCACATAGTGGCCTCTAAAAATTAAGGTCCAACTTGCCTTCTCTGTCTAATTTGCAATTGAATAAACCTAGAAACAAAACAAAAAATTGGAGAAAACGTGCACTGAACAGTAGTTTAATGAATGCAACATAGAAATTTTCTTAAGTTCAACACAAACATGATTTACAACAAACAAACAAAAAATGCATTACTAGCAAAGAACGCTATTCTTGGAGAAAACAGTGCATCACAGTTCTACGGGAAAATGTCAAAAAAAAAAAAAAACCATTACAAAAATAGGGCCTTAGTAAAGAATGTGTCCATCTCTAGCTCAATGCATTGATGGCACCAACTTCCCATACTGCAAATTATGTAGTCGGTTATCGAAATGGAGAGCGAAGATCAGATACGGAGTAATCTTTGTTACAACCCATCTAACGATCTTGGAAGAGGACTTAAAGCAGCAACTTATCTCCCAATGTAGTCCTAAAGACACTCTATTCGGATTCAGGTCTGGGAATCGAGCTGGTCATTCCATTCGTACCATACCGTGACCCTCAATATAATCCTCAATAAACTGAGTTCGGTGCAGTCGAGCATTGTCATCTATCAGAAGAAAATCGCTACCTACAGCAACGGCATTTGGGCCGATATATAGATCAAGGATCTCGTCTCATTATCTCAGACCGTTTAAGTTTCTCCTTGGAACACGCAGACCAGTACAATACTCATATTCACCAAAATAATTAACAATTTTTATTAACAATTATTAATCTAATCTTTATTAACAATTTTACTTAACAATCTTATCTCATATTTTTAGAGAACTATTCTGCTTAACTACTCACTTTCTCACATAGGAAGTGTAGAGAAAACATTGTAATCACCCAAAAATTGGAATTCGAAATTTTGACGAATTTCCACTTTTAGACCTCCATGTATTCCAAAAATACATTTTTGGAAAATGTCTGTCTGTCTGTGCCAAAAATAACTCAAAAACACTTTGAGCTAGGATGAAATTTAGTATACGGTCTTTACACGAAATTTGCAGATTTTTATCAAACTTTCACCAAATTCCGTTTGGGGGAAGTCCATCTGTCCGACTGTTCGAATATAAGTTAACATGAAAGCTACAAAACGAAGAGAGCTAGATAGATAAAATTCGGTACACAGATTCACCAGACTATTATGTAGACACTTATCAAATTTTGAGCCAAACCCAACACCAAACCATATCTAAAACACTAATTCGATTTTCGTGTACTATTAACCGCATGCCAAAAATTAATCACCAAAAAACCGCCAAGGATGACACGATAGATTAGGTGAAAATGCTAAATTCACACCAGAGGTTAAAATTTCCTAACTGTTGTATACCGGTGTCATGTGAGGCTTTCTCTGTGATAAAACATTCATTAGAGAGTATGCGAAAAAGTTTTGGGGAGACCACTCCCGTTGGTTTTGATAATTTAATGTAATAATTTCATTTTGTTTTTGTATCAAAAACAGTCATGCTCAAAGAATGGGGCATTTTTTTATGCACTGTTTCTTCTTTTTTTTTATTTTCCAACTTACTTTTTGATTATTTATAGCAAATAAAAAGTCTCAGATATCTTGAAATTCAGATTTTTCGAATTTTTTGGAAACAAAAATATATGTTAGGGTCACGTCTTTTCTAAACATTATGGTGCTTAAATTTTAGTGATACTATCAAAACTACCAAAGTTACCGAGAAAAAACTAAAACAACACCGTTTAAATGTAAACAGCTACGTCATCTGCAAGAATGTCAAAAGACATACAACTGCAGCATTCTTTGATGCACATAAGGACAAAAAAGTTGGCATTTCAAAAGAAATTTAATAATTTAAACTAATTAAAGGCAGTGCCTATTTTTTTGGGGGGGGGTTAATTTGCATTACTTTATTCAAATTCTGTTTTTGCTATTTTTTACTTTGACACCATTTTTCTCAAAGCAAAAAATGAAGCTTGTGCGCAGGATTTTTCAAAAGCTACACATCCTATTAATCTAATACATATGCTCAAAATAAGTTCCTCACTTATACATCAATTTTTAGACTTATATATCAATTTTTAGATAAATCATTAATATAAAAAAATGTACTTGGATTTTAATTAGATTTTCCTTAAAATTTCCATTTTTTAAAAAATAATCGAATTTTAAAAACATTTTTTCAAAACATTTCATAAGACAAAAGTAACAATTTAAGCTAACTAAAGGCAGTTCTTATGCTTCTGGAGTTTAATTTGCATATATTTTATTATTTTTCAATTTTAATATAATTGCCCCCCCTCCCCCAAAGAAAGAATGAAACTTGCACGCAGAATATCTGAGAAGCTGCTATCCTATTAATTTGAAATTTCATGTACATGTTCAAAATTAGCTCTTGTATGGGATATATATTAATTTAGACAAATTATTCAAAGAAAAAAATTCACATGAATTTTAATTAGATATTTTTCCTAAAATTTCAATTTTTTTTAAAATGATTCTATTAAAAACATTTTTTTTCAAAAAGTTTTATAAAAAGTATGTTAATATTAATTTTGTAAATTTTAATCAAATTTTAAATTTAGCATCCTGCGCATAGTAAAATAAGGATTTTCAAAAATTGCCCAATTTATATTTCTTTATAACTTTTTGTTTTTCTTGAAATTATATGAAACCATGAAAAATAATGTAATTGTATAAGAATATTCTATGTTAAAACCTTAAAATTTCACAATTATTTCATTTATAAAATAGATGGGTTGGAAAAAGGATGGGTTTTTTACTTCCATGGGGAATTGTCAAGAGTCCTAAAAGCCCTTAATATTTCAGAGATTCAAAAAATTAAATAAATTCAATAATTACTTAATGTTAACTAAATGGCGGACATAACGAAATTGAGGCTAGTCTATAAAAATGTTAGTCAATTAAATTCAAACAAATATTTTATATAATTGTTTAGATTTCATTGCATTTTCAACCTTAGTAGTCTCTGGGATGAAGTTTTAAAGGAGAGTAGAGAAAAGGCGCTATTTTTGGTATTTGTCCTGATTGCCATTTTAGATGTACGTCTCTGTCCTTCTTTTGTTATGACAATCAAAAGCCCCAAGTTATGCATGAAAGGTGTAACTAAACTTAAATACAAACAATATTCCAGGGAAACTAGGTGGTCGCCAAAGGCGACTAGTCTTATTTATGAGCCATCGCAAGGCCTTCCTTTTCAATTCTGTTGGAAACGGAAAAAACAAATACATATAACGTGAACAGTTATAATGATGGATATCAAGTTGTTCATCCGTCAAAAATGTTTCGCATGAAAAGTTGACAGGTATTTCGAGATCTGCACGAATCGATAGTCGTTAGAATAGTAATATGTAACAGTTGAATGAATCTGTTTGCGTCTTCTGTAGAGCTTAAATATCATGTTTTTGCGTTGCATTCTGCAAATAAATTTGACAAACAGCAGTTAATATGTATATATGTTTTCCTTTTTTACTTCCTTGTAAGTATAAAAAGTATTTTAATAATCAAAACATTAAATTTTCAGATTTTGATAAATCTCCACATTTTAGATATTTCTGAGTTCAAAAAAACTTTTTTTTTGGAATTACATTACTTCTTTTCTGTGAAAACGGTAGCTCAAAAGTGCAGTGAGTTAGAAAGATGAAATTTGGTGTGTATCTTCACAGGAAAATTAGAAATCTGTATCATATTTGTGAGAAATTATTTATCTGGCCCTGTGTATGGGAACATGATAATTCAAAAGTGCTATCAAAGTATGGATTAAATGTGGGATATTTTTATACCCAGATTTAAAGATCTTTATAAATTTTTGGGTCAAATCTGACAAAGGGTTGATTGCCTCATGATCTGCCTACTTTATACAACCTGGCAATGACTGAAAAACACAATCAGGGTGGACGAATTTTACTTCTTATTTCGAATCTCGCCAAAACAGTTAGTAGATAGACTATTTGTATGTGAACAAAATAATTCAAAAACGCAATAAGCTAAATGAATGATATTTAATATGTAGTTTGATCATCCAAAGTGTAAGACTGCTTCAAATTTTGGATCCAGTCGACAAAAGGGAAGACATCCAAATACATGTTCAAGTGTTTCACTGCACTACGAAGCTTAATACAAAATGTAAGTACACGAAAAGTTGAAAGGAGAACATTCCCACCGTTTTTTGATATTTTGTATCTTGATATTATCGTTATCTTTATGATATTGTTTTATTGAACATCTCGTTCCAGGGCTTTTCTGGTAGGAATTTTATACGTTTATCCGTATGCATTACAATAGTTACTCTATATGAAATTTTTAATTTAGTTATTTTCAGTTGATGTATTTGTTTTGTTCATATTATTATTTATAGAATTACATTATGGAAGTTATGGTTATCCTTTCACTATAAAATGCAGTACACTGAAAGAAAACAATATATTTAGAATATTTGTATCCATATTTTGACATCTTAGAAATGTCACAGCTCGCCTAAGTAGAGAAGCTACAGTATACAGATGCGCAATAATTTCATGAATTTTTCATTCCGTCTGCAACATGAAGAATCGTCTCTTTGATTGTCTTTACTTATAATTAAGCTGCTTAATATATTTGTTTGTGCGTGCGTCTATGTGTGTATATATTGGAGCTCTACAGACTAGACTGATTGATCTATAGTTACGAAGTCATTTTTTTTTTAATTTCAGAATTTTACTTAATTTAAAATTAAACTTAATTTTGGCATTTATCGGCAATAGCATCCAAAATATTACAGAAAAAAATGATTTTTTACATCATTTTAAAATTTAAAAAAATGTCTTTTCGATTATACTAAATTTTTATCATATAAATTAAGTTTCTATTTTTAAAACTTTTAATAATTAATAATTTAATAGTAAATTAAATTCTTTTTTTAAATTATCATCTGTACTGCAAATAAAAACGAATGTGTGCGCGTGTGCGCATTCGCATGTGTCTGCACGCGTTGGCGCTCTACAGCCCAGACTGTTTGACCGACAGCTACCAAATTTGGCAAATATATACTTTGGAGGACGAAAATATGCAACTTGTAATGATTTTTTAAAATTTTTAATTAGAATTTCAATTAACTAAAAATTAAACTGAATTTCTGAATTTTTCCGCTATAACTTCCGAAAATATTATCCGCATTAACATTAATTTCACACCATTTCAAAATTTAAAGAATCATATCGTTTTAATACTACTATTTTAATAATTGTGAGAATTTTTCCAGAATTTTGGCAATTTTTACTTTCTCGAATTCGATATATAGCAAAAATACCGTAATCGTCAAACAAATTCGAACTGGAACTGACGAATCTCCACAATTTAGAGCTCAATGAGTTCGAAAAACACATTTTTACAAAATATCTGTCCATTTGTGACAAAGATAACTCAAAACCCCTTCGTGCTAGACGGATGAAATGTGGTGTATGGTCTTTACACCAAATTTGTAGATTTCCATCAAATTTTGAGGAAAATCCGTTAACAGACGGATAAAAAAAATTTAAAGTACAATACCATGAAATTTTGAAAATAAATGACCGGATATTTACTTTTTTAATAGTGCTATGATGTCATGGGATTGATTTCCATTAGAAATGTTCATGTACACATTGAGTGAACTTATGTAAAACAATTAAAATAACACGACATTAATATTTGATAATTTGCGACAATTATGAACATGAAGTGTTTATACGATTTAAAGAAAATTAAGTATTGCCGCATTGAAGAAAGACAGTTGAATGTTCATGGCCGAATGGTCATGGCACTGGTTTCATGATCAAGAGACCTGGGTTCGAGTTCCGTGAGAGACAATGCGATTAATAGTTTATGTAAATACTTAATTCCTTGATTTTATGTTTTCCCTTCATTTCATGTTCCAGAAGATACTGGACATTTCTTTAGTTTACCAGACAAGTGTTCTGGACTTTTCTTACTGTCTCCAGAAGAGTATTCTGGAACTTTCTCTGCTTGAATAAAAGCAGAAGATTTGTCAGTTACTGTATTCTCAGTTCTGAGTTCTGTTAATAAATTGGTTTAGCTCTACCTCTTGTGTGCGTCATTGAGTCCAACACTAGAACATCTACGTGACAGTATAATCAATATTCCTGGTAAACCATCTGGTCTCCAAAGACGATTTGATCTCCTCCATCAGTAGGTAAAGGATTCAATAAAGTCACGTACCCTACACTAGTAAAGAGATTTAAAAATAGATGAAAATTAAACTAAATAGAATGCAATATTTAACTAGCGTCTTTGAAAAAATAAGTATTTACTCTTCAAACTGGCATTTAAAGCACTTTTTGCTGTAAATATTTCAGAAGTTGCAAGCTGATTAGTCACCATTGGAAAGATCCATGTACAGAATGCACAAAGCATATGAAAGAAATTAAAATAACGTGTTTAAATATTTGAAAGTTTGAAGAAATCATAAACATAAAGTTATATCTGCCAGCGATGTTTGCTAATTAAATATAGCACATATCGCTGGCGAACCAGTTGATCGTCATAAGCCACTAGATCTCTCTTATCGATAAGAATAGGATTCAGTAATGTTGCGTGACCTTACACTAATAAGAACGATTTAAAAATCAACGATGCATCCTGTGATATTTAAATCTAGGTCTTTGGGAAACTTGTAAGATAAGCACTTACTCCTTAAGCAGGCATATAAAAAGATTTTTTTTTTTGATAATTATTTCAGAAGTTGCAAGATGAAGTAAAATCGAGCAAAAATAACAAATTTTGTCATTTATTTTGATTACTTAATTAAGTGCTTTAAGAAATGATTAATTAAAAATAATAAATAGCAAAAATATCACAGTTGCAAAGAAATGAATCCCAAAATAGGATGTGCAAATTTCATGTCGTAAGTGTTTAGTAATGTACAAGTATTTTGTTGAGGAAATCATACAGACATAGTTTCACAAAATATTTAACTTTTAGCAACCCGGCGAAACAGTTGGTCGCCAAAGGCGGCTATTATAAATTAAGTTTATATTTTTAATTGATTTAAAAAAATATTTTAAGCATATTGTCTAAGAATTTATTTCACGCAAAATAGAAATAGAATTTGACTTGTTTGTCCATGTTACGCTTGCAAGAGAAAAATTAGTTCCTATCAACATGTTACCATCATGTTGACTAAAGCTCAAATTAAAAAAAAAAAAAAATTAAGTTAATTCTTACTACAGACTAAATGTAGTAAATTATAATCAGCACGTGTCTGTAATATATATACAGGATGTCTACTCTAATCGAATTCCACCACCTAATTTCAAAACAGTTAGTATCAGTCATATAATCTAGTAGTAAAAATAATCTAAGTAAAGTAAAGAATACTATATTCTGCAGTTTGAGTCGTTAAATATTTTGATATATTATGAATTTTACAATTTTCTGTAGACCCTCTATCCTATGCATTATATTTAGTGAAATATTCTTGAAATCCTAACATTTTAAATTAAAGGGAAAATCCATTTTCTTGCGATTAAAACTGAGTTAGTTATGAAAATATGAATATTGCTATATTATAAAAAACATTCGATTTTGGATCATTTCATTTCAAAGAAGATACATCAAACAGCGGCCGGAGTTTTCCAAGGTTGATTAGACCGAAATTATAAAATAGTTGATTGTCCTAAAGTAGTGATAATCAAAACTTCGTGATTCACTCAGATTTGTTTGCGGAAGACTGAAACGTTTTTTCATTTAAAAGCTAGTGTGCCTAGAATATTTCACTGAATATTATTCCTTAAGACTTAAGACTAAAAGTCTGTATAAAAGTTAGATTTCAAAATTTTTTCAGAAGCGCATTTATTGATTGAAATCAAATAAAATATTACTATTTACAGCATTTAAATCCTTTAAAAAGTAAAACTAAATACTAAATTTCAATTCAAAACAGTATCATGTAATGTACATAAGATTTCAATGTTGAATGCTTCGGAATTCTATACTCATATATATATTTTTTAAATCATATTTGGCTAAGGCAAAAATAGTTTTTGTATTAGTTGAAGTTTAATCGATTCCGCTTTGACTAAAAGTTCAAATTTTACGGCAGCTGATAGAAAATTAGAATGTTACATTATGTGCAATGAATGGTGTCAGGTTTTTATAACAGAATGAGTTACTTGACTATCAAAATTTGAAACTTAAAAATATTTTGCTAAAGAAGTTGTAAAGTAACCAAGCCATATAAAATATTTGGTTGAAAATTTTAACGAGCATTAATCCCAGCGAATCAGCTGGTCGCCATAGGTGGCAAATGAACTAAAATTTTCCTTTGATGAATAGTCATGAATGCAAAACAAGAACAACACTTTTATTTTAAAAACTTTGAAATTCTATAAAATTAATTCATAAGCTTTCATGCAATATTCAGATTAAAAAAATATTTATTTATTTGTTAAGAAAGGATTGCTATTTCTTTTTTTTTAAAAATGTTTTCAGAAAACTTTTAAAGAATGATTTCTTTATGTGTTTCAAAACTGTTCTAAGAAAAATAAAGAAAAGAAAGAAATGGGAAAGAAAATTTGATTAGTCAATGTTTATTGTTTAGGGTTAATTATATTGATATAATCTTTTAAAGTTATAGAATTTTTTTATATATATTTCTGCATTTTTATTATTAGCGTATTTCTTTGTGCTCAAATCTGATCAAGCCAATTCACAAATGAAGAGATGCAATCATAATTCATGCTTCTTTCTTTTTATTTATCTCTTGTATAGAAATAAAAAGGGGATAATAAATCGATTTGCCAAATTTTTGATAGTTAAATTTGTGTTTCAGTTAAAGTTGATTTAATTTAAAAGACAAAAATCATCCTTAAATATTTCGAGTGTCATCTTCGTTCTTATATTGATAGGAACAACAATAAGAGTCTAAAATGACATTTGGCATCTGATTAGAAGTTTAAACAAATTCGCAGTTAAAGTGAAGCATAAAAATTATAAATGGTGTGATTTACTTAAGTTTTGATATTGTACGTTTGGAAAAAAAGGTTTTATTGAATTTTTATTTAGAATTGTGACAGTAAATTTCTAATTCCAACAGATGAAAATTAAGGTCTCAAAAGTTTCTAATGAAACTAATATCCACCTGTCATACACACATACCTTTCCTAATTATAAAGAAAAAAAAGTCATTTAAAAATTACCTACTTCTTTTAGAAAATTTAATTTAAATGGGTAATGAGAAACAAACACATCACTAAGAATTTTAATCTGCTCTTTCTTGCCTTTCCACATTGAAAATATGTTGCAAAAATGATCAATGAAATAAATTCAAAGATTAATTAGTTCTATCTTTATATCTGCCATCAAAAGTTTCTGTTAAGACCAATATCCTTTTCTGGTGAAAAATTTGGTTTTCAAATCCCCCTCGCCCTCTGCCCGAGTAAGGATTAAGCCTGTAAATCGTTAGAACAAACTTAGTTTAAAGATTACAAACTTGTGAGATACATTACCACAAAAAGAAAAACAGTTTTTGTTGTTGTTACTATTGAAACGAATAATATTATTCTTAGTTTCTCACGTTTATGGAATTGGCAAGGAAGTTCAAGATATATCAGAAATATTCCAGAATGTTAAAGATTCTAAGTAATTTCAGAGTAAAATTTGTGAAAGAGCTTTTGGCCAAAAATTGGTCAAAACAATTTCTATAGCATTTGAGCTTTTTTTAAAAAAAAAAACTTTTATATTGTACTTACGTCTATTCGTCTTATTTTTGTTCTTCTTTATATCATTTTAACTCATTACGTACATAAATCACTTTCGTCTGAAAAGTTATATGATTCTAAATCATACTTGTATCCTAATTCTTCACATTTTTGTCACATAGGCAATGAATGACACTGAGTAATGCATTATTATGAAATTGGATATTATAAGGCATTGTTCATGGGGTATATACTGCAAAAAAAAAAATTCAAGTTTGGTAATGAATAACGCTACTTCATTCTACAGAATGCAAGTAATGCAAATACAAAAACTCAACCGAGACATTCACTTGAACAACACTTGTAGAAAGTCCCAACAGAAGCAAATAGCAAATATCTAAATAAAAACAACTTAGCTCAAATTACTATATGGCGTTCTCTGCCATCAACGCTCCAAAGAGATAATTTATGACAGTTTGACCGACTTTGGGCATTCACCGTAACAGTATGTAAAATTTTCTGGAGGGATCTGCGTATTTCGGCTACTAATAAATATCATCACATATTTTTAATACATTCATATTTGTCGCCAAAATTTCCAAATTTTGCACCAAGGTGAGGGCTACCTTGTATACATTAAGAATTTTTTTTCTTTCTTAATTTCTCTTTTCAGTGGTGATACATCCTTTTCAGAAAGGCATTATTACAGATTCGTACTAGTGCATTTCAGGTCAATGGAATATAGTATGGATTATAGAAATTCAAATCGAATTGATCATTGGCCGAAATTGATTGAAAAGAAGCCGACAGCTTAAAACAATCACTGTTGTGAATAAATTTCTTGAAGTAATTCATTTAATCTGAAGAACCAACGTATCATAATATAAATAAATCATCAAGCAAATTTTTTCAATTCCTACTATTAGTTCACACTCTCCCTATATATATCTGGGGGCATGGCAGTGCCGCCCCCCCAAGTCGAGCAAAACAAACGGCATGGCCGTACCATCCTTTTCTCGAAGCAGTTCAGGCCATTTTCGATCCCCTATAACTTCGTTGTGGATAAAACTAGAACGCTGAATTTTCAGTAACCAAGCAGGCATTATATAAACACGGTATATTTCAAATTTAATTAAATTTGAACCAGTAGTTTAAGAATTATAACCAGTCAAAGTTTGCGAATTTTGTCACTGACTGACTGACTGACCGATCATCAAAACTCTAAGGCACTTCTAGCAGACATAGAAGCTTCAAATTTAGAATACAATTAGTGTTTAGTGTATAAATCAAGGAAAAACTAAAATACGCGTGTAATAATGGACGGATCGATAAATTTCTCGAAGTTTCGAGCATTATCCATTTTGTCGGCAAATTCGTAGCCAAATCGCCAAATGGTAGCCAAGTTTGTCACCAAGCTCTGGGATCACTGGCTCGGCATCCGACAGCATCCAATACAGATTACTCTAAAACGGTCTTTCTTATGATGACACTTTTCGCGCCGGGAAGCAAAATTACAGATTTGTAACAATATCTAATTTGAAATAATTCAATGTGAAGCTGTGGAAGCTGCAAACGCAATGGGTGACTTTCAGAGAAACAATTTGGTAGAAGAAGAGCAAACTGATCTTCAAAGTATGATCGCAAAACTTAATGCCGATCAAAAACGAGTCTTCGATATGATCACAAATAAAATGGACACAACTGATAATAACGCTGACGTTTTACGCTGTTTTGTGAGTGGAACTGGTGGCAGACCTTTTTAATAAGAGTGGCAGAGTGGGAAGAGCTTTTTAATAAAAACTCTGAAAGTTTGGGTTAAGACGTATTTAAACAAAAATGTGGCAGTTAGTGCTCCAACAGGAATAGCTGCATTCAATGTGAATGGATTGACTATACATAGACTATTGCAGCTGCCTGTAGAACACAAACAAACACCGAAGTACAAGCCACTTTCTGATGAAGTACTCCAAATTCTGAGATCAGATTTGAAAGAAGTAGTGTTGTTTATCATAGACGAAGTGTCGATTATATTCAATGTTACTTTAACATATATTTATTTACGCTTATCTGAAATATTCGACACAAGCGACGATCAGAATGGGTGGTTTGGAAAAAAACATCGTGTAGTTTTCGGAGATCTCTTACAGCTTCCGCCGGTAAGAGAAAAGTCACCTTTTGAAAAACTATCAACTGCTGAAACTAACAAATTGTTAGGTTCCCTCAGTATACCGAATCTGTGGATTGAACTGTTCATATACAATGAACTTACAATTAACATGCGACAGCTACATGATTCTGACTTTGTTGAAATGCTAAATAGAATAAGATTAGGTGTGATTACACAAAAAGACTGCGATTTACTCTCGACTAGATTAATAACTCTCAAATCCAATTCAAATGAAAACAGATTAATTGAAATAATTGTACACCTCTCGTAACTTCCTGATACAACCGTTTGCTTCTTACCTACAAAAAACATGTGTCAACAATTAAGTACTGCAATGCTTAAATCTCTTCCACATCCCGAAATAAAACTTACAGCTGTAGATAGCATAGATTGCCCCAGATACCTAACAAAAAGAGCTCGTGAATGCGTAAAAAAATATGAAGACGATGCTTCTATGACTGCAGGCCTGGAAGAGAACATAATTATAAAAATAGGAGCAAAAGTCATGTTAAGGCGAAATATTGACTTGGTTTAGTTAATGGTTCTATCGGTATAGTGCAAAGAGTAAAGGTTGATCCGGAAAATACAAAAATAATTAAGAAAATATACATTGCATTTAATAAAGAACATGTTTACGAGCTTAGTCCGATCAAAACTAAATTTGAAATTATTAATAGAGCTTATGTTCATCGCGAACAGTTTCCCATATGTATAGCCTGTGCTATAATTATACACAAAAGTCAGGGCCTAAATCTAAATAATGCACTGATGGATATCGGTTCTGCAGTATTCACATCCGGTCAAGCTTATGTGGCACTTTCGAGAGTTACAAGTCTGGATGGCTGACATCTAATTAATGGCTACTTTGGAAATATTAATATTCTCAATTTGTGAATACAACAGACTAAGAAGCATTTACCGTCCAGACTTGTCAAAAATTGTAACATCAAAGCTTACAAGAAAAACCCACAGAGACAAGGAGTGGGCTTTGAGAAAAACTGTAGCTGAAGCTCAACAAGTAGTACCGGAAAAGAGAAAGAGGAAGACTACATACAAAAATAAGAAAAGGACTACCTACAAAAAGAAATGAGATGCCATCAAAAAAATAACTTGTAAAAAAAAACCAAGTCTCGCAACTCAGTTCTTCTATCGTAAAAAATTGTGAGATCCATGTAATACCAAGTCGGTCAATTTATTCAGTCCTTACTTAAGGGTCTTTCTATCTGAAGTTATTACGTAATTAGCTAATCTAGCAAAATCTTATAGTGACCATATCAATATTAAAAATCTTTTATGGTTTAAATAAATAGACTGACTTGGCCATCGCATTAAACAATCTAATTTAATATAATATGTTAATGTAATCTAATTTAATGTAAAGATACATTGTGTTTTCATGTGATGGTCAAGTCAATCTATTTATTTCAACCATAAAAGATTTTTAATATTGATATGGTCACTATAAGATGTTGCTAGGTTAGCTAATTACGTAATAACTTAAGACAGAAGAACCCTTAAGTAAGGACTGAATAAATTGACCGACTTGGTATTACATGGATCTCACAACTTTTTACGATAGAAGAACTGAGTTGCGAGACTTGTTTTTTTTTTTTTACAAGTTATGTTTTTGATGGCATTTATATATCTTGTTCAAATTTTCAATCGTTAATAAAATACTTTTTATTCATCCAGTCAAGTTCAAATACATTTTTTAAACTTGTAGTGGATGACATTACATACATAATACAGTTTTTTCAAATATTAATTCACCAATTATTAAATTTAATTCATTTTTAAAACTTTAAATAGAGTTTTAGTAGTTTGTAATGAAAATTGAAATCAACAGGTAGTAGCTCAATCGGTAAAATGCAAGGATTTCAGTATTTTTCCCGTGAAGGTGAAGAATACTAATTCAATTCTTGCGAAGTAAGAATTGACTTTAAAATACTTTTTTTTATATTACTTGTTTAATTAAAAAATTTCTCTCCCTCTTTTTTTTCTTTTTTGCTTCTAACATCGAAAGAAAATTTCTAAATTTAATGGTGTTTGAATTACAAAGCTTTATTTTATTTCATGTAAAAATGATATGGAACTGGAAAAGGATGAACGTCTAAGATCAGTTTTGAATACCTTACTGTATAATCATTTTATAAATGCAAAAATATATGTATGCATATAAATAATTATTTTATTTCAAATGATTCCATAACGGTATAGTATCCGGCAAATCTCTTACACATAACTTTACTGTGTTACTTTATACAGTCTACATCTGTTTAGCCTATTTGTACATTAATATGCGTAATGAAGTTAAATCTTATGACATCATAGTGCCATTAAGGACGTACTATCTGAGTAATCTACCTTTTAATTGCCCATCATCTTTCTTAGTGCTGTAATTTTATTATTTTATTTCTCATGTAAACTGGCCAAATGATAAACGATTTTTTTTTCCAGCTTTTAGCACTAAAGATTAAACATTTGATGAAATAATTGAAATGGTAAAATTTTATTTTATGGCTATTCTTAAAAATTATACAATAACAAAAAAATCAGCGAGGGTTGTTTTCCCATTACTTTCTTGCATACTCTCTAATAGATTTGTCCTTCCAGGGAATGTCTTATATGACATTGGCACACAATAATTATGAAATATGAACTCTTTTAACGTGAATTTAGCATTTTTACTGAATCTATGGCGTCATCCTTGGCTAGTTATTTGGTGATTAATCCCTGGCATGCGTTAATAATATCCGAAAATCGAATTTGTTCTTCAGACAAATCTCAATCGATTGAAACAAAGATTTGACACAAAGCTGCAATTATAGTCACAAAATTCCATACCTAATTTGATATATTTATGTCATTGCGTTTTTGAACTATCGCGCTAACAAGATTCTGAAAGCATAGACCGACACAATCAATCTGTTGTTGACTTTGTCTCAAACTTTCACAGGTGTCTACACTACAGATGTTAAATCTGTGCACCGCTTCTCGTCTATCTAGCTCTCTTCATTTTGTAGTTATCGTGTTAACTTATATTTGAACAACCGGGCAGAAGGACTTCCTCAGAACAGATTTTTCTCAAAACTTGATAGATATCTGCAAATTTAGTGTAAAGACCATGTACCAAATTTCAACTGTCTAGCTCAAAGCGTTTTTGAGTTATCTTTGTCATAGACCAACGGACATTTTCCAAAAACGTATTTTTCGAACCCAGATAGGGCTGAAACGTGGAGATTCGTATAAATCTCGAGTTCGAATTGTTTGACTATTTTTATACTTTCTCTTTACTACGTTTACGAGAAAGTAAAAATATTTTTATATATTTTATAAACTGTCAGAATTAAAAAGAAAAAAGAAGTGAATGAAAATTAAATTAGTATCATTGAAAACATTTTTTAAAAATTTAAAACAATGTAAAAGTTTATTTTTACTTATTTTTGAAAGTATTCGCAAGAAAATATCAAATTTGCATTCAGTTCTTAATTGATTAAAATTTAATTAAAATTACTAAAAATCATTTCGAAAACTTTCCTAAGAATATTCATGCCATATTTTATAACTCTACTTTTTGAATACTACTGTTAAAATAAGCAGTTAATTTTTAAAGCGCCGACAGAACATGCACACTCTCCTTTATTTTTGTTAGATATAACGATGAACAGATTGGCAATTCTGTGAAGCTGTTTTTTAATGAATACCATTAAAAAACACGTTCTGCGTTCTTTTCTGAATCTTATTTCCATATTAATTTTATTCTGTGTTTCTAAGTAAAAAAAAACCATGTTCATTAGCCATATCTTCTGACCAAGATCACAATTTATGCCTTCCCAGAAACAATAAAACGGAGATGAAATGAGTGGCTGAAAAATAATTACAATGACAAATATTTTATGCCCTTTTAATGATTAATATTTTCAGCACCTGATTTCAAGTTGAAACTATAGCCAATGAAAACTGTTCAGTTATAAGAAGGGAAAAAATAAAATCACTTATCATGTACATATCCACAAATTACTTGAGTTGATTATAAACTATTATATATATTTTTTATATTGGTTTTATAAATTTGATTATAGCTAAAATATTTGTTGGTTCTTTAGGAATATTGGTTATTTTTACTTTTATTCAATCGTTTAAATATTATTTCACATTCATGATACTGGGAAATTGCCAGACATTAAATGCGTTTTACTTAAATTGCTCTTGTATATGCTCCATTCTTTCTACATATGAAACTTTCTCTAAATACTTATATATTCATTCTTGATAAATAAAATATATGCTTATGTTTATTTATTTAGTCATTAAAATAAGATAACGACGCGATAAAAAAAGCTTCCTTGGGCTTTTTATTTTCTTATATACGAAAAGTATAGAGAAAGTACTGCAATCGTCAAAAAATTCGAAGTGACTTATCTCCACGTTTTAGATCTCACTGAGATTTTGGACACATAAATGAGCATTTTTAAAAAAAATGTCTGCCCATCTGTGACAAAGACACTCAAAAACGCTTCTTTGAGATAGACAGATGAAATTTGGTTTACGAGTTCAAAACCAAATTCGAAGATATCTGTCAAATTTAGAACAAAATCCCTTCAGAAAAAGTCTGTTCAGCTATTAGAATATCAGTTAACACGATATCAACAAAACGAAGTTAGTAAAGGGATAAAATTCATTACGAAGGATTAACATTTATAGTCTATGTAAACATCGAATGTTGAACCAAATCTAATAAGGAGTTGATTGTCTGTTGTTCTGTATTTAAGAAATATGTAAACTCGGTAACTTTAAAAACACAATGACTTAAATATATCAAATTTGGTATGTGATTTTGTGACTTTAAGTGTAATTTTATGTCGCATTTTTCTTTCAATCGGTTGAGCAGAACGCATCTAAAACCCAAATTCGATTTTTGATTCTTTTAATCCATACAGGGATTAATTGCCAAAAATACTCGTCCAGCATCACCGATAGATTCAGTAAAGATACTAAATTCATGCCAAAAGGTAATACTTCGTAACTATTGTACGCCAATGCCATGCAAGGTATTCACTGGGATGACTGCTTTTATTAGAGAATATCCTTGAAACTTTTGGAGAGATCACTACAACTAGTTTTTAATTGGACATGGCAATAAAATTTAGCTACTTGTTTGTGTTAAATATCAAAATTTAAATTTCTTTTGCCTACTTGTTCCATCATTTTCCAGTATCAATACAGTATTTTTAAATAAATAAATAAAAAAAATGAAAAAAATTAGAGTATTAAAAAGAAAAGTATCCAAACCAAAAGAGGTTGAGGAGCATATTTAAGCTCCATGGCCCAACGCAGATTGAGATCAATAATAAAAAAATTGCAATATACATGTAAATAAATTATTATGCATGCTTTGCATTGAATTTTTCTCACAACCAGTGAAGATGCATTTAGAATTTCATAATCTTTCATTTCTATTTCTATTAATAACAAAGCTGAAAATGTGCTCTTAGGCTCTATACAGGCGGGAGCGTTTGACTTGAGCTATCGAATTTGGCAGATATATACTGTAGGAAATGCGAATGTGATTTTTTTTTTGGAATTTTAAGTGATTAAAAATTAAAAGAAATTTTGAATTCTTTGCAACGATAACTTCTGAAACAATTATTGCACAAAAATCAATTCTACAACAATTCAAAAACTGGAAAAAAAAAGTTGTCTTTTTAATATTATTAATTTAATAGTAGAACAAATTTTTCCTAAACTTTGGCAATTTTTAAAATATACAGTGGCTCAAAAAATTGAGAGTACACCTAATTTTTAGATAAATACGACTTTCAATATAAATAACACATTACCGGGAAGTGCAAACATGTTTTTATTTTTACACATGACAAATGGTTTAATTTAGAGTAAAAATAAAGAAAAATCAATGAAAAACTTCTAAATTGAAAAGTTTTAGAAGCATTTTAAATAAACATAGGCAGCATTTTGCCTCAAAAAAGTGAGAATACACTAATGAAATTTTTGCAATATTACGCATAGAAACAAAGTGTCACTATTAAGTTGCATGTCTTTTGGCTCTTATAATGGCCTCTAAACGTCATGGTATCGATTCGACCGATTTTTGGTGGCATCTGAAGATATTTTACCCCATTCTTCTTGCAACACTTGTTTTAAATGGGTTTTGTTTCTAATTTTGTGGTTTTGAACCACTTTTTAGTAGGGCCCACGAGTATTCAATGGCATTGATGTCGGGGTACTGTGGTGACGTGTGTAACTGCTGTTTACAATGAAAAAGAAACCATATTTTGACGTTACGTGCATTCTGTTTGAAGTCGTTGTCCTGATGGAAAATGGAATTTCCATCTAAACCCAAATTTGTAACACTTTCCTTTAGATTGCTGTGACCATATGGTTTATCCAACTTGTTGCAGAAACTTTTCAAATCATAGGCAGAAGTGTAAGTGCTGAAACTGTACGAAATGCCATTAGACAAGCTGGATATAAAAGTTGCATTGTTAGAGAGAAACCGTTCCTCAGCTTGCAAATTCAGAAAAAGCGCTTGAAGTTTCCAAAAACTCATCAATTAAAGACCAATAACCTTTGGAAGAAAGCTATATTTAGTAATGAAAGAAAACTCAACATTTTTGGCAGTGACAGCCATCGTACTGTATGGAGAAAGCCTGTGGTGAATAGCATATAAGCCAGTTAACAGCTCTTCTACCTGAACAATGGTTTTGGTATAATGGTTTAGTTACTGGACTGCGAACCACAATGTCCCAGGTTCACATATCGCCAAACTGGTGACCTCGGACGATGAACCTTCATACAATTGTTGTCGCGCCATCTACCCACAACCAAAATCGTCAGATTCACTTGGCGCAGCAAAACCAAAGTCGTCAGACTCACTTGACGCAGCAAAACCAAAGTCGTCAGACTCACTTGACGCAGCAACCACTCACCCACACACACTCGCTACTCAATGGGGTCAATTCATGTGACGTAAAAGTCACATGTCATGAGCTATCTGCGCATGGCATTTAAGTTTCATCCGCACCGCTTTCGTCGATCAATCTGCCATTAACGTTCTCCGCCGAGTATGAAGCGGATTTTTTTGTTTACATTTGAAATTATAATTTTTGAATCATTTTCTTTCCTCTTATTATGTGTTAAAAGAGGAAATACTGGTGTGCTGATGGATTTTTTAATGCGAAACACAAGAGTGACTGTCATGATAAAATGTTCTCTTATTTTCCTTTCAACAATCCTGCCTAGGGTTGGCCCCTTTCATATAGATTTTTTTCAAGTCTTCGAAGTCGGTAATATGCTTTGATCATTTTGAAGAATTCATGCAGTGTGTGTTCATTTATTAAATCGTAAATGGAATTCCAGTAATCGCAAATGTTTCAGTAATTTTTTAGAAAAATTCTTCGAAAAAAGAATTTGGTATGCGATTTGCCAACAAAAACAATCAAACAAAATCGTGAGGGTATTTCTAATTCCCATTTGATGAAATTTCTGATAATTTTGAATATGCTTAGAAGGTTTTAAAATGTTTACATGAATATTACATTGCATTTTCTAAAAAATCTTATCTAAATTTAATTAATGTAAGTAAACAAACTCCTGCTGCAAAAATAACATCTGCTATAATGCTAAACTTAGGTGGAAGTGAATAAATTTCTAAAAGATTTATTTAATAAGTGAAATCTTTACTAACTACTGAAAAGTGAATTTTCTTATTGATTGTTATAATATATATATAATTGATGTATTTTATTAAACGTGCTTTTAATTTGATAAATTGAATGCTATATATAAGAAATATGTATATATATATATTTAAGTTTTGAAAACACATGTCATTTAATTAAGTATATAAATTAGTTAAGTATAAAAACCATTAATTAACGTCAAATAATTTTTGCATTTGATTTTTAGTTTTTGGCATTATAATAAAATGCATTATGAGGTTTTACTTTTTTATTATGAACCTTAAAGTTTTCTTTATCTTTTAGTAATTCATGTTATTCAGTTATTGCTGGGTAATCATGTTTAATAACAAAAGAACACAATGAATGGCTCCAGAAAGCATTATTACTAGTTTTCTAATTACATTTGCAGATTTGTGAGGGATTCAAAGTGAATTTACATCAAACAACTTTTCTATTGTTAAAAATGAAATGTCAATAATTTATTGTATTTAAACTGAAATTGACTGTTATCATAATATCATGTTATACCATTGTGCACCTCAGTGATTTCTGTTTTAATAAATGCAGGTCTTTTCATTGAAAATCAATTTCCATATCAGCATTTATTATATAATTTTTATTCCCAACTTCATTGCTACATGTATGTTTCACTTTTTTTTTCTTCTATTTTTTCAACAAATCAATTTTTAATTATAAAATTCTGTAAAAGTATAAAAGTTTTTCTTCTAATTAATCTTTATATCCTATTTAACCTCTCTCTCTATATATATATATCATGACCTTATTCTTGTTTATTAAATTTACTGTATTGTATGTTTTATTTTATGATAGTCATTCAGTGTAATTTTTATTAATGTAACTTTAACATTTAAAAAAAATTTCATAAATGTTCTGCTTTAAAAGTATATTGTTCAACATAATGTTTTTATTCGTGATAAAAAAAACTGTTGTTTAGTATTTAGAATGTTTCTGTTGAATAAAATTGATTTCATTATTTACATTGACATTCTTGCCATACCGTGTTTATATTTTTTCTAAGTGTCTAGAAAAATAAATGTTGATAAATAGTTTTTTAGTTTTTTGAATTAGTGACTACATTGAAACATTCATTTGATCACATTTTTTTCAAATAATTACCATATATATTTTATTTATATATATATATTTGTAGTGTGTAAATCAAAAATATGAAACTGTAATTTTGTTTGTTTTCCTTTAATGATATCTACAAATTGAATTGAAATAACTGATTCCTAAGTTGCATAGATTTAAAAAAGGTATCTATACCTTTTATATTTCATAATTTGAAATTGTAAACATAATTTATTCAATATATGCTAATTTGAATTTCATGTTCTTTCCTCTGAGCAAACTGAAAACATCAAAGTCTCAATATTAATAAAAATCATTACATAAGAAAAAAAAATGTAATAATTTTATTAGTAAGTTTTAAAATATTAACTTACTAAGAGTAATAATTTATTTTTAAAAAGAACTAGATTAATAAGATTCAACATTCAATAATATGTAAAAAAAAGTACATATGTAATTTTTCAAAAACACTGCCATAGTCATTTGTCAAAATGTATCGTTTGTATAAAAATTGGGGGTAGGGGAAAGGAAAGAATAAAGCAGCACCAAACGAATTAAAAAGCGACGTTAATTAATTATGCAAAAACAATAATTCCATTGAAAATACTAATTAAAATTTTAATATAAGAAATAAAATTATATAAATACCAAAATTCCGAAAAAATAATTGAAAATAATATCTTTAAAAAAAATCGGAAGTTTTTAATAATTGATCGACTAGCGTAACATTTACTAAACAATGGTTTTATCAACGTTATCGGCAGACATCCCGACATGCGCAGAACGGTTGAAAATTGAAGAGAAACGGTTTGTTTGGTACCTGACACGTGACCGTGAATTGACCCCATCGGGTACAGGCCAATTAAACAACAGCTTAATAAATACATCACCACTCAACATCCATATCGTTCGTCTCACCTCCGACTCACTGGAGGGAAGAGTCTGTGGAGAATAGCTTATAAGCCAGTTAACAGTTCTTCTATCCGAACATTTGTTTTGGTATAATGGTTTAGTAACTGGACTACTAACCACAAGGTCCCAGGTTCTATCCTCGCATACCACATATTTCTAAAAGCTTAATTCTGCTTTGGATCCAAAAAATTTCGTCCTGCAGTTAAACATGATGGTGACTCCGTCATGATTTGAGATTGCATGGCTTCATCCGGCCTAGGAAATTTAAAAGATGGCATTATGAGTTATAATGGCTTACTTGGATATACTTCGCAGCAATCTAAAGGAAAGTACTAAAATTTTGGGTTTAGGATGGAAATTTCACTTTCCAGTTGGACAACGACCCCAAATAGAATGCACGTAACGTCAAAACATGGTGTCTTTTTCATTGTAAACAGCAGTTACACACACCACCACATTACCCCGACATCAATACCATTGAATATCTGTGGGCCACACTCGAAGCAGTAGTCCAAAAACACAAAATTAGAAGCAAAACCCATTTAAAACAAGTGGTGCTAGAAGAATGGTGTAAAATATCTTCAGATACCACGAAAAATTCGTCGAATCGGTACCACGACATTTAAAGGCCATTATAAAAGCCAAAAGACGGGCAACTAAATTCTGGCACGTTATTTCTATGCGAGATATTACAAGAATTTCATTGGTGTATTCTCAATTTTTTGAGGGAAAATTCTGCGTATATTTATTTAAAATGTTTCTAAAACTTTTCAATTTAGAAATTTTTCGTTTATTTTTCTTTATTTTTTCTCTAAATTAAACCATTTGTTACGTGTAAAAATAAAAACCTCTTTGCACTTCCCGGTAATGCGTTATTTACATTAAAAGTTTATCAAGTAAAAGTAAGGATTTAGAGATATTGGGATGTACGAGGATAGAACCTGGGTCCTTGTGGTTTGCAGTCCAGTAACAAAATCAGGATACAAAAGCGTAAGCTCGTGTAGCATAGTTGTTAACTGACTTATATGCTATTCACCACAAGATATACTCTCAATTTTTTGAGCCATTGTGTATACTTTTTTCCTAATACGTAAATTAGCTTTCACGTAGTTTTTAAACTGTGATGGTCAGTAGATGACATTTCCCTTTTGGAACTTTTGATATTACTTCAGTCCATATAAGAACATAAAGAAAATTTTTGAGGTCGTTAAAATATCTAAGTACTTATGGCTTTTTTTTTAAGATTACAATTGCTTCTTTGATTTAAGTAGGAAAATTCAATGATTTGATGTAAGAATAAGACACATCTTTAAATGTAATTTGAAGAGGTTGAAAAAGAACCGAATCTTAAATTTTTTTATCCCTCAAATAATTCAATATTAAAAAGGTTGCATTACCACACAATGAAGATCAACCGTAAGAATCTGAAATCATTCACGAAAAAACTGTTTAGGATTTTCATTAGTCTTCTTTTTATATAATTTTATCTCGCTTTTTTTATCTGATTTTTTCTCATGAAGGTCCTGAGCGTATTGTTATCATTAGTTTTAAAACATTTCGTTCGAATTTTAAATTACAATGTTATGTTCTCAAATCTTACGGGATGGAAGAATGCCGAATTTTGATTATGTTGCTAAAATACTATCAAATGAGGATGATTCGTAAAGAATAAAATAATGAATTTAAATAATATTTCTTATATTTCAACGTGTCAGTTACATACAGCAGCCACATCATTTTGGTCTCTACCTTAAGCCACGTGTTCGTGCTCCAAGAAAAGTCTAGATAAAATTTGGAAACCCATGAACCAATTTCGCTAACTGCATCTCTGTTGTTGCGTTTTCTTCCATAACCCAATCGCACTTGCCCAATCCGCTGTCGCCACATTAACCGGCAACGTGCGAAAAGCGTACACAGTACACACTGACACTTTATTTTGGTTTTCCTGTAGACTCTGCTTTGTTGAACACATTGTGATTTTTCATTATTCTTTACAGTTCATGACTACCATTTAAATGGATTTCAAAACCGTAAGTATATTTATTAGTATTTTATGATAAATTGAGAGAAATTTTTTCTATTGATATGCTCGTCGAACTTCACGTGTGTGTAGGAATGCTATAGAAATATTATTATCGATGTGAATGACCAGTTTACAAATTTAATTCAATATTAAATGGGACAAAAGAATTTTTTCATATAATTTTTTCTTCGTTTTGAAATTTAGTTATTCTTTGAAAAATGTTTACTCAATTGCTGGTAAACATACGTAAGATTAATAAAAAAAATTCACAGTAATGATATATATTTTTATTTACAGAATCATTTTCGAAAAGATTACATGCTAATATACTAAAATCATTACAATTTATTAACATGTTTACTTAATGTGAGCACTCACTGATTTGAATGGTGGTATTTAAATATCTTTGTTGATAAACAATGCATGCTATCGAACAAATATGATATGACAAAACTTTTGATGTGCAGAGTTAAAAATGTTTATTTACGTTAGTTAAAATTTTAAAAGAATTCCAAATGTTGTATTTAATTTGGATGTGAAATTCTGAAATATCCTTAAAAATGGAATTTCTGATACATAAAAACGTGTATTGAAACTTCGCTCCTGTATTTTTACAAGAATTCCACTTGATGCAAAATTATAATATGAATGCAATTTTTGATTGCATTCATATTATTTTATGCATAATTTTTAGAAGCAATTTTTATTTTTCTAATTACATATACAAAAAGTATATTAACATGTAAATATATGTAATTTATACATATGATCTTTATATTAATAATTTATTGTATATTAAGTAAACTATGTGACCTCTTTACTTATATCTTATAAATAATACCATGCAATATGTGCTTTGGAGTTTGTATAATTGGTATGTATGTATGCTATCAGTATCAAGTATTTTTACATGCCTTGACTGGACAGAATAATTCGGTGGATGCATGTTTGCTAAGTGTAGTATGGTATTATCAAAATAACAAATTATATTATTTATTGATTAAAACATGTTTTTCATAAATATAGGAAATTATTCTTTTGAGACAAAATAATGACAAAATTTGAATTTCTGAGTTGATAGTTAAATGTTTTGAGTCTTTATATAAGGATATTTAGTTCTCTGAATCAAATAATATCTAAATGTGTTCTGGAGAATCATAAATTTGATAATAAATGAATTTGTAATATGTAAATGCACTTTGACCTCTCTGCTTTCACAAGGAGACTTATTGAGAAATGTTATATGAAAGGGATTTCAGTGATGTAAATTTGTTTCCATTTCTCTGTTTTGTAATGAGAAATTAAGCAACTGCAAGAAAATAAGAATGTGTGATTTGCAGAGGTAATGTGTTTAGATTTTTCAAAAACAAATTTATAGAAATTCCATATTTTTTTTTTTTGAAAAATGTAAAACAATTCAAATATTTAACCATTGGTTAATTTTTGTTTCTAAACTTGAATCCCTAATTTTTTGAAAACTTGAAATGCAAATATACTATTAAATAAAGTTTTCTGGAATTTAAGATTAATTTAACTAAAAAATAATGTTAAAAAGTTCTTGAAATAAAACTTCTATATATATTGAAAGCAAATGATATAAAATTTATAATTTGAAGTCTAATATTTGTTACAATGATTTATTTTTCAGTTTACATTTTCTTTTGTTATCTGTTGGTTTTAATGGTGACCAAAAAGGCCAAGAAATTTTTTTTGCCAAATTATAAAAGTATAATAAAGTGCACAAATATATATATAATAAATATGGGCATAAATATAATTAAATCATGTGTGAATCACATGCTGCCAATAGAAATCGTCAAATTAATCAAATTTTCTTGGTACTTTTTGGTTGCCGTTACAACTGACAAGTTCCTTTCTTTTTTTGTATGTAGTTATTCTGTTATATGTTTATTCATTTTTAATACTATTTATTTATTCAGACTTAATTATTTAATAATTTAATTGAGTATATGTGTTGCAATTCTTTTAAATCTTGATTATATATATAATATAGTATTATCTTTATTATTAGAATATGAAATTTAAAGTTTATAATGTATAATCATTCTCTAAATGTATTGTTTTAATTTCATTCATTTTAATTTTATTCATCAAGTTCTTTTAATATAATGGTTATAAAATATAAGTTTTTTGTAGATTTTGAGAAATATATAAAATATGTATACTGATAATTCATCAGTATTTTTCCATGAATTTAAGAATAGCTAAATTTAATAATCTTTGGGAATGAATTGTGCATTTGGGGTACTTGCATTTATTTCAGTGACTCTCTAGCTTGGAAGAAAAATTCATTTATATTTGACTATGGCTAAAGCTACTATTAAAAAGTACCAAATTATCTTTTACATTAAAATGTATTCATGAACAATAGATTTCTAGCATAATTGTAGCTTTATGCAATCTTTCAGGGAAGCAGTTTTATTATCATTGTTTTTTCATATACAATATCAATGTATGCACATAAAAATATATAATTCTCACTAATTCTAATAGAATAAAATTTCTTAAGTTTGGGAGAATAAATGGATCTTACTTTTGGTATTGATCTAAGAAACAACGATTCAAATGTGTGTATATGTATGTAATATAAGATTCTATAAGTTTTCTGAGCATATATTGCTTACACTCTGCTTATACTGGAACTTTAGCCTAATGTTCTTATATAAAACCATTTTATCAATAAATGTTATAATTTAAATTTGTTATGAATCGCATACTCTTGCCAATTCATTATTGTATTACTGAGTGTTTTGTTCATTAGCCAGTTTACCTTGAAATTGCAAGTTTCTGCTGATCACATTATTATTAAAAATGTCAATGTAAAATAAAAATAAGTTTAAACAATTCTCTTCTTAATATATTTAATTATTTTAGTTATTATAAAAGCAGATAATTGTATCCATCTTTAAATGTGCTGTTTGAAAAGTATTCTTAATGATTCAAATGTACTTTTTAAGAATGACAGTTTAATTATGAAATTTCAATCTGAATATTATTTTGTTTTCCTTGCAGAAGAGTGTTGTGTCAGTTTTCTGTGTTGTGTTAAGCTTCTTAAATATTTTGCATAATGGTAAGTAATTTTTTTACTGTGCAACATTAATTTTCATATATTGAAATTATAAAATTTGATGAAATATGCATTAATTGTATATAAAAATGTTTCTATGCTTTTGAATATTATTCTTTTAAATAGAACATTAAAAATTTATTTTTAATTTTTAAATAGATACTCCATGCATATCCATTGTATGATTTTATAAAATTTAAAATGCAGTGATTTCGGATATATATCGGATAGGCATTCTTAATATTTTTTCGTTGTTCAAGAATATTCTTCTATAGGAGATTCTAACATTCTTAAATATTATCTTATTTATTTAAATATTTGACTCTTATTGAGTTTCTAATGAAAATGTGAGAAAATTATGATCAGCACAGCTATGTATTATACAAGCTACAAAATTTTGAATTCTTTACTGTGTGACAATTATTGGGGTTTATACAAAAACAGATTTTTTGAAAAACTGGTTTCAAATTCAATATTTACAAAAAACCGGTTTTAGCTGGTTTTCGAATTTTTGTCAAAAAAATAGATTATGGAAAATATTTTATTTAATTTATACAAAATAACAAACGAAATCAATACCTAAGTCGAAGTCATATATAAAATAAGGATTACATATACATATTACTTACACAAAATAACAAAAACTGAAATAAAAATCTCAAATAATATATATTTTCACTAATTTTAATTTCTCCTAAGAAAATAGGACTTTAAAAAACATAAAATATCCACTAACGGTGGCTAAGTCTTGTTCTTATTTCAGATACAATATTGCCTGGAATTGTAAATATCCATTCACTAGCTACTGAGCTTGGTTTTATAGTTTTCATGGCATCAAATAACAAATCTGTTTTTTGTTCTTTCATTCGTTGCCTCACATAATGAAAATTCAACTTTCAGTATCTTTTGGTCAACTAAGTTTTTCTTCAGGGTGTTCAAGAAACTTATGAATTGATTTTTCCATGGCTTCTTTTAAAAAAACATTACTCTGATGAGCAGTTTCTTTGATTTGCTCCTCATCAGAATTGGTTTCAACATAAGGATTTGGAAATATTCTAGACAATATCTTTCTCGATAAGTTAATAATTTTGGTCTTTGAAGCCAAAAAAAGCACACTAGATTTCTTCTGAACTAGAAATGTTTTGTGGATTTTGCAATTACAGCAAAAGAGTTGCTACTTTTACTTCTTTCTTGAATTCGTTCTTCTAAAGCATATAATAATTTCAAGCTTATTTCAGTGTTTAAATTGTTTTAGTTCATTTAATAGAAATTCAAATATACCTTCACTTGTTAAAAAATTGGCATCTCGTAGCTGTGAACCTTCAGTTGCTAGACAAATCGAATCCAACCGATAAAATTCAAAATATTTGTTTGTTTTTTTGGAGAAGAGGAATGTCCAGACGTTCTGGAAAACCGGTTTTCTTAATTTAAAAACCGGTTTTCAAATGCGACAAATTTACTTTAAAAAAAAAACTGTTTTTTTAAAACCAGGTTTGAAAAATCGTCAAACCCTAACAATTATTCTGACATCATACTTGTTATCTTTATGTCAATAACTCTATTATACTTATTTAGTTATAGTAGTTATCTATATGGTCTAAATAAAAAATTAATAAATAAGTAAAAGTATCTGTGTCTATGTTAAACATTAAAAAAATTTCCTATCGGAGAATATTTGTTAAAATTTTAATTATGGATAAAATTCTTGTGAATTACTAGTTATAGAAAGTCAGTTTCGATTGAAAATGAATCTACTTTCCTTCACACACTAGATAAAATAAATTCTTAATGTAGACAGTTGTTTCATAATGCTTTTTAGTGAAATATTGTATTGTTAGTATATAGTAGCATAAAAGTAATACAGATATAATTAATTATAAATATTCTATACGTTATGAATTTATTATTGCAAATAAAGGACCTATGCATAAAAAATATTAATTTTTTCAATTTTTTTAAAATTCATTTCTTTGTTTTAACTAACATACAATAACAAATAATATAAAAAAAACAAAAATTATATATTTGTTTAAATAAAACTTTTAGTAAACTTTAGTATCAAATGAAGTGTTCGTCTATGCTTTGATAAAAATAACTGTTACAAAATTTCCTCATAATTTCTTAACTAATATGTACTTATATTTGCCATTATAATAAAGTGGACAATTTTTCTTGTTTACAAATTGTTTCTAATTTTTGCAATAAATTTTTTTTTATTGCAAATTATTTTTAAAAATTAGGGAAAATTATTTATTATAGCATTTAAAATTCTTCTTTGTCTATTGAAAATATTTGGATTTAAGTGTTAAATCATTTAAAAAGGCAACATTTAAAAATATGATAGTAAATTTATTAATTTTTCTTTTTCTTGAATAATGATTTGGAAAGAATTATTTGTAAAATTTTATTATTTTTTTAATTTGTGCTATTTGCCTCTGTTTGTTTTACATGCTTCTTATGTCACTTTTTTTTTTTTTTTGTAGCTGAAGGATTAGCTGTTATGTCTGTAGATATTGGTAGTGAATGGATGAAAGTAGCAATTGTTTCTGTAAGTAAAATTTTATGTATAAATATTGAATTTTAAAATTGCTGGACATTTGTAGAATAATGGAAAAAAATTTATAAAATTGCTTAATATTTTAGTACCAAAATTTTGTTTGTGAAAAAATTTTCTTTAATATATGCATTTTTTTTGGAGTTGTATTAGACTTTTTAAAAATTATTATTTTTTAAAAAATGTGTCATGTTTGCATCCTTTTTAATTCATAAGTATTCTTGATCCGATTCTTTTTATCCAATAATTTTGATCTAATGACTCTTTTTTTGAAAGAATCTGATATAATCTGAATATGTTCACAAATTTATTTTTGATTATAAAGAGCAAAGCATATTTTTACTCTACAATGGGGCAAAAATGTCATTTTTCAGTTGTAGATACAGGCTTAAAGATAATTTGTTTTATCATCTATTCTAGATTGAGCAGTGGTTTGTCTTAGTAATGAAAACTTCAGAAGGAGAAAGAAAATATCTAATTAACATTTTAAGTATAGTTAAATATTTTAAAAATTAGCTCTTTTCTTTGAGTTCTGATCCCAGATTATACAGTTGTAATGTGTACTGTCATAGAAACTTGAACAGGGATCTGGCTTTTGCCTATTTTACTTTGAATATTGGTAAGGCAATAAGTAAGCTAACTTAAAATATTTCTTTAAAAATTATTTAACAACTGCAATAATTTTTTAAAATTATTATTTGAAAATATTTATCTTGGCAAATCTGAAAAGTTAAAATTCTACCTGCCATTAAATAAATTTGGTACTTCATATACATTGTTATTTTGTGCATAGAATTTTGATTTTTTTCATTAAATGTACTGATTAACTCTTTAATTTCCAATTATTTTTGCTTTTTTTTTAGCCTGGTGTGCCTATGGAAATAGCCTTAAACAGGTACTTTCTTTTATTCATTTATTTTTAGTTTAAAATGGCCTTGGTGAATGAATGTATATAATATATTCCCCTTTTTTTACTAGGGAATCTCAACGAAAGACTCCTGTTGCTGTAGCCTTCCGAGATGGAGAGCGAGTATTTGGGGACCCAGCCCTGACAATTGTATACATATTTTTTTTTAATACTGTATATTTCTTAGATACAAAATTCATAATTGTTTCTTATTATGTCTAAAAGAGGGACTATTAAGAAAAATATTTTCCTTTTCATGTTATTAATGATTTAGAGTTATAAAATTATTGCAGAGGGAAAGGGGAGGGGGTAACAAAATGATCTTTGTATTCTATAATTTATTTAACTTAAATTTTTAACTTATGCTTTGAGTTTTAAAAATGTTTATCATCCTGTATAAATATTTGGAATGTTTTTGAAGTGAAGTTGAAAATCATGTCATAGGATAGAGCAACATTGATGAAAGCTCTAGATTAGATTTATTATATCATAGTTATGAAGTTAAAGGAAATTTGAGTAGTAAAGTTATTTAAGAAGGATTTCTTTCCATTACAGGCCTTATTATAATGCAAAATGAGTTGCATTCCAGATGTTCGTAATGACATGAATTATTCTGAATTTTTAAAATTTGTCTTTATTTTCATTTCTCTGCTATGTTTGTTTCTCTAAAGTATTATTTAAATGACTGTTTTTCTTTTACATGTACTATAAATGGCTTCATATCTTTTATTAGGGTGTACGTTTCCCAGATAAAACATTTATGTATTTATTGGATGTTATTGGCAAAAAGATTGATAATCCACTGGTGGAACTGTACAAGAAAAGATTTCCATATTATGATATAAAAGCAACAGAGGACAGGCAGTCGATTGTATTTACACACCCTGAAGGTATGGAGTTTACAGTTGAAGAATTAATGGCCATGATTTTAAAACAAGCCCAAGAAATTGCCCAAAAGGCTGCTGGTAAGCATCAATTCTATACTAACCTATTAGTCTGAAAATTATATTTATTTAATTTGGTTTGGATTTAAATTTACTATTTATTCACTAACAAATTTCATTTATAAATTATTAATTAGAATTATACAATAATTCTAATTGGGGGAATTATTGCATTCTTGATGTAGTCTGATGTGGAACAGATTGACTCAATGTTGCATGGCAAATTATATACATTGAAATGCAATTTGTAATAGCTTATCCTAAAATCTGATATGGGAGATAATTTTCTGTGTCTATTTTTTTTAGTTCTGTGTCCATTTTTCAGTTTTCTGTGTGGTAACTGTCCATTTTTTAGTTTTTTGAAAGTTGGAATAGTGTTGAAAATGCTCATTTGTTAGAATTTGATGTCAGTTGAATTCAGCATTAAACCCCCTTTTAGACTTAATATATGTATTCTGTTATCTAATACATAAAATATGCATTTTGTTTTGTAAGAAAAATTATTGAGATTTTTTTTCTTTAAATTATTTTAGGTCAGCCTATAAAAGATGCTGTTATAACAGTTCCTCCATTTTTCAATCAAGCAGAAAGACGAGCTATGTTACAAGCTGCTAAATTATCTGGCTTAAATGTATTACAGCTCATTAATAGCAATACTGCTGGTAAGAGTTTGATTCTATAAAACTAATAATTATTTTAAACTTCATATTTCCTAATTTTTTTCAAAAATATTTTGAATTTCATTGATTTCTAATTCATAAATGATTTTTCTTGGAATATGGGATTTATTAGATTATTAATGTATATGTAGACCTACTGTTATGATAAGGATTACTTCTTTCTACTCTAGCTTGAGTGATTTAAAAAAATTGAATGCTAGGTCTTAATTGTTAACTGATGTACTGGTATTTTGACTGATGTTTTCAGTAACATATCAAATACTTAGTTTAATTTTAATAACTTTTTCATTGATTATAAATTATTGAATAATTAAAACTATAATGTAAATATTTTTATAAACATTATATTAAACTTAATTTTGATATTCATACACAAAGCTAGTGGGAATACTTTTATTTAATCATATAATTAAGTTAATTAAGACTAATGAAGAAAGAAAAAAATATATAATCCTCCAAAATAAAAAATCAATTAGCAAAAGAAAAAGAAGATATCAACAACAAAAAGTATAATCAATTTAAAAAAATTAATTCTTGAAGTAAAATTACTACAACTGTGGATGGTATTTATTAATGAAGTCTTCCAAAATTTTGACAAATTATATTAGTCATTTTAAATTATATATATAATATAAACTATTAACATGTTCTTTTAGAAAATCAAATTTTTAAAAATGAGTTTAGTTTTGAATAAAGGAGGATAAAAATTACAGAATGAAGTTTCTTCTAAGAGTTATAGTTAAAATTCAAAAGCAGTGGAGAATAATGGGGATAAATGAGAAATTTAAATGCATTGGGATTTTGCTGAAGTTTTTTTCCTTTCTTAATTCAATTTTAAAGCTGTATTGCAATTGCTTCTCTCATTCTAGTGGCCTTAAATTATGGCGTGTTTAGAAGACGTGATTTCAATGAAACGCCTACAAATATTTTGTTTTATGACATGGGTGCGGGCAGCACAGTGGCAACTGTTGCAACATATCAATTAGTAAAGTCAAAAGAAACTGGTGAAGTTAGTCCACAGTTGACCATCAAAGGTGTTGGGTAAGGTTTTATTTTTTTATCTTTAAAGATAACTTATTGAAATTAATGCATTGCATTAGTGGATATTTCGATCAAGGGGGAAAAAAAACCCCTGTAAATGTGTTCTTATATCTTACGAATATAGTTTTAAAAAATCCTTTTATTTTCCTGAAATAGCAATGTCTTGCTATTTAATAAGCTTAGCATTATAAAAACTATATATTATGGAATAGCTTCTAATGAAAGTTACTTAAAAATTTTTTTCTGATTTTGCTGATATCAAACTACAGGAATTTAGAGAGTATTATATTGAGATTACATTTTAAAAGTGTTTTAAAAATTTTAAGCGTTTGTATTCATATTCTTGATGTTACAATAAAATGCCATTACAATGAACATTATAGAATAGATAACTTTAATAACTTTTCCTTAACTATCTAAATTTTTTCTTGTTTAAATAAAACAAAATATTTAATTTACTGTGATTTTTATATTGAATTTAGGACCTTGTGTATTTTTAAAAGCTTTTTGTCCTCTATTTTAAACACCAGATTTAAAATGCAGAGGTGGAGGGGGGATGAATTCTGAAAATGAAATAGGAATATTTAAATATTTTGTAAATAATTTCATATCCCCAAAAAGTGAATAGTAATCAATGAACACAATTATGAAATTCATGGACTAATTTCATTAATTTCTAGGTTTGATCATACATTGGGAGGACTTGAAATGCAACTTCGATTGAGAGACTTCTTAGCTACAGCTTTCAACAATGCTAAGAAAACCAGTACAGATGTTTTTACAAATAAAAGAGCAATGGCAAAATTATTAAAGGAAGCTGGAAGAGTTAAAAAAGTGCTGAGTGCTAATAGTGATCATATTGCTCAGGTATTATATCTGTTTTCAATGATCAGTGTATGTTAATACTTTTATTATGGGTTATTTAAAACAATATTTGGGCCTTGAAAAATTTTACAGCATTTATACAGCTTAAATATTTGCAAGAAAAAAAATCATAAAAGGAAAAACTATTTTGGTTTGCAATATTTTATTGAAAGTTGTTGAATTACTGTTTAATTTTTTTCAGTCTTTCATTAAATAATGCTTTATTTCCTTATTTATATATCAATTTTAGGATTGTATCTAAATCAATTGAATGACAGAAGAGATTGCAAAGTTTCTTTCCTTCCATTGACAGATTACATTTAAATTATGTTTATTATCCTTGTCAAATGATAATTATCAAACTGTATTGCTTCATAAATATTTTAACACATAGATAAGTTTTGAATTGAAATTCAGTCCAAAAATTAATTTTTCTGTGCTTTATTTTGCACAATTCCATTATTTTTTCATATATATTCATTAACTTGGATGTGCATCTCTTTGCCAGAATGAATATTCATTTAGCAGTTACAAAGTTCTACTTAAGTTTAATTTTAGAATTTTTATGAAAATAAATATAAAACAGCCAAAAAATAGATAAGCATGAAATTTGTTGTAAAATTTTATTAACTGATCTGATGTTAGCAAAATACTATAAAATAAAATGGAAATTAATATATATATATATTTAATATATTTTAATTCTAATTTCACTTTAATTAATTTCCCAAGATTTTGTCTTAATTTAAACCATAGTAACTTCATTCTAAAATATTCTCTTATTTTGTGATCCAATTCCACTTTCTCTACATAATTAATTCAAGAGAGCTTTGTAAAATTGCTAAATCGGCCAAAAGCTTAACTTTCCCACATTCTGTGTGAAGAGACAAAATACTGCTGACGAGATAAATTCTTTTTTAAAACCTCCCTGTGTTTCTGCTGCCTTGTCGGCGCACTATGAAGAAATATTTTCCCTATCAAAATCTTAGGTTATATAAGACCGAGGGTAAAATGTTCAAGTGCTTTTTCCTCATTCCTCTCTGTGTCGTTCTGTGTTGTGTGTATGCTCATCGCTTGTACATATGCCTGCTTTCTCCAAAATGAAATAAAACATCACAAAATCAAAAGTTTTTTCACTGTCTTTAAAACTGCATCCTACTTCACATTAAATAATGCTTATATATATAATATAATGATTGAGAAATTAGAAGAAAGATTTTCTATTATTCCATTTTATAGATATTCTGATTTACAGATGTACTCTTGGGACTTCATCAGTGGCTGAAATCTATCTTATAATAGGAAATATATTTACTTTTCTAATTTTTCCTGCTTTCTCCTTTTAATTTATTCAAGAAGTGTTTTCAAACTTCAGATTAGTTCATGCCAGGTTATGCTTTCATTATTAAGCAAATAGAATACTTATGAAGCATAAGTGCTATGTTGTCTTTTAATACCTCTAAAAGAATAAGGTAAAATGTATCTTTTTTCTTTTCATTGGATCCAAATTCGTTTTCTTTAAAAATAAAATAAACTTTTCTCACTGAACTTCATAAATCAGAACCTTATTTTCTATTTTTTGATCACTTTGATTTCATGCTTTTTTTTACATCTGTAAACAGAACATTCAATTAAGAAAGTCTGTTCTCTTATAACTTAACAATTTTTCATCTTTATTCTATTATAATAGATTTATGAAATTAGTTACTTTTTATCCATAACTAAGTTTGGAATAACAATTTAAAATTTAAAAAGTTTTTGAAGACATTTTAGTCTTTATATATATAATATCATTCAATATTTTACTGATAAATTTTTATGTGATATTTATGGTATATTAATTAAAGGTTGAAAGTTTACTTGATGACAAAGATTTCAAGACTCCTATGAGCAGAGCCGAATTTGAAGAACTTTGCAGTGACCTTTTTGAGCGAGTTACAAAGCCTGTGGAAGCAGCTTTGAAATCTGCTAATTTTGATCTGGTAAATAGTCCATTTAAATATATTGCCTTTTTTAAAAGTAAAAATGTGCTATCTAACTATTCATAGAGAAAGTTCTATTTGTTATGCAGTCACCAAAAATTCTAGATCTTTAATTTTCTTTCAGATACGGAGGAAGAGGGGGTGGAACTAATAAATGAAATTGATTTAGTGAATGATTATTATGATTTAGAATTAATTTCTCTAAACTGCTGATAGATTAGGAAAACAAGATATGTATACTTTGAACTCCATTGCATCATAATCGGAACTAAAAGAGTGCTCATCTCAAAATTGAAAAGACTAAAAATGGGAAAAAATTCTTATTAAATATACAGAAAAAGTTCTGTGAAATAGGGTATAGATGTTAAATACTGTGGAATGAATAATTGATACAGATTTGTACTCAAAAGAAAGTTAGCACCTTCTTAGTGTTTTGATTAATATCAAAATATTTTAATGTGTTTTTTATTGTCAGTTAAAAATTGTTTCTAAAGAAATTTTGTTTTGATATTTATTTTTAATTTACTTTGGTTTTCAGTAAATCTAAAATCACAATCTATTTTAGAAAAAAAAAATGATACATTTTCTTAGAGTTGAACATTTTCCAGTCTAATGAGTATAAAATTTATTTTTATGCATTTTGAAGCTTTTTTTTTTCATTCAGAAACATGAAAATTTATTTCATTTTCTGATGACCTTATCAAATTTTTCAAAATGTTTAGAGATTTTCTCTTTATTTCCTTTGTAATGACATGCATTATATCCTCTCTTAGGTGCACATTGATCAGGTAATTCTTGCTGGTTCTGGAACCCGGGTTCCCAAAGTACAGCAGATTTTGTTAGATTATATCAAGAAGAGTGAATTAGGTAAAAGCCTTAATACGGATGAATCAGCTGCTTTGGGAGCTGCTTACCAGGCTGCTTACCTCAGCAAGGGATTCAAAGTCAAGACATTCTTAATAAGAGATGCTAACATATTCCCCATTCAGGTGAGTAGGATAGTTAATACCTATGAGTTAAAAGTCTGTTGGATTTTATTGTTATGTAATCATTCATATTTTTTCAACATGTCTTTTCTTTTCATGCATTTTTTTTCTACTTAATTTTTCATAAATGTTTACTATCATTATTTATTGTTTTCTGGTTTTGCGAATTTTATTTTCATGAAAAGTTTATTATTATAATTGTGTATTTAGATTTGTTCATGCATTGTAAATGTATTGGCTTAATTTAATTGAAAAGGATACAAATGATATTTGGAAAATTTGGCATTACTTTATTTTTACTGCTGCACTATAAATCCCCAAAAATGTAAACCATTACTAACTTAGCGATCAGCAATTTCAAATTGGTAATCTTGGCAAAATTTGAAAACCTACAATTGAAACTACAATTATTTTGGAATAATTTGAAAATTGCCAAGTACATTCAGCAACCATAAAAATAAACAAGTACCGAATTTTCCTATTTAAATGTGGGTTGCTACAAATGTTTTATTACTAAAATTTTTAAGGTCTATTTCTCTTATGGAATTGACCTATTGACATTTATAAATATTGTGCTGTTCTGCTGCATTATTATATTTTAATGTTTATATTATGTTATATGTTTATATTATGTTTAATGTTTATATAATCAAGGTTTTCAAATGGGTCTTGGATTGTTTAATAGAATAAGATAATTTTCTTTCTTTTAATTTGAGAATTGGGGATTTGCTCAGTTTATACAGTTTCACTTTTCTCTGTCGAGACTACTCGAATAATTTATGTAGAGAAATTTAAAAAAAAAAAAAGTCTCAATATTTTATTTACTGAATTGTACTTGAATATTTTGTTGCATAGTAATATTTCCCAAATCTAATCTGCATTATCTAACAATACAAAGATAAATTTATTTTATTTGCTTTTACATTTTTTTTTACATGTGTCTATGTAATATTTTAAACAGATTATTGAAAGCAGTCTTTCAGTATTGTAAATCTAACTTATATGCATCAAGTAATAAGGAAAAACTGTTGAAGTGCTGTTATAACATTTGGTTCGCTCAATTTTTTTCTATAGCAGTTCCCAATCTAAAATAATTGTATTTATATAGTAAAAGTTATTTGATATTCATTGATATAGTAAAATTATTAAGGAATTCTTCTGTCCAATGTAGGTGGATTTCCAGAGAGAATATGAACTGGAAGATAAAACTACTGGCGTTAAAACAGTGAAAAGAATTTTATTTAGTAGAAACAACCTCATTCCTATGAAGAAAATTATGACATTTAATCGACATGTGCATGACTTTGAATTCTATGTAAATTATGGAGATCTTGGCTTTTTAAGTGACTTTGAACTTCAGTATGTACTTTTTACTATATAATATGAAAGTTTTCAAACTAACATTTTGTTGCTTTCATTTTTAGTTGCTTTCATAATTTTATATTACAGAATATTCTTTACAAATTAACTTTCTTTAAACTGATATTTTTAGAAATGCATTTGTTTTAAAAGCTTTTAAATTTATTTTAAATTTTCTTTCTCTGTGTAAGAGAAATTCTGGTAAAAAATGAATTATTAGAGGTGTGTTTCCACTTGTGAAAGGTCATGACAAAACAAATGTAATTTTGAGATTTAAAAAAAAGTCAGTAAGTTTTGTCATTTACTTATGCATTTAGTAATGAATATAGCAAACTTTTCTCTTCAACTGTTTAAAAAATTTGTTTTTTTTTCTTGTTTTTTTATTTTTTATTCATTTAAAAAATAACCTTTTAATAATTTTGCAATGTAAATAACTAAATAATCCTTAAAATCATTATGATGCAAGAAACATTTCATGAAAGTTTAATTATAAAAACCTTTTACAATTAAATGTTTAATTTTTGAGTATCAAGATACGTATATATTTTTTTGGTATGTTATGATGATTTCTGAACTTTTGTTTTATTCTTTACTTTTTTTGTATGGAATCAGTTCTGAAGCTTTAAATTGGATTTTCAAAATTTTATATAGTATGGAATACTATCTCAGACATACCATTTAGTATGAATGCTGCCGAAATAGTTCCTAGATTCCATATCAAGTGGCATTTCCCAAACATTCACACTGTTATTATATTGTATATTTCAACTTTTTATTTTTATTTTGTTGTAGATCTAATTTTTAATTTAGCAACTTCATAATTTAATACCACTATTTGAAAATTCATTAATTTTTTTAAAAAAATATTTTTAGAGCTCTGGGACCTTTGAATATCACAAAAATTACTTTAAGTGGAGTTGAAGCTGCTATTAAGAAACACATGGCTGAAAATACAGAATATAAAGGTGTTAAAGCCCACTTTAGAGTAGATGAGAGTGGAATTCTGATTTTGGATGAAGTAAGCAGATGAATTTGATATTTTATCATGTGGAGAATTTGAAAGTTTAATGCTGTTTTTGTGCATCTGTTGATGAATGTAGAAGTGTTTGCGATTAAAATACATATGCTTATACTTTTACTTTTGTATTTAAAAATTCAGATATTTTCAGGTTGAGTCAGTATTTGAAAAAACTGAAGAAGAAAGTCCTGAATCTCGGTTAGAATCTGCTTTTACGAAATTGGGAAGTACACTCGGAAGACTGTTTTCTGGATCATCTGAAGACAATGAACCGAAAGATGAGCAACCAACCGATAGTAAAGCTGATGATACAAAGAAATCTACTGAAACAAAAAAAGAGGTAATTTGTCTTATTTATTGAAATTTAATTTTTTTAAACCAGCAAGAAAATGTATTAAGTTATGGATTTGTTATGGATTTTGTCTAAAAACCAATCATCAATATTTCCTTAAATTAAAAAAAATATATCATTACTGAATAATGGAATAAATATTGTTAAATTGTGCTAGAAAGCTTTATTCAATTTTAACTTCAATTTCAGTTATTCATTTACATCTTCTGGCATGAAGCTAAAAAAATCATGTTATGAAATTTAGAATAAGACTATGCTGTGAGTTTTAAAGGTATAAACTTAATTTGAAGAGGGCTAATCAACATAATTGTTAAATATTATTTACAATACATGATGCATAATAAGGTTAAATTTGGTAAATGCTGGATGACGTGGTTCAGTTTTGTTTCAGATAAATTAAGTCATAACATTTATTTTTGTTGTATTTTGTTTATCAAATAGGGGGACAAGCCTCAAAATGAAACCAAAGAGGCTGTTAAAAATGCAACTGAAACTAAAAAAGAAACTAAATTAGTAACTGTCAAAGAGCCTCTTACTTCCATTCAAGAATTTCTTGATTTGAAACATTTAGATGAAAATGTCATGGAGAAATCCTCAAAAAAGTGAGTATGTTTTACATTAAAAAAAAAGTAAAATATATTATTGATCATTTTTGTTGATACACTTGTTTTATTTCACATTTGTAGAGATAGGAATTTGTGATCTCCTGTGCATAAGGAGAAAATCAATACTGCAACTTCTTTACCACTTCCTATAGTGCTGTTGTTTAATGACAGCACTCTATTTTAATTTTTTTAAAATTGAATTATTTAATCAATGAGTATAAATTTGATTTCATGGCACTAATACCATTAATTAGTAAATTTGAGTCTTTTTTTATATTTATAAATTGCAACTAAAAAGTGGAAACTAAAAAAAAATGTTAGTTTTATATCTTAATAAGTGTTTATAAAATTTTGACTTTTACTCCATTTTTTCAAGCCTCTTTACAATGCCTTTATTTATCAAATAATGAAAAAGAATTCTTGAAATAAATCAAATTCATACTGTATATTCACATTCTGTTGACAAATACAATTACATAGTTGTCTCATGCTATGTTGTGATATCTCACTCTTTTATATTCAAAATATATAATGGCTTTCAAAATTAAGCTGATTATGTATACTTACAGTGAATTATTCGAGTTAGAGTTGATTTTATTGTTTAAGTGTATAGAATATATTTTTCTTGTAAGTAGCACATAAAATATCAAATGATTTAATATTTATTTTAATGAGTTTCTGTATGATTTAAAAATTCTATTTCAATGCAAAATATGATCGTCTTCTATTTATATAAAAAAGCACAAACAAGTTGGGTAATAAAAGCAATTTTTGATAATTGCATATTTTTAAAATATGTTTTGCATATTCTTTAAGTACATATGTACAATGTATTAATAAATTTGAAATCTTTTGAATTTAATTTTATTATCAACTAGCCGCCTTTGGCGACCAGCCGGTTCGCCAGTATTACCGCTCGCTACAATTTTCAATTAAATATTTTAAGTAACTGGTCTCTTAAAGGATTCTTAAATAAAACATTTTTAATCTTCAAATTTTGATAGTCATACCAAACTTATATTGTTTAGATCGTTTCGTTCAATTTACTATATATATTTTGCTAATTTGTTGCCATTTCCGGTAAAACTTCAACTTTAATTAAAAATGTAAATGACGAAATTGCAATTAAGATATTTTTTAATAAAACCAAGCGTTTTATTTTATTAATCATCTATATTGTTATTTATTAATTATTATTATTATTGAATATGAGTATTGCAAACAGAATCGCTCGGAATTTAAGTCTTATGTTAACTACAAAATATTTTTCATAGTTTATGTAATATCTCAAACAATAATTCAACAAAAATTTCTGAGATTCAGTATAAAATTCAGTTTTTAGTTTTGCTTTCAAAAGGATTGAAATGAAATCAATAATAATATTTTGTTCCTGCTCATAAATATATTTCAAAAATTATGAAGTCTAAATTTAATGCAGTAAGGTATCATATTCTGAGAAATATTCTGGACACACCAAATTTTAAATAAATGAATGAATGTTTCTATTTTCTACGATCAACTAAGACTTATTTATGAAGTTTTAAATGTTAAAAATTTAGAAAAACTCACCATTTTCATAATCTTAGGCCAATTAATCTTGAGAAACCTGCGCGCTTACTGGCGTATTTTCTTTGAAACGTTCGATGAAAAATCTAAAATTATCCTTTTTTTATTGAATAGTGATATTCAAATCTTCATAAATCAGTCAGTTTAAGTGATTTGAAATTAACTCTTAAAAGTCAGTGATTTAGTTGATTGGAAATTAACTCTATGACCACCATAAAATCTGTGCTTTCTCTTGTGGTGTATGCATTCTCCTTAATATCCGATCGAATAAAACATCACATACAAAAGTACTACATAGAAAGAACACATCAAAAGTAAACATAACATATCAATAGTTGCCAAAAACAAAAGAGAGAAGAATGCAATTAATAAGCAGACGATATTTAGAAAAGTACAGATATTTAGACTGGAAAATGAAATTATCTGAAATTAAAAACACGCGCAGACGATATTTACAAAAGTAAAAATATTCAAACCTGAAAAGGAAAATATATGAGTTATTCTATCAATAAATGCCATAAGTTTGTTTATATCTTCATTATTTTATGAGTCATTAAATAATTTTTCATAAAATAATTTCATAAATAAATGAAATAAGATCATAAAATAATTTTTCTTGAATTTATTTTTTAGAAAAAATAATATTTCATATTTGTTTCATTTCCTACAAACACATGCCGAAAATTATATTTTTGCAGATTTCATTTCCAAAAAGATTTAATTTATTTTTAGTTTGAGCTTTAATTAATGTGATGGCAACACTTTGAAAAAAGCTATTTTTTTCTCAAGAATGCGAAACGTGCTTAATCCTCATTTTTATTTTTGACGAAAAAAATTATTGAAAAACATAGTTAAAATATTTATTTAAAAATTCATTAAAAATAGAAATTTAATTATAAGATTAAAACAGTAGTATCATTTAAAAGATAATTTTTTTATCTTTGACTTCATGTAAAAATCTTTTTTGTGCGGTAATATTTTCGGCAGTTATAGCAGAAACACGTCAAAATTTCGCTTAATTTTTAAATAAATAAAATTCTAATTAAAAATTCGAAAAAATAACCCCCAGGTGCACATTCCCGGTCTCCAAGGTATACACGTGCCAAATTTGGTAGCTGTAGGTTGAATGGTCTGGTCTGTAGAGCGCCAACACACACACACACACACACACACACATTGAGCTTTATTATAAGTATAGATAACACACTCAAGATTGGAGTGAAATAGGGAATATGGTCAAAATTATGTTTGAATTTTTTTTTTAAATTGTAAAGAAAAATGTAAACAAATATTGTTGTTGCCTGAAAAATATTTATCGATTTTGTTTTTTGTTTTTGAGAAGTGAAGATGATTCTCAGTAATTCTGATATTTGCTATAAATTTTAAATATAGGATGCATTCCGTTAAGACTATTTGATCAAAATTTTTGAGATGGAAGCTCATGAAAAGTTGCTTTGTCTGAATAATGGAAAATATTCATCTAATGATTTTCTTGATCTAAACCTCAATTTATTGGAAAATATAATTGTTAAATTCTATTCTTAATTTTATTATAATTTATAAATCATTATATTGTATTTCATTTAAGATTGAAAGAGTTAGATGAAAATGATCAAGCAAGATTAGCAAAAGCCAAGGCTAAAAATGCTTTGGAATCTTTCATTGTTGAAACAAGAGACAAGTTATACAGGGATGAGTATGAAAAAGCATCGACTGATGAAGAACGATCCAATATACTGCAAAAATTAAGTGAAGTTGGAGATTGGTTGGAGTATGAATCGGATGATGCCACCACAGAGGTAGGATCAGTTTAATTTCAGCTTATAGATGCCTATTATTGTTTTACTTTAAAATAAATGCATTTTAACTTAATATTTGACAAACTACCATTTTCTGTTTGTGTTTGACATTTTTTTCATATCAGTTTAGAATAGAGAGCAGAGCTTTTTAAATTTGATCCTCACATATTTACCATAAAATATTTGGATTGGGGGATTTGTTTTATAATTTTTTCTATGTTTACTATCAAAAATAGCTTTGGAAATTATTTAAGCTTAAGACAATTTATTAAAATTATTATCCTAATTTTTTAAATTTTCAACTGAATTAAAAAATTAACATTTTTTTTTTTTTTTTAGAAAATATGAAAATGGTTTATTTTTATAGTAGCTACAAAATCTTTAAAAATGAAAATTGTTGTATTTAAAAGCCATAAACTATTATAAATGTTTAATGATCAGTGACTTTCTAATGTACAAAGGTAGGTGCAACAGAAGTTTCTTAAAAAAAAAAAAAAATCCATTTATATTTTTGACTTGCTTTTGTCTTCCTTTTTTCTTTTCGGTTTGTTTGTTTAAAACTAGTGTAGTAAAACTCTAGTCTATATTCTTTGTTTTTGTTTAAATATATTGGCTTATTGTCATTTTTTTTTATTTAAGTATAATATTCATTTTTCTTGTTCATTGCAGATTTGATTTTTTCATTCAAGAATGCTCTGTAATTTACTTTTCATTCTTACTTTGATGCATAAACTTATGATATTGACAGACAAGTATGTGATAAGTTTTAACTTAGAAATTTCATCTAGATCTTCAAGAGTAAAGTGAGTGATTTGAAGAAAATGACCAAAGACCTCTTTGAAAGAGTGAAAGAACACAGAGACAGGCCCGAAGCACTTAAAGCACTGAAAGATATGCTTAATATCAGTCAAGTCTTTCTGAATTCTGCTCGTAATGTTAGTGAAGATGACCAAATATTTACAGAGGTTGAATTGAACACATTGGAGAATTTAATCTCGGAAACAAAGGTATGCCTATTTTTACTCAAATTCTTCGCTTCATGCAATTTTAAGAATTTTGGGTTTATTATTTGTAGATTTATAAATTTTTCTGAATTCACAAGAGAATGCAAGGATTTCAAAGAAAATAACATTTTCTCAGAATAATTCTGTAGATAAATAAATTAGAAGTCAGTGATAAATGTAAACTTTTAATTTCATATTTTTTGATTGCATTTATTATTATTACAAATTGGATTCTTTAACTCCAGAATATGAATAGAAAAGTATTACTGTGCTCAATTGTTTGTCATATGAAAATAATATTTTTTTTTAAAGTCAGGTTACTAAATTTTCAATCCATAGCTTTTGAATGGAAAGAAAATCTAGGAGTTGAAGTAAATCTAAAATCTAAGATTCCTTTTAAAAGAAAAATTATATTTTATATTTTGAAAACTTTAGAAGAAAAATATTATGAAATAGGTATTCTTAAAATTAAATCTTTTGATTGCAGTTTTTTTTTCTTTCTAATTTGATTAGTTTATTTTATTATAGCATTTTGTAGTCTTGGTTTCTCAAAATTTCTTGATAAATCCTATTTTATATTTGGTGCTAAAATTATTTATGAATTGTTGTCCTTATGTAAACTTGTATTTTTGATTTAGAAATATTATTTTATTATTTTTTAACCAAGCACTTCTGTTTGTAATATTTTTTTGAAAAAGGAAATTGTTGCCTCAAAGCCTTCTGTGTTCTGTATCATGAATTTTCAAATGAAAAGTTTTTTCATATTGTTTTCATAAATACTAGGTTTTAATAGCATTGATCCTTCTTATATGTTTATGATTAGAACTTTCCTTAAGAGTATTAAAAAAATAACAAGCTTTTCTTCTTCATAAAGTTAGAGAACATAATAAAGGTAGTGTTTTTTTCAATATGCAACTTTAAAAGGAAATTACTTGTTATACAATATTTGTAAAATTAGTTTCAGCAAATAACATACTTTTAAAAACTTTTTTAAGAATATATACTATTTGACATTTTTAATCTATAAAATACTGTTACTTAAAGGAAAAACATACATTGCAAATGCATTTCAGCTATGTGAGTGCACATATTGCATGGCTTTCTTTGAAAGTTTCTTTTGTGTTAAAAGTTATAGAATAAATATTATTTTACATGAATGTTTATTCTTTGTGCATTTCTAAAAATAATGAATTTATTCAAATTTCTAGGAAGTTGCACTTCATAAGTCTTAATCAATATTCTTGCACATATTTATTACTTACTAGTAATAGGCTGTTGCTATTTCATTATTACAATCATCGCTGAGGAATAATTTTTATAAATTGATATTTTTCCTTCATATCATTAAAGTTGATTATTAATTGATTCTGTAATTTGAAGAAAATACAGTTTTATTTAGAATGTATGTGTTCAATTTCTCTAAACTATTCAAATTATTAATACTTTTATCTCTGCCAAAAATTTTGAATGGTTTTAAAATTGAAGCTGAAATGTCTTTTAAAAAATGCCATAAAAAATAGATGAATACTTGAATCAATAGCCAGAAGAATTATAATTAGTACAGATATGAAAAATTTATTTTTATAACCTAACAATTAATAATTTGTCAAATGACTTAATTGATAGCAATAACGAACATGCAACAACTGCAAATATGCTTATCCTTTAAATCGAGTTCTGTTAAAATTAGAATTTCAGTACTTTGGTTAGGATATTTGTTTAATAAACTTGATTTTTTTTGTATTGTAATTGGAATAACCCTGCATGTAATGTTTGTGATCTTTGTATGTTCTAAGAACTTGCACACTTGTTCTCCAAAATAAATGTATATTTTTCTTGAAATTTTGTAATAAAAAATGTAATATATTTATATTGTATTCAACTAGTATTTTCTGTTTAAATTTCAATTTTTCTAAGCTAATGTAAATATTACATGCATGCATAATGTAAATACTATGCATACAAATGTTTTTCAAATATAGTCACAAATTATGAAATTTTTTAATGAACTTTTAGCAAGTAGCATGCATATAGTTTTTTTAGCTTCTTGCTTTAAGTACATTCAGTATTTAGATTGTGCAGTTTTTGTTTCTAAACATTTCTTTTCTTTTCAGCAATGGCTTCAGGAAAGTGAGAAAGAACAAAAATCTATACCTTTAAGCGAGGCTCCAAAACTGACCATCAAATTAATTGGTGAGAAAGTTGCCAATTTAGATCGAGAGGTTAAATATCTTATAAATAAGGCTCGCTTTGCTCAACCTCTTAAGAAGAAAACTCAAGAAAAAGAAACCAAGAAAAATGAATCTGCTAAGAATGATACAGAATCAGGTAGTAATACAAAAGATTCAAACTCATTTTTTCCAATCATATACATTAAAACATAATATCATAAATTAATGTTTAAGCTGTGCAAATTATATATGGTTTCCATTAAGAAACTGATTTTAGGAAAAGGAGTATTTTGTATTACGAGTGTAACAAAACGAGTTTAACTGCATCAGGTTTCAAAACTATTGGTATTGGATGTGTTAAATAGGGGGGGGGGAAGTAGAGCTATATAATGATGTAATATTTACATTATCTTTCATCATTTAGTCTGTGACCCTTGATATTATAATATGATAGGTAGATATGGTATTATGTAGTTTAAATTAAATAAAGAGGTCTACTTTTTGTCCATGGTTTTATTTTAATAACCAAGTTTTCATAACGATCTAGTTAAGTAATTATAAACTAACAAAATAAGCTGTTAAGAATTAATGTATTTATTCTTAGCACCTTAAGTGAATATTATTTGATTGCTTTAGTTATTTTTTTATTCAAATCTTAATTTCTTTCTGAAAATATCGTAATCAGTACTTTCAAATTTTATTGACTTTTTCCCTGATAGAAATGCTGTATGTTGGCAAAAATTTCCCCTTACCTAAAACTATTACAACTTTTATGCTATTAACTATTAAAATTTCATTTCTATCATGAAAATTATTTGTCATCTTTATTGAGATAGTAATTATTTTAATTTCTTTGTCATATATAATTATCTCTTAGTAGACAGAATATTAATTGAGGATGAGATTATAGTAATTCCTTTGTATACCATACTTTATACCATATATCTTATCTGAAAAGTAGAGGGGACACATTCTTGTATTCTTAAGAATACTTGCGTTGAAAAGATGCTTTAGATTTCCTTCAGTTCACAATGTGAAGATCCAACTTGAAATACTTTCATTTATAATTTTTTTTAAACATGGTAATTCTGTTAAAATAAAAAATTAAAAAAAAATTCTATTTATTTGTAAATTAAGAACTTCCTTTTTCTCACTAATTTTCTGCATTTTTTTTATCTTAAAAAAATATACTGTATTTTCCTGTATTGTGGAATATAATGACACTCATTTATAATGCTCCAATATAATTTATTATTTACATACCATAATCATTTTTTGCTATTAAAATTATTTATAAAAGTATTTTATTAAAAATATATAAAATTGTTTCATTTAAAAATATTATGATTTATGAAACATAATAAAAAATGTGTTTTATATTTTATTTAGAAAATATTATTGCTGAAAATGAAAACATAACAATAGAAGCAGAAAAAGTAGAGGTTAATAATGATGAGGCCCCTTCTATAGATAGTCCAGATGTTGTGGATGCAACTGTAGAAGATACTTCAATACCTACTGGTAATTTAACCTTGTTTTAATTTAAATATTTAATCAATAACAGTTGTTCACATGAAATATCTGTTGAACTGTATATTATTGTTAATATTTAAAAATGATTCAGTAACCAGAAGTTAATATTTATCTTTCTCATGAAAGTATATATGGGAGTTTGGCATTCCAATTGCTTAGATATGTGTGTGTGTAAGGGGGGGGGGAGTAAAGTAGTTTTGATTCAAAAATTTGTCATAGTTCCATCTTTCAATCCTTATTATTTCTGGCTAATAATATCAGTCAGATTTGCTTCACTATTTGCTTTTTATAACTTTATCAAAATTTATTTTTGATTGTTCATATTAGTAGGCTGATAATGTTTTGATTTGCAATATGCTGTTGAAGAATTAACTTTACCTTTAGAATAAAGCATTCTGAACTACATTTTTTTAAAAGCAAATTTAGTCACATATTATTATTAGTTTGTATTTTATCTATTTTAATTTTGTAAAACTGCTTAAAAAACAATATTCAAATCTTATCCAGTAATTGGGTTTGTAAATAAATTGTTTTCTTTGTATTTAGAAAGATTTTTAATACAATTTTTTTTTAAATTTAAAGTTCAACAATGATTATCCATTGTCATGCTGAAATTTTGATAGCTGATGCCTGTTATTATAGTGCTAACTTATTCCTATTATTAAATAGTGTATAATCAAAATTTAGAATATATATAATGCAACATGCAGTCTCCCATTAAAACATTTTTTCTGAGTATGAATTTTAAATTTTAAACCATTCAAAGCTTAGCTGAATTTTATTAGCCGAACAAGCTTATATTTCATCCTGTCACAAATATGCTATAGTACTGACTTTCTTTAAATGGTATAAAGATTTGAGAAAAACGCTAATTTTAGTAATCTATCGAGTTACCAAGATTCAACTTGGACAAAATTAGTTGGTTGATATCTTAACTGCTACTCATATATTTATTTCAAAACTATAGACCAAGATAAATTATTACAATATGAAGATAGATATATTACATTCAAATCTGGAATATATGCAGTGACTGATATACTATACAGCAATCAAAGTATTAAATAATATACCTAAACTTTTCTTGTAGGAAAAGATTCATTGGTTTGATATAGATGAGTGATTATCTCAAATGTTAAAGTGTGAAATTCATTTAAATTCTTAAAAGGAAATTTCAACATTTGCTGTCATATGTAGTTTCCATTTTACTTGCTCTTAAAATTTTTCTAATTTTTTAAAAATGTATATTTTTGCTATATTTTGACACATTTTTATTTTGTCTATTTGGTGTAAATTCTGCAATTTTCATTACCAACAGATGGCGACATATCATTTCATTAGTGTTTCTGGAAAGTTGTTAAAATTCATTTCCCAAGTTTCATGCACACAAGACTAAAAGTCAAAGAATAATAATTTTTATAAACGTTTTTAATATACTACTAAAGCATATAAAAGGTATAAAATTATACCTAGTGCAGAAAATTTGTGATCATGAATTTTTAAAATTTGCTATCACTCATTTTCAAGACAATCTGTATGGGGCTAAAAGAAATTATTTTATATCTTTTGATTTGTTTTAAAAGCATAGTATATTAAAAACGTTTTATTTGAATAATTATTTCTTCATTCATGAAATTTGTTCAATACATTTTTTAAAAAGGAAATAGTATTTTTTTAAAATAAAGATATGTGAATGAATATGCATTTCATTTTTTTACTACATGCTTACATTTTTTATTTTTAGGGCAAGATACCATAACTCCATCACCTTCTTCTGTTCCAGGGCAAGATGATGAGCATTCAGAATTATGAGACTAGTATAACTTAATTGAATCATTTATAAACTGTGAACTAATCAAATGCACGTAAAAATGGTAGGGTGGAATGTATTTTTTATAAAGAGTTTTGATAAAGATGCTCAGTTGGGAGCAACTTTTCTTTCTACAATTGAAAAAGGATTGTTTTGATTTGCCGCTGAACATGTTAGTTGTTTATTCATTTTATTTTTGTATGAAGTTAAGTATTCATGGTAGTATTTCATTTTAAAATACTCATTTCAATAATGGAAATACTTTAAAATTTTTGTTAGTGTTATTTTTTGTGATTGTTTGAATACTATTGCTGATAATTTATATTAATTAGCAATAAAAGGGTGATAATGATACTGCATTGCCAGTTACTTAATAGTTTTTAGTGCAATGAAATCAACCTACAAATATTACCCAGTCATTTTTGTATAACTTGGGATTTTGTAACAAATGTTTGAATTATTTATTTTTAAAATAAAGTAAAATTGATTTCAAATAGAAAAACAAAAGAAATTTTGTCAAGTAGTTTTTTTTTTTTTTTTTTTTACTTATTAATTTTAATGAGTAACATATGTTTTCAGTTTAAGTTAGATTTTTTTTTTTTTTAATAATGTACTGAAAAATGTTTCAAAATCGGTTTGAATATTTATTATACATTTTCTATTTCAAATATCTTTTTGAATTTTGTTCCAAATTTTTACATTGTTTTTATTCTTTTTATTATTTGTCACATCATTACTTGGTGTTGATTTGAAATACATTTGGAAGATTGAAAGACAGGGTTTAAAAAAATTGGAGAAACAATTGACTTTATTTTGTAATGAGTTCAGTTAAGCAGATTTTTTAGGCTTTATCTGATCTCGTATTTATAATATAAAAAAGCTGTACATATTGTCTGATGTTTATTTATACTTAAATGTATTTAATTATACTACTTGTCTTTATAAAAGAATAATATATTGAATGACCTATGTTCTTGCATGAAAGCTTGATATATATATAATGAGCTTTAGTCATGTAGTTTCTCCATCATAAAAAGTATTTATTTAAAATTAGACTGTTTCTGTATATACCTGTTCAGTTTATTAAAAACCAATGCAAGGAACCTTGCACCTTAACATTTTTACGTGGTGGCACAAATTATTATTTATTTCATTCCAACTGTTGCATTTTATTAACTGTAAATAAAGTGTCAATGAGTCGAAATGTTTTCCTGTATTTCTTTATTATATCTCACCTTAATTTATAACATATTTTGATGTGTAGTAAAACTCTTGCACTGTGGAACTATGACACAGAATTTTTGATCAGACAAGTTGAAGTAATTCCTCTGATTAAAGGGACACTCTAACTTAGGGCTTTTGTTGAGATAAAGGGAAGAAAAATAAAGGAAAACAAAGTATAATCTGGGAAAACAAATCAAAATTTATCAATCTTTTCTTACCAATTTCAACCAGCATTTTTTAACAATGCTTAAAAAATAGATAAAGCTATTTTAAGCTAGGAATTGGTGCAGAAATTTCAAAAGCTATCTTTATTTGATGAGAACCTAACACTTCATCAGATTTAACTTGGATTTAAGAATAATTTCAAATTTTTTATTGGAAAGATAACAGGGAAAGTTTAATTTTTCCTATAATAAACATTTCTTCATAAGAGTTTACAGACTAAGAGCAAAAGATTGAGAAATACAACAAATTACAGTTGTTTTAAAAATCGTCCATGCTATGATCCATAAGGGAAACATTTTGTAAATTGAACTAAAAAGTATATGGGATATAATTGGTGCTAAGCAAGAATTTGCAGAAATAATCATGTGTACAAAGCAGGGTGTTTTGGAAAGAATGGAAAAGCTGTCTAAGATGATACGAGGTCTTTTAGAGTAGGGAATGGGAGTATTATAAATAGGAAGATTTGGAGAAGTTCAATCTAAATTTTGTGAAAAAATATATTCAAAATGCTGATGACTAAATTGATTTGATTTTTAAATTATCATGGAAGACCTTACATTCTGCATACCTTAGAGGCATGGTGGTAAGATCTCAGCCTTGAAACTGGAGGGTCTCAGGTTCAAGACCCGATTCCACCGAAGAACTGTCGTGTAAGCGGGTATGGTGCACGTTAAATCCATCGAAGCTAAATGACTTCCCGCTAGTGTGGTGTGGAAGTTTGGGGGGGAGTGCCAGCTCGGGTATCGTCTTCGTCATCTGACCGCTGTTCAAAATTATGAGATCTGTCCCAAAATAGCCGTAGTGTTGCTTTAAAATGGGACATTAATATAATTAAACTAATCTGCATACCATAGAGCATTTATGATGCTTATTAAGTATTGATTTTAGGACAGTTAATATTTTGTTTAAAAATTGCAATTTCTTTTGAGCCAAATTAATTACACATTCCTTGAAGTGTTAGTCCACAGAGCACAGTTAACCTGATGGATTCAGAGAGCTTGCATTTGATTTGATCTTTCGAGTTTTGATCAAATTGGATTTTGATAGTTCTTTCAAGGTATACTTTAAATCAAATGACTACTGATTGCTTATATTTTATTTACATCCACTTGGTAAAGTTAATTGTGAGTTAATAATAACTTTAGGTGCTTGCTTTCAGTGATCTAGGAGACGAAATGGCGGAAAATTTGATGACCTAATGCAGGTCTCTTAGTAGGATTGACTTTCATTTTTCGCTCAAGAAGCCAAATCTTAAGTGGGGTATGCAGTTTTGATTGTGGGTGAAAAAAGGCTTTGTGATGACTATAGTAATATCTACAAAAATTACTAACTGTTAAGTTGGAGTCTAAGAAATATCTTTTTATGTACAGATTGACTGTGAGTAAGAAAAGTCCCATTCCCTCCTATAATGTGTTCCTTCTTATAAAACTTGGAAAGAAATAATACCTACCACTTATGCTCTAAATTTATGAAAATTGAGGTATGGATGAATAATTTTGACAAGTAGAACCACAAATCCAAGTTGCATGAACCTGAAAAACAAATCATTTGCCAAAGATTTTGGCTACATCTTGGAAAACATACATTCAAACTTTGAAACACCTTCATGAATCAGCACTGTTAATGCTTAGCAGCTGATGGCTAATGCTAGATCATATTGCTGCCATCGTAGTTGTGGTTTTTCGCACATACATTCGGGAACGCTTTAAGGCTAATGCACTTAAGATATTCATCTCATGTCTTAAATGTATTAAGACACAACATTTACTGGCTAATGCAATTAAGGTAAGAGTGCTTTTTCAATCATATAGAATTAGAGTTTGATGATCAATACTCTAGCGATTAAATTGAAGCTCAATGATAAGATATTTAAATATATTTTCACTTTCAGACATGAAAGTGAAAAGATAATTGAATAGCTTATAACAATTTTTTTTTCTTGAAGCTATCATTTTAATAAATAGAATTAGTTAGCTTGAATAAAAAAACATTGAGAATTTAACTAGCAGTTCTTTTAAGCCATATATTGTGAATATACAAGGGGTGTTCAAATGAAAAGGTACGAAACGACACTGCAGGTATAAATGAAGACTATTCAAATTATACACCATAGGCCTGAGCACAACGGTCCCAACGATTCCTTGTTCCCAGAATTCCTGTGGCCGTGACGAGACCCAGTCCTTCACAGCGTCCTTGAGTTTGCCATTCGAGTTGAAGCGCTTCCCTTTCAGATGTTTTTTCGAAACCATTAACTCCGATGTGTACTGTGATACACTACGCAGGTTCATCAGAACAAAAGACCGGAGCTAATCACGGAGGGTTTTCTGCTCCATAATAACGCGCGTCTACATGTTCACACACGCCAAGTTCAAGTGGGAGCAGTTCGACCATCCGCCTTAAAGTCCGGACATGTCGCTCTGCGATTTTCATGTGTTTGATCCCCTGGAAAAACATCGGAAAGGGAAGCGCTTCAACTCGGACGGCGAACTCAAGGACGCTGTGAAGGACTGGGTCTCGTAACGGTCACAGGAATTCTTGGAACAAGGAATCCTTCGGCTCGTTAATGAATGGGATCGTTGTACTCAGGCCTATGGTGCATACTTTGAATAGTCTTCATTTTTTTTATAACCACAGTGTCGTTTCATATCCCGTTTCATTTGAACACCCCTTGTATAAGACACACAGTTAGTGGCTCATGCACTTAAGGTACGAGTACTTTTTCGATCATATAAGATAAGAGTTTGCTGTTCAATACCAATTCATGCGCCTAGTCTGAAAATGAAAATATAATTAAATAGCTTATAACAATTTTTTTTTCTTCTTGAAGCTATTATTTCAATAAATAGAATTAATTATTTAGCTTGAATAGAAAACATTAAGGATTTAACTAGCAGTTCTTTTACGCCACGTATTGTGAATATAATTTTTCCAAACATAGTTTAGATTGTCAGTTAATATTTGTTGTAAGTGGAAAAAAGTTTTTTTTTCCCCCAAGTAGAAATATGGATGTTTTTTTTTAAAGTGGAATATTCAATGATAACTCTCCTCCTACATATTATAACTAGGCCATTAAAATATATCTCATAATAAAGGAAACCAAATTAAAAGATGTGTATCCTATTATGAGATTGTTTAGGGTGGTGGCATTTACAAATTAAAGTGTTGGATAATATAAATTACGGCATTCTTCAGACCTGGTCGATTTTCAGACAACAGCAACATTGGAAGGGGGGGGGGAGAAACCCTAATTAATGTTTGGCCGATTTTTATGAAAACGCATCTTTCAGAATCACTAAGGCGAATTGTATCTAATATATCATTTATTTTTTCAAAGTTTTGCATTCAATCGCTACATTTCTACCCATAAAATTTCTAAAAATTGCGTTAATGAAATGAAAAATTTTAAGAAATGAAATTATAATTAAGTTTTGAAGCATCTTTTGTAAATTATTAAAAAATTCAAAATAATTTTATCAAATGAATTTAGCAGTCAAAACTAAGATTAAAACAATTGTAATTTAACTGTAAAATGTGTTAGTACTATATTATTACTTTTGGTTTTTTATATACATTATTTTGAAAATTATAAAGATTTTTATTTATAATTATTATTTCTTTATTTATAAAAAATATTTACTATTATTATTATTACTTTGCATTAATTATATTATGTATTTTATTGTGTGTTAATTGCATAATAAATAATTCGTAGTTAATATCATATTGCTAGCAGGTTTCGAGTGAGTTCAGTGGTGTAACTGGATATTAAAAAAAGGGAATGTGCCTTGAAGTATTCAAAACTGAGGTTAAGAATTTAATAGAGCTACTTTTTATTTTTTCATGTACGAGCTGTAAAAGGAGAAAGTATTTGCGTTTTCAGACCACCCTAGCCTCCCCCACCCCCAATTTTTGGGGGAATTTTATTTGAATAATTATTATTGAAATAATTATTTATAATAATTCTGTCTGAACAAGATAATTTAAACATTTGAGCTAGATGGGTGGAATTTAGTAGGTAGATACAACATCAAAATTTCATTTAAACTGTCCATCAAATGATGACATGATTACTAAAAATGATTACCATCCATGATTACTAAAAAATGCAAGGAGCAAGATGGATGAATTTGTGGTTTTTATCATTAGAATTGTAAACATATGTCAGATTTTGGATCCAATTTATCAAAAACTGTCTGTCGATCTATCTGTTCATGACATGTGAACTTTCTAACTCGAAAATGCAATGAATTAGGTAAATGAAATTTTTGTTTAACGACGAATCTTGTTTTGTCACAAAAATTTTACACCTCTATCGATTTTCAATTCAATTGGAAGGTAAAAAAGACATCCAGAATGTTTATTTGTTTTCCTTCAGTTTATTACGAAAAAGTAAATACATTAGACTATGTAGCATCCGGCCTAATGTGGTGGAAGGTTAGGCCGGATAACAAAAAACAGAATAAGCGGGAGTTGTATGAATTCATTTCTTTGCCCACCAATACTAGAAGACAAAGTTTTTATACCAAAGTTCACTGTTATAATCTGTGTTTTTTCACTTCTAATTGAGTACTAAACCTTCCATTTATCTAATGTCACGTAGAATGTGAACGCGCTCCAGTTAATCTTAGAAGCAGTTGCCGGTAATGTATCGAGTTAAAATAGAAGGCTCTGTGTTGGTAATTTATATATGTTTATATACTGCACTGCACGCTTCAAGAATTTATTAGAGAAAAAGTAAGTTAAAGGATATAAATTGTTCACATTTCAACATAAAGTATGCAATGTCTAACTTAAATGCAGGAAACATAAACAATGTTGCCAATGCAAAGCCTTGCCTTCCTCATTTAACTACGATGAAAGAAAACTAGGCCGGATACTCGAGAATGTATACTGTATGCTATATTGTGTACAGATATCAACAAATCATAGAAAAACAGTGTTCTTCTTCCCCCTTCTGAAATCGAAATCAGTAAAATATTTCAAAAAGATGTTAATTAAAAATGTTTTTCCAAAGAACAGCGAAAATCCTAAAGCTGTCCTGTTTCTTCAGTTCACATTTTATTTTCATTTTTAAGACGGGCACAGCTATTTAAGAATTTCTCATCATAGTTGCAAAGTTTTCCCTTCACGGAAATTACATAAAGTAGATATACTACATTCAAAATTATTTGGCATTAACGAAAAAAGTAATTGTTATCTGTTAATATTTTTAGATTTTCATCAATTTGATTAAAGATCAACCGTTTTCATCATCACCATACACTAGATGGAAAAATAGCATCTATCCCCAAATGATGAAAAATGATGCAAGATTTATTTCAAACGTCATCAGTTTCTGGTATATTAAGATTTTAATGATTTTGTATTTCCTCATACTATTATTGTATATCATTTCCTTATTATTTGTTATATTTCCTAATTATTTAATGTTTCATTATTCCACAGCAAGCGGTTGATTTTTTTTTTTTTTTTTTTTTTTTTTTGCTTACCTTGACATCTAGTGAATAGTATTTTCCCAAATAGTAAAGGTGAAATAGTAAAAATTAGAAGGAATTGAAAAACGGTTAGGTTTCCGGTTTCCGGTTTCCACTTTTGAATGTTGTATTAGAGACACTTGAGATTTTCCTCCATAATTAGCCGTTGTATTTGCGGTTTCACCTGCGTTTATTTGGTCTATACAGAAAAAACAAGGTACAAGTAGTTTTATGTGGTACAGCTTTTAAATTCTTATATTCAGCTGTTTTAGAATCTCAATCGTAATTTTAACAAAAATTAATTAATTAATATTAAAGATTTCGAATAAACAATCTTTATCTCAATGATTGTTATATATGCACACTGCTTATTTGGATTTTCCGCTCTAGAACTTGGCAATATATTTTTACGTAGAAGGAAATGAAATTTCTAAATTGATATTAGCAACTTTAAAAGATTAAATTTTAACTTAAGGGAATATCAATTTTAAAAGGAAATAATCTAAAAGATACTTTGATCATAAAAATTTATACTTCTATGATTTAAAAATTAATCTAATAGTACACGTAGATCTCTCGACATTAACTGAGACTTAAAATAAAATTCTAATAATTTAAAAAAAATTCAGGAAATAATTTTCAGGGAGCAAGATGCAACGTACACTCAATGGCTTATGAAAAGAAGTATATTTTTGAAATGATTTTAGTTGTATTTATTTATTGTGGAAATATTTTTAATTTCTTGCAGATTTTGTGAACTATACTCACATCTATACTGCTTTTTGACCCATGATATTCAAATCTTCTTTAATATTTAATTTAAAAAATATTATATTTGAATTATAGATATTATGAAGTTACAAAGAAGTCAAAAATAATTTTCAAAGCTAAAAGAAAATATCAAAAAAAAATTTTTTCCTTTTGAAATAAAACTTTGAAGCCAGCATGATAAAATATATAATAACTCGATAAAAATGAAGAAATTTATCGACTGAAATAAAATTTTATTCATTGAGTTGAAACTAAAAATAGCCATTAATAGAACATATGATATACTAAATGAGACACTAAAAATTTTAAAGTGTTAAAATATGATCCAAAATTAAGTCAAATAGTAAAAGAAATTGTAAACTCTTGGTTTTAAATCAATATTTAATAAAAAAAATTAAATATTAAAATAAGAGAAAACGCAATAATTTACCTAGACAGTATTTAAATGTAAATTATTGCTCTCGAATATTAAAAAGATCATATAATAAGACAATATATATATATATATATTTGTGTGTAATGATATTTTTAAATCTTAATTAATTTCCAAATTTTTATTTTAACCCTTTCTAGGGTTAATTTAAATTTATCAATCTTTGTATGAAATTATGTAGGTTGGCATAAGTTCTGACAACTTTTTTTAGTAAGTCAGAATTTTAGATGCTTCAGTTCTTTATCTCGGACAAAATGATGTGTCTTGCTTTGTTACTTAATTATTAATTAACCAAATTAATCAATCAATCAAATTAAATCCACTTTTTTATTTAATTAGTTCCAAGTGAAGGGATAAAAAAAATGTTTGCAACATTCTTTTAACGCAACATTCTTTAACTTAAATTCCCTTGCCTAAACGACCCGTGTCAAAAAAATCCCCAACAAAATCTCATAGTAAAAGCACTGAAGGAGAAAAATTTCGGCATTTTCTGCTCTAGTGTCGCGATGTAAACGAACGCCAGTGTTACCGCTTCGTTGGCGCGGTTTGTTAGAATCTTGCAACCATGCGCTGACTTGTCTTCAGCGATAAACTTTATTGTAACCCTGCTGACATGGGATTAGTTTTCAAAAAGCAGTTTCGTACTGAGTCGTTGCGGGGTCGGTGAACCTCGATGACATAAAAAATTGGCTTTCGTATTGTTCGTTTGATTTTAAATAAGATTACAGCCCACTTATTAAAAAATTGAAATGAACCAGCTTAAACTTATGGTAAATTCGTACCATAAAAATTTGGTCAGTCGAGCCGGAGTTTGAATTTTAATTAAATTTCGATTTGAATAGTAAATAATGATGGAGAAAGACATTACTGCGTTAAATAGGACTCGTGGTGGAATCAAGGCGCAAATAATTAGACTATTAACGTTAATAAAGTATCAGCAATTAGAGGATATTGAAATGGAAGAAATTGAAGTGAAGTTGGATAAAGTGCGTAAATTAAATCAACAGTTTGAACTTTTAAGACAAGACTACTACAAAGTTGTGAAAAAAGATGAAGATTTAGTGGAAATTGAAAATAGTTTCGAGGATATCGACTCGGATCTCCTAAAATTGGAGGTAAGCTTGAAAAAAATTTTAATAATTGCATGCATGAAATGCAAAAATTAATAAATCTAATGATGTTAATATCAAGCTGCCAGAAATCCCATTACCAAAATTTTCGGGTAATTTTGAAGAATGGAACATTTTTAAAGCTCAATTTGATTCGTTAATTTCTTCTAGCAAACAACTTTCAGAGTCGCAAAAGCTTTATTATTTACAATCATGCTTAGTTGGAAGTGCGGCTCGGGTGATATCGAATGACGCTACATTTCATTCCTCAATGAAAGCTTTGGAAGATAGATTTGATAATAAAAGACTTATTGTTAATACTCACATTAATGAAATATTTTCGATTGAAAAGTTGAACAATGAAAGTGCCGAAGATTTAAGATCATTAGTTGATCAATTACATAAACATTTAAGAGCTCTAAAATTATTGGATTTAGATTTGGATAAACTAAGTGAAGCTATGTTGATTAATATTGTTATGCAGAAATTGGATAAAGAATAGCGTAAACAATTTGAAATCACTTTGACGTCAAATGAGCTAACTGATTGGGATACCTTTATAAAATTAATTGATAAAAGATGTCAAATTTTAGAAAATTTGCAAAGTAATATCGTTTAATCACCAAAATCGAAATCTATTTCCCAAAGTTCTAAACCACGTACTTTAGTAACAAAGGTAAATGACACCTCATCAAAGTGTCCTGTTTGTCGTCTATCAGCAAATCATCCTATCTATAAATGCAAAAGTTTTCTTGATTTAAATGCTGTGGAACGTTTTAATATGGTTAAAAAAACTCTCCCTCTTTGTATTGTGCTTAAAACCAGGGCACAAATTAGCTTTTTGTCGCCAATCTAAGTACTTGTGTAACATCTGCAATGGTAATCATAATTATCTCTTGCACAAACATAGCAAACCTTCGATCGGAGAAGAAAATGTTACTCATTCCGAAGCAATTCCTTCGGAGCCGAGAACTGATTTATCCCCAACAAATGTGACTTTGGCCGCTTCACAGCATACTTCCTCTGCCTACTTACTTATAAAAAATAAAAGCGTTTTACTTCCTTTATGGCCACTTCTCGAGAGCTAGAGTAATACTAGATAGCGCTTCTCAGGCAAATTTTGTGACAAAGCAGTTTGCTGACAGCGCGAATTTACGAAAACAAAAAATAGATAAATCGGTTTCTGGATTAGGAGGAATTTCTACTTCGATTGAATATGAGGCTGTTGCTAATATAGCCAATTGTAATGGGTCGTTCTTTTTATCACAAACATTTTTTGTAATAGATAAAATTACGGATATGTTTCCGGCAACAAATGTTAATTTAGAGAATTTAGAAATTCCACAGGTTATGCTTGGGGATCCAGAATTTACACGGAGTTCCAAAATCGATGCCCTTTTGGGTGCTGAAACCTTCTTTGAAATTGTTAATGGGGAACAAATACGTTCATCTCTAAATTCATTAATTTTTCAAAATACTGTATTTGGTTATGTCGCTGGTGGCTATGTAAATACAAACAATCATGAGCCATGTACTAATTTATGTAGTTTAGTTTCTCGAAATGAGCATATAGAAAAAGTAATAGAAAAATGCTGGTTAGTGGAAAATATTAGTGAAGAAAATACTATTCTTAGTACTGAAGAGTTTTGCGAGGCGCATTGTAAAGAAACCCACACTAGAAATAAGGATGGTCGATTTGTAGTTAAAATGCCGATGAAAGAAGGTTTGTTGGGTGATTCTAAAGCCTTAGCCAACGTTAGACTTAACCAATCAGTTAAGCGATTGCTTAAGAATCCCATGATGCAAAATTTATATAAGGAATTTATTGCAGAATATGAAAGTTTGGGTCATATAGAAAAAGTGAATAATGACCTTTGTGAAGGATCGTATTATTTGCCGCATCATGGAGTTTACAAACCTGAAAACTCAACTACAAAATTAAGGGTTGTATTTAATGCCAGTGCCCCTAGTACATCGGGACAAAGTTTAAATGATTTGCTTCTTGCCGGTGCAGTGAAAGAAAATATTTTTGAAATAATGACTAGATTTAGGACTTATAAATACGCATTTAAGGCAGATATTAAGAAGATGTACCGTCAAATATTAATTGATGAATCGCAAAGAAATCTGCTAAAATTATTATGGAAGGATAATATGAATGAGTTTCCAACTACTTATTGTCTTAACACTGTCACTTATGGCACAAAATCGGCTCCATTCTTGGCCATTCGTTGTTTGAAGCAACTCGCTTTGGATGAAGCGAAACAATTTCCGTTAGCTTTGCAAGTTACACTAACAAATGTGTATATGGAGGATTTTGTCTCGGGTGCTGCTACTTTAGAAGCAGCCCAGGAATTACAAAGACAGTTGATACAAATGCTTCAAACTTGTGGCATGGAGCTTCATAAATGGACTTCGAATTCATCTGAACTCATAAATAATAGCTCTGAGGAAACTAACCAACAATATTTTCTCGTTGATAAACATTCTTCAGTAAAAGCTTTGGGTCTGAATTGGCAACCAAAAGAAGATTATTTTCTCTTTAAGATAGATTTAAAAATCAAGCCTTTCTACACTAAAAGAGACGTGTTATCAGTTATCGCTCGTTTGTATGATCCATTAGGTCTCGTTGGTCCTGTTATCACAAAGGCCAAAATTTTTATGCAAAAATTATGGATCCAACAATTGAACTGGGAAGATACTCTCCCTCAATCAATTCAGCCAGAATGGTCGAATTTTGTGACATCTTTGAAAGTCATCGGAAATCTCAAAATTCCTAGGCATATCTTGACAGAATCTTATGAAAGAGCTGTTATAATAGGTTATGCTGATGCTTCTGAAGCTGCTTTCGGAGCGGTAGTTTATATGAAGTATATTATGGAAGATGGCACAGCTGTCAATAGACTTATTGCCAGTAAATCAAGAGTCGCTCCCATTAAAGTAATTTCGATCCCTCGTTTGGAGTTGTCAGCGTGTCTCCTTCTCTCGCAGTTGATAGAAAGAATCCGTCCTTCTCTTCAGATGCTAATCAATGAAACAATCTGTTACACAGATTCAACAATTGCACTTGCCTGGATAAATACACCTCCATATAAACTAAAAATTTTTGTTGCTACTCGGGTATCAAAGATACAAACTCTAACAGAAAACTTCCAGTGGAAACATATTTCTTCCAAACTTAATCCTGCAGATATAATATCTAGAGGTTTGAGCCCTCATGAACTCTTAACCAATGACTTATGGTGGTGTGGTCCAGACTGTTTACCGGACTCTAAAAACCATTCTAGTGTTGAACTTGATGAGTCTGTAATTTCAGATGAACAATATCTGACTGAACTTAAATCACAGTCAAATATTAGTTTATCTTCTGTAAACAATATTTCATTTCTTGTGGATTTTTTAGCCATAAGTAATGTCTATGTAAAATTAATTCGTGTATTTAGTTTTCTTTGCAGGATTTTATTCAATACTAAGAATAAAACAAAAATTACCGGTCCAATCACAAATAGTGAATTGGAAAGAGCAAAAAGGAAATTAATCGAGATTATTCAGGTAAGTGAATTTTATAAAGAGATAAAGGCCTTAAAAAACGGAGAAACTTTGAAGAAAGGTCCTATAAGTCACTTAAATGCCTTTTTAGATGCAGACAATTTGTCAAGAGTAGGTGGTAGATTGATTCATGCAGATGTTAGTTATAATCATAAACATCAGATAATACTGCCTAAAAAGCACAAAATTACCACTCTAATTTTCCAGTATTATCACTTAAAGAACTTTCACGCAGGACCTCAATCATTATTACATTTTGTTCGGCAAGAATTTTGGCCCATTGGAGGCAAAAATATCTCAAGAAAGGTTGTGTGCAACTGTATAACTTGTTTTAGGTGCAAACCTACTCCCTTAGACCAATTAATGGGGAATTTACCTCCAGAGCGAGTAAATCCCAACCCTGCATTTTCTAACACAGGTGTATACTTTTGCGGTCCATTTTTCATAAGATACAAAAACCAAAGAAAGGGTAATTTACATAAGGTGTATGTAGCTAATTTCGTTTGCCTAGTTTCTAAGGCTATACATCTTGAAATAGTTTTTGACCTGACATCACAAGCATTTATTGCTTGCCTGAAAAGATTCTTTTCACGTCGAGGGAAATTCTCAACTTTATTTAGTGATAATAGTAAAACCTTTATAGGAGCCAACAAAGAATTGAAAAAATTCGCTTCACTTGTTAAGTTTCCTGGTGAAAATTTATCCAGGTTTTTGGCAATTTAAAATATTTCCTGGAAATTTCTTCCCCCTCAGGCCCATAATTTCGGAGGACTCTGGGAGTCTGGAGTTAAGTCCTTCAAGCATCATCTAAAAAGAACTGTTGCTGATGGAAAATTATTTTATGAGGAATTTTTAACTGTTGTTACTCAAATAGAAGGCATCCTAAACTCAAGACCTATTTCACCTTTATCTTCTGATGCTTCGGATTTAGAACCATTAACTCCAGGCCATTTTTTAATTGGCAGGCCCATAAATTCTGTCCCAGAGCCTTCAGTAATAAATGAACTAGACAGTAAACTAACCCGTTGGCAAAGACTGACAAAAATAATAGAACAAATCTGGAAACGCTGGTCGATTGACTATCTAAATCATTTGCAAGACCGAAAAAAATGGCGGTTTTCAAAAAATAATATTAAGGAAAATGATATGGTTTTACTAAAGGAGGATAACCTTCCACCTTTTAAATGGTGTCTTGGAAGAATAAGCCAAGTTATTTCCGGACAGGACGGCAAAATTCGTGTTGTAATTGTCAAAACTAAGAATGGTCATTTTAAAAAACCAATCTCTAAAATTTGCCTCCTACCCATTCAGACTTGATTTTCTAATTTGTACATAGAAAACTATATATTGTTCTGTACATATTCAAATGTTTATTTTCTATTTTACATATTTAATTGTACATTTATGGTTCATACTTATTTATATTTCTATGCCTTTTTTGATATATATTTTCATGTTTGAACTCGAAACAAAAAATATTTTGTTGTAAATTCTTGAGTGTAACTTTGAATCTTGAATTGTAACTTGTGTTGCATAAACACGCAACGCGGGGCGGAATGTTACCTCTTCGTTGGCGCGGTTTGTTAGAATCTTGCAACCATGCGCTGACTTGGCTTCAGCGATAAACTTTATTGTAACCCTGCTGACATGGGATCAGTTTTCAAAAAGCAGTTTCGTACTGAGTCGTTGCGGGGTCGGTGAACCTCGATGAAATAAAAAGTTGGCTTTCGAATTGTCGTTTGATTTTAAATAAGATTACAGTCCACTTATTAAAAAATTGAAATGAACCAGCTTAAACTTATGGTAAATTCGTACCAGCCAGTTTCATCAACGCTTCTTGCACATAAAATGCCTCCCCTAGTTAAAAACTGCTAAATATGCAGGCAACTGCTAGTGTGTGTGTGCTAGTAGTCCTGCTAGTAGTCCCCTAGTTAAAACTGCTTGCAACACACACACACACACACACACACACACACACACACACACACACACACTTTCATTATATAAAAATAACAGCTTCATTATGTAATCTCCATATAATTTTGGTCGTTACATAAACTTCTGTTTCGCTTAACTATGCAGCATACTACACAGGGCCTGTTTTAACAGTACAGCTTTCGCTTTTATTAACCTTCACCTTGGCACGAAATAAGAATTTTTGAGATTTCTCCCTTTTGATTAAATTAATCAATACGACGGCCTCAACAAGGATTATATAAGATCACATGACTCTCTTTATCAGTTCGTCATGGAACATCACAAAGCGGGATATGAATTCTAACTAAGAATACAATTTTTTTTGTAACTGTAACTGTACATTTTACAAATAATTTTTAAAAAAATAATTTTTATTAACTTGCATTTTAATTATTAATAGTTAATTAATACATATAACACCGCATTTGTAATGAAAGTTAAATACACATTTCAATTAAATTTTTGTCACAGTAACAGAAAGGATATTCGATTTACAAAGTACCGTTTAAGAAATGAATCTGCACCTCCACATAAGATTTTGCGATAGTAGAAATTTAAATTGCAATTTGGCAACAAGAGAAAATTATTTTTGATCGATTTTAGACGATCAAATAAATTTCTTATAATAATATATAATTTTTTTTGAAAATGTAATTTAACATTCTAATGCAAAGTCTAACAAAGCTATTAACATATATCAGTTAGCGAATTTCAGAAAACATTGGATCACATTGATCTTTGATCTTAGACGATTTTGAAAACATGAAAAGATTCTAAGGATATTATTTTAAAATTTAAACGGTTCTTGAATTTAATTTGGATAAATCAAGAGTATGATCCTTGAATATCAAATGGAAATATAAAAATCAGATCATCCTAAAAATAATCCACCACCACCCAAAAATAAAAGGAAATACCGGGACCCTCAATATCTCACGAGCCCTTGCCTATTTTGTTTATTTGATAATCTGGCGCTGACTATGAAGTGACCATTAGAAAAGAAATTAACACTTAATTTAATTAATTGATTAACTGATAATTATGCCGTGAAAGTATTAAAGAAATTTATTATCATCAAAAACAAAGAGGCATAGGCAATTTTAAAACTCTAGCATATTTGCAAATTAGGTCCCACGGGGGGCACCTCATAATTGAGGATGAGATGCTTCCGGCATGGTGGTTGGTTCTCGCCACCTTTGTGGGTACATGAAAAGGTGATGGTCTTGCTCCTCCCATCAATGATAGGACGTACTTCCTTAGAGAAGGGTTTTACCGTGCCCGGTGATGGCCATTAGGACTCAACTGTAGTTCCCGCCAGTGCTGCTTTTGCAGCGGCCCGGTCATTCCCGCTTTGGTTGTATCTTTGAGAGGGTCAAGGGAATCAGTTTACGATATCAGGAAATAAGTGAAAATTCGATTACAAATTTCCAACTTTAAGAACCTGAAATAAGTTAAATAATTAGGCATAAATAATCAATCATGAACCATCTCTATTAAACAACCCCATGAAATGGAGATTTTTTTTAATTCCTAAGAATTTCCAACATTTTTGCTCTAACCAGCAATATTAGAAGGAAAGAAAGCCACTGTTCAGAAAAATTGGGCATTGCGAACAAAGGAGAAATCACCATTTAATTCAAAATAATTATACCTATTTCAACCCTTCCCACATATCTTCCCAATCGCGAGGTAAGCGAAATGTTAAAGTGTTACGTGAACTCGATAATATCCTGCATAATTCTGATACCAGTTTCCAGAGGCAAGAACTAATAGAAAGAAGAAGAAGAAAAAAAAAAAAAAGAATTATTTTAAATATAGTTCGCGTGCAACTTTTCTGGCACAAGACAGGTGAAATCTCGACTTCTGGGAATTTCCAAAAAGGAAACTTAGGAGAGAGAGAGAGAGAAAAGACACCGTGTCTACCGAGAGGGATTGACAAAAGGATCTTTTTTTGCCTTCATATCATCATTGTTTGCAAGGAAGGCGTGTCGTTGCTTGAAGATTTACTTTCCGCAATCCCATGTCAGCGTTGCAGCTACCTGACGGAGCCGTGCCAAAAACAGCGCAGCACGAAAAAAAAAAAGTATTATTAGCTTAACTTTCCTTTCTTTTCGACTGCTGGTTTCTGTAATCAGAAGCAAGTGCTGCTTTTGTAGTTGGAACCAAGCAGTCTGCCATGACGAGACGAGAGGTGGATTGGAAAAATAAAAATAAAATAAAAGCAGAAAAGAAATGGCAGTGCACAAAGACGACGAAAAACTTAATGATTTCATTATTTGAGAGGAAAAATTTAACACCGATCAAGGAAGGTCATAAGTCTGTACCTGCACGTGATCATTCAGGTGTTTCACGTTCCCTGGGGATGGAAAAAAAAAAAAAATAAAAATCATCGCGCAGGTGACGAATAAATTATTTTTTTTTCTTCGTTATTTGCCTGCATTAAAGCGAATGTCTGTAGGAAAACTTGAAAGATAAGAGTGGTAATTTAGTGTTGTTAATGAGATCAAAGAGTCCGCAGCGGGCGCGGTAGTTTCTTTCTGAATACTCTACGTTCTTAATTTTATTCAATTCATGAATAGGTTAATCTTTGTATCTATTGAGAAATTTTACTGTCTAGCATTTATTTGTCTTAAAAGATTAATGCTATTATGATTTTTTTTTTATTTCGCTATTCATTGGCAGCCTGCATTTTTTTTTTCTTTCCTCATATAGGTAATAAAGAAAAAGTATAGTAATCATCAAAAAATTCGAATTCGAGATTTTGACGAATCACCACGTTTTAGATCTACCTGAATTCGAAAAATACACTTTTGGAAAATGCTCGCCTGTCTGTCTGTATGTGACAAAGATAATTCAAAAACGTTTTGAGCTAGACAGTTGAAATTTGGCATATGGTCCTTACACCAAATTTGCAGATTTCTTCCGAATTTTGAGCAAAATCCTTTAAGAGGAAATCTGTCTGTCTGTCTGTTTGATTATAAGTTAACACAATAATTACAAAATGAAGATAGCTAGATAGATAAAATTCACTACGCAGATTTAACATCTATAGTTAGTTTTTCGGCTCGCCATATTTTGAGCCAAATCCAATTACGGGTTGACTGTCTGTCTTTCTGTACTTGCAGAAATATGTAAAGGCGATAATTCAATAACGCAATGATTTAAATATATTAAATTTGGCATGGAATTTTGAGACTACAAGTGTAGTTTTGTGCTGAATTTTGGTTTCAATCGGATGGAAAAAACGCATTTAAAACAAATTCGATTTTTGCATACTATTAACCCTGCTGTTCTGTTCGCACTTACTATACGCATATAACGTTCAGGACAATATGACCCGAACACAAAATACTAACTGTGGAAGCCTCTCTCTATATATATTATAAACGTTTAATTGCATGTTATAATGTCTAATTGCATGTAAAATATTTAATAACATGAGCATGCATACTAACCCTTAAATAAATTGTAAAATAATTTCAATCTTACCTCATTTTTATTATGGACAATAATATGATACATGAAACTTACATATGTGTTCTTTACAATTCTTGCACAACATATTTGTTTTATTGTCGTTGCTTGATGGGCAGAACTTGCATCTCGCACGTTTATTATTCACCTGTAAATTAACAGCAGGCTTTGGTGATGTATCACTTTGCCTTTTAACCTGTATCTTTTTTACTATATTGCAGGACTCTTCAGTTCTAGGGAGTTGTTGTCTTGTCTGAATATATGGGTCTACCAAAGACTTGCCTAGTTCTTCTAAAAACAACCTTCTTTTTGTCTATATGTTTTCATTCCATTTCTTATCTATAGATGTCCACAGAATAAATGCGTTGTAAGCAGAGGTATCCAGCATATTATAAAATATAATTAGCGGCCATCGATTTGTTTTTCTTTTACTATATGCATTTATCAGCTGAACAAGAGTATCAACAGCTCCTTTAGTGGCATTGTATTGTAATAGGATTTTTGGCTTTTTGTCTAGTCTGTCACTAATCAATTTATCATGATGCATTGTGCTCTTAAGAATAACATTCTTATTCTTTTTTGGAATGTAGTTCATAACAGTTGTATCATCTGTGAAGTAAAAACTTGATATGATATCACGTGATATGATAATCACGCCCTCTGACCTTGACTGGAGTGCTAACGTACTAAAAACTGTTTTTAGAAGTTATTCTTATCGTTTCCCGCTTAATTAATAATGTATCGTGCATTTTTTAAACAGAATTAAAAGAAAATTGGAATCGGGTCACATTGACCCGAACGTTATATTGATATAATTTTTAAAAACATCCAGAAAATATTTAAATAGAAGAAAATCCTTTTCAGAGGAATAATATATCACCATTACATACAAAGTCATAAAGTATCATTTAAATATTTACATAATGTTGTTTTTTGTGAGCCGTTAAAAATCATTTCGGGTCAAATAGACCCGAACAGAACAGCAGGGTTAACGGATGCTCTCGATTAATCGCCAAATAACTCGCGAAGGATGGTATGATGAGTTCAGTAAAAATGCTAAATTCATGCGAAAAATTAATATTTTGAAACTAATGTACGTCAATGCTATCCAAGGCGTATTCTGGCATGACAAGTTTATTAGAGAATATATGAGAAAATTTTATTGAGACCACTCCCGCTGGTTTCGATATGATGTACAGTAAGTATAGTAATATGGGTATCAAAAAACTTCATTACGAATTTTTGATAGATCTGAATATTTTAAACCTCTCTGAATAGTTTAAAAAATGCTTATTTGGAAATACGGTAATTCAGACCAGCGTGAGTGATCTTCCTGAAACTTTCTCGCTTGTTCTCCAATAACTGTCTTAGTCGTCTTAACGGTCTCCAATAACGAATTAAAATTTTTTGAGGATTCAATATTTTTTCTACACGCTTGCTCAAAACGTTACAAGATAGCTGACTGAAATTTTGTACATAATTTTATCATTAGAAATGTAGATCCTTATTAAATTTTAGAAAAAAATTCATCCAGGGAGTGACCATCTGCTTGCCTGTTTATTTGTATGGTTGCGAATCTGTGATATTGTTTTCCTGTCAGTTAATTTCAAAGTTAGGCAGAGAATTTCATAGATATTTTAATCGATGTTGAGTGGATGCCAGGTCAATGATCCTCGAATATGGAGACTGTTGAGCGACTTGCCAACAAAAATGTAGGTTCTTAATTATACGAATTTTGGCGATGACTCGATTAGGAGCGAAAATACAATATTCTTCTAGAAGTTTCTACGCCATGTCATGGAAACTATAAAAACTCGTGAGGCCAAGCTGAAGTGAGTAGTTGAGCGAATTCTCTCTTAGGAGTATTGATCTCTAACGAGTTCTATCTGAGCCCTTTTGCGCTGTTGCAGTTTTTAAATAGTGATTTCCTGCTTGTGAGTTGTTGATTTCAGCAAGTGCTATTTATTGTGCGTTTCATCTGCATTTTGTTACCTAAGTTTCGCATTTTCGAACAGAATAAAGCGTCACTATCCGTTATTGATCCTACAGGGATTTTCATCGTGCATTCACCGCTCGTAATAGTATGTGTATGAATGCAATGACTGAAAAAGGCTGAATAAATTAGATTTGTTGTGTCGTTTTATGAACGAAATTGTAAATATATATTAAAATATTGACTCAACTGGTAGAAAGGTAGGGGTACAAAATTTATGCTCGCGTTTCTTCATTATTCTACAAAACGCGATATATTGAATAGCAGGATCTGGAAATCAACAGAAAAGGGTAGGAATCTCATTTATATGGATTTCCCCTACTTTGGAGGATTTGCTGCCTCAATTCCCCTCCAATGATATGTTCAGAAAATAGTAGATATTTTTTAACAGGAGAACAACCAACAACAACAACAACAACAAAAAAAGGCTACTTTGTCTAAGTATCCGAGAAAGACGAGAAAAGAATATTTCTGCTTTAGATGCAGAAATTAGCAACTTTTGCTTCAAACCAATTGCAGAAATTAGCAATTGGTTTGAAGCAAAAGCGCGTAAATGAATAAAGCAGTTTATATGAATTTAAGGTCAATAATTATAGGATCTCTAATTACTCTAAAACGACTGTGGCACATTCATAGAACTATTAGTGATGAATTCCAATTCACTCTCAAATAAGATAAAACTGCATAAATTCGGATTAAATTTCCGTACTCCTGACGCTAAATAAAAAGACTTTTTTATGAATTCTCCAGAATTATCTCTCATTAACTGGGATTATTTCTGACATATTTTGAATACAAAGCCCCTTCCATTTCTCCTTAATTATAAATAACGATGAACCGAACCTGTAATTGGTTGTTTAGGAAGTATTCTAAGAGAAACCCTTGTACTATTAGTCTCGATGCGAAAATATTCCAAACCTCCAGTAAATCTTTTAAATCCAAAACAAAATTAGGCTCCAAAACTCATTTGCGTAGGTTTTGACAGTGAACATCCACTTAGCTTAACCCCCCACAGAATCCAAAATGAGATTACTGGGTGAAAGCGCAACTCACACAAATGCGATTTAAAAAGCACGTCCACTCATTCTGGAGAACAGCTTCTCTTTACAAGAAGCCATACACTTCCATCTTCCTCCCCCTGCCTCTCACCAAAGGACGCCCTTTGGAGCATCGCTCTGACTCTCATCGAGAAAACTGAGGTTTTAGCAGATAGGATTAAGAAAAAAATTTGAACCTAACAATGATTCTGCTTTCAACAAGGTATTGTCAGGGCACGTTATAGAATATGGGGAAAATTTCTTACAAAAGCATTAGAAAACGATTTTGCAGAGGTCGCGAACTTCATAAAAACGCTGAATCTGGACAAGTCATCATGATTGGATCAGATAACATTTCCCACATTAAAAAAAGAATCCATTTAGATACGTTTTTTATATAATTTTGTCATTCTTAATGTAATAAAGAATTTTTATTTTATTTTAACAAATGTTAGAGAATGTTCGAAAGCCAAAATCAAAATTTGAAGCTGAAATTATGGAAAAGCCAAGGGAATACAGCTACTTCTGATTTCTTGTGTATTGGAGATTAATATACAATGTATGAAACATATTACGCTTGTAATATACACTTTCTGAATAACAGTTATTATAAATTGCCTGATTTGAAGTTATTGGTTATATTTCACGATCAATCAATAATTTCGTCTACCTCAAAATTTGAAAAGGAAATTATGAGAAAGCCAAAAGGATACAACTACTGCTGGTTTCTTGTGTATTGAAGATTAAGATAGAATGTATGAAACGCATCATGTGTGTAATATACTACATTTTCTGAATAATAGTTATTATAAAATGCTTGATTTGGAATTATTGGGTATACTTGATCATTAATCAATGATTTTGTCAAATGGATATTAAATTCCCAATTGCTGAAAAATAATTAAGCTAAAAAAAAAAAAAACATTCTAGCAAAACTAAACAAACTGATTTTGAAATGGCGCAAATTTTGAAATCTTTGTGTTATTATTACCAATTCCGATCTGTCTAGTAAAGATGGAGTCAACTCATTTCATGATTTCTTAGAAGATTTAAAAAATAACAAGAGATTGGCCAAATTTTTATATGTTAAATAATGTCTGATAGAGAATTGGTTCGTTACTATAGCAAATTACCCTATCAGAATGGTTATGGTTATATTATTTAAACCAGTCGGAACCTGAAACTTACTTGCAAACTTCCTAATAAAAGTGCTATCGCGAATTACGGACAACCTTTGAAAGCCACGGGAGCTCACTTTTTATCCACAGATTTCGAAACATGAGCTTTTGTGCTTCGTAGTATAGTGAAAAAAAAATAAGAAGCCATTATGCATTTTTGACATATTTTAGTCGGCTGATTGAAACCAAAACTTGATACTAAACAACACTTTAGTGATGAGATCATATACCAAATTTTGTCTATGTCATTGTGCCGACGAGTTTTACATGATGAACAGTTGGTCAATCTTTTGACAGATTTTGTTCAAAATTTGATGCCAATCTATGCTTTAGGTAGTAAAATTGTGAACCAAATTTTATTTATTTAGTTCTTTACGTTTTGCAATGATCGTACTCACTTGCATTCGAGCTGACAGACAGATAAACTTCTTTGAGTAGGTTAGCTCAAAATTTGATAGAAATATACAAATTTGATTATAAAGATCTCATACCAAATTTCTTCCATGTAGCTCAATTTATTTTGAATTATCGTGTTCACAGACATGCTTAATTGCAAAATTTATTTTTCGGATTCGAGGTGGTCTGAAACTTAAAAATTCATCACAACCTCGAGTTTATTTTTTTAATTACTGTACTTTTTTCTCATTTATAATTCGTATAGGAGAAAGTAATAATTTTACCAGGGAGTCATTTCTGAAAATATTTCTAGCTATACTATACTGCATAACTTTTATAATTATATGGAAAAAACAAAGCAGTTCCTTGAAACAAATTGAAAAAATTCCATGATCAAGAATTCCAAGAAATAATTCTTGTTAATGAAATAAATTGGGGGAAAATTTATAAGAATGTGCAGTACTTCTAATTCATGTTTAATAACAAGGTATCATCGTATAGTTTCAAACAGTTTTGTATCACAAAAACTAATAGCTGTTTCAAGTTACATATTTTGGATTTACAGAAGATAACACGCATCTTTAAATCATAAATCCTAGATTCATGTACCTGGCTATATAAGTGAAACTAGCAAAGAGCATCTCTTAATAGCAACATAAATAACGCCTTGAATAGTTTTTCTAGAAGGACTTTTTATAGCTACACTTAAATATCAGTAATTCTCAAAATATCTTTTTATGTAGAGAAAAGAAATGAAGACGTCTCCGTTCACGGTAGGTATAAATTTATTTTGTTTTTTGTCATTTAATGCCTCTTCTAGTTATTTTTAGAATTCTAATCATGTCTATATAAATTGCATTGATTTGTTCTCGAATCACAATAAATCCAAAATGGTATTTTCTTGAACTCAAAACATATCTGATACTAGACCAATTATATCGATATTTCCTTGGATATCAGAACAGAATACTAATGGCCAGCTCATTAAATTGTGCTTCAATGGTAAGTGCATCTTATAAAAAATAAAAATATGTTAAATATTCCTGCAAGTTTTATTGTTGTTGAAGTTCTTATATTCAAAATTAATCGTAATGGAAATATGCCATAAGGTAATAGTAAATTTATATGGTAATAATAAATGTATAGGTCGCAAACGCATAAGTAAATTCTTTGGCCATAAATGAATGAACAAATTTACTAGTTAAAAATGAATAATTCAAATAAATTACAAATGGGATAATGGCTTCCAAAATTAGAAAACATTTCTTGATAGGTATTTAAAATTACATTTAACAGTTCTTTTAGTTTTAATTCCCCGGCTGCGTAATAATTTAAAATCACTATTTAAATGCGATGTTTGCAAATAAGTTCAGATATTTTTCAAAGAAAGTGAACTGATACTATATGTTACACGAGAATAATATAATAAAAATCTGTAATCGTTAAAATAAACACTCTAAACTGCGAAAAACGCGAGATGCAACAGAAAATTGACTGACTGCCAACCCGCGGAAATCGCGGGATAAGCAAGCAATTGGAGGATTTATTTATTTATACTACTCGTTGTACCAGTGGCTTCGCCTGCATCTATTTAGTTCTTTATGTATATAAGAAGAAACAAAACACAGGTAAAAAATAGAAGTAAAATTATGTTTATAAGAAATAAAAAAATTAATTGAAGAAAAAAATGTTATACGGTAATGAAACTGATGTTACTATAAAACTAATTTTTTAAATTTTAAAATTGCATAGGAATAATGTTTATGTGTTGATGTGCAGAAGTTAGGTCGAGAAAAATGTAAAACCTGTTAGCTCTCTATTATCCCTTTTAGAGGGGTATACAAATTTTTTAATCCTTCCAGAACTAGAATTCTTCTTAGAAAACTTTTCAACCGCTTAACTGTTTTGTCCGAGTGCAATACGTGCATCGATTTATCGAATTTTGATAGTTGTATGCAAAAAATAAACCATTCATAACGATTATAATTCAATATTAACATTACTTCGATTACATAGATAAGTCAAGTAGTCAATGGATTTCTATTTGAATCAAAATAAGAAAATATTACAAAAATAGAAGGTGTCATCTTATTAGATAGTAAAGAAAATAAAACAGTTAAGTGGTTAATACTTAGAGAGGCTAAAGAGCATATGCACTAAATGTCATTTGAATCCATGAAGGAATGTGGAATTGTATATTGTTCAAACAATATATACATACAGAGGGTTTAGGTTTAGTTATATTAACTTCCCGTTGTAAAGCAACACTAGGGCTATTTGGGCATGGACCTCGTAATTTTGAACCGCGGTCAGATGACGAGGACGACACCTGAGCTGTCACCCCTTCTCCACACCACACCAGCGGGAGGACGTTTGGCCTGACGGATTTAACGTGCAACAGACCCTCTTACATGACACATAGAGAGAACTTTTAAAATATTCTATTCCAGACGTAGCGTTCGGTTTAATGCTGAAAACAATCTCTGAACCAAAGTTTAACACTGCAGCTACTTACAGATAAATCAGATTTTTTTGTTCATCTTGGCGATTTTGGTAGCGGTCTTGTTATTAGGATGCAAGCAGCATCCCGATGGATCAATCTTACAAGAAATTACATCCATTTCCAAGAAAGTTTCGGAATTAAGTTGGATTTCGATAAAAAGGCAACCGGCAGAAAGATAATTACTGATTTCTGTGTAGAGACGGTCAGTATGAATTTCAGGTGATTAAGTTTGAAAGTATTATTGCGGTGCATTTATGACACTTGGATTGTATTCTCTTCCTTAAATAGTAATTAAAATTGTACAAATGTTCTCTTTTGCTGTTTTGATAATTATGAAAATCTATTTCTAGTATTTTAAGCCTTTGCACTTGGATGGTGTCTGTCGGTGCATCATTTTGACGTTTTATTTATTTATTTTCTTTATTTTGATTTTTTAAAAATACCTAAAGAATGGTAAGAAGATGTAGATTAATTTTTCGCTAAAATTCAACTTAAAACTATATATATATATAATAAGCAAGTCCTTGTTAGTTGAATAATTTTGCATTCAATTACTTTTCCGAGTGCAAAGAGCTATTTCCCGTTTTTATTAAATTTTTATTATATTCAGCGCTTTTATTCCGGTTTGGATTTAAACAATTATATTTGTAGGACTCAGGAATCACTACTATTTAGAATCACGCACATTTAATTACATTTAGGACGGACAGTTACATTAACATAAAAGAAATGAACATTAAATGGATTTCGTCGAATACGTCGCAGGATTAATTCACATGTTCCGTCGCGTCTTTCGTTCAGAGACCCGTCTCGTCTCACACGTCCTGACTTCCGTTCAGACCCGTCTCGTCTGCACTCCGTCTAACAAGCATTAACACTTGTTGGCCGGCAGATGGCGCTCATCATCAGACGTTCGTCACTACATTCGGCGATCCTGACATCTCTTTCGTCCTCGAAAGTTAAATCAAAGTAGAAAAATCTGAAAAAATAAAAAAAAGAAAACAGTATCTGGATAAACCAATAAACAATTTTTTTTTTTTAGTCTGAAGACCATGCTTTCATGAAATCAGCTGCTGTGGAAATTGTATTTGGTCCGTCATGACATCCAACTTTTTCCACGTCATAGCGATCCTTAGGTTTAACCTTAACAATCCGATACGGTCCATGAAACTTTGGTCTTAGTTTGAGTCCAGTTCCAAACTGCGTCCGTTGTATGGCCACTAATTCACCAAGTTTGTAAATGCGCGCCACTTTTCTTCGTTTGTTGAAACTTTTGCGATTCTCTTCTTGCATCTTCAAAATGTTTTCCCTTGCTTCTTCTCTCATATTATTTCGATCTTCCATCATTGCTTTTGTGTATTCTTCTTCCAATATTTCCTTTAAATGTAAATCAGTTGTATCTTTTAATTTTACTCCAGTTAAAAGCTCAAACGGGGTAAACTTTGTACTTCTCGAAACGGTACTATTGATTGTTTTCTGCACTGATGCAACATGTTTATACCATTTGGTAGGGTCTGTTATCGAGAGTTTTGATAGAATGGGTGTTAAAATTTTATGCATTATTTCAATTTGCCCATTTCCGCGAGGAATTCCAGTGCTAATTTTGAAATGTTCAATATTTTCATCCTGACAGTATGTTTCAAATTCTTTTGAGGTAAAAGCTGAAACTCTGTCTGTAATTATTCTCGTCGGATTTCCAAAAGTAGATTGTTGAAGCTTAAGTTTAGTTATTGCATCCTGAGTAGATGTTGATTTAACCGGATACAACCAGACAAATTTTGTAAAAGCGTCGACTATTGAAAAAAATATGCTGGTAGTTCTTATTTGTAGAAGGCATAGGGCCAATGAAATCGATGTGATATGTACTTAAAGGCAAATTTTCTTTTGGGATGGGTTAAGGAAACCTTCACCTTTCCCAAGTTTCTTATTACACAGAATACACTCCACGCAATTGGCAACCACACTTTCTATTTTTGACCTCAACTTTGGTATGTAAAATTCTTGCTTTAAAATTTCTTCCGTCTTAGCCACAGCGTAATGTCCTTTATTGTGAATTTCTCGAATAATTTTTCTTTGTAATGCTTCTGGGACTATGAGCAATTCTCTATCATTATTGTATTTGTATAAAACTCCATCTCTCACAATATGTTCACCGTCTTCTTGCTTATCTATCAAAGCTTTTAATTTCTTAAGGAATTTGTCCTGATTTTGAGCATTGGCTATTTTAGTGGTCACTTCACTCTATGAACGAGTAACAACAAGTACTACGTTTCGACTAAGAGAATCTACGTGTGCCAATTGTTTTCCCGATCTGTGAACAATTTGGTAATCAAATTCCTCTAACTGTAAAGCCCATCTTGCAACTTTTGGTGTAAGATCTCATTTACTCATAGTTTGTTGAAAAGCGCAACAATCAGTCACAATTTTAAACTTAGAACCCAGTAAGTAATGTCTAAATTTTTTCAATGCTTCGATTACAGCCAAAACTTCTAATTCATAGCTGCTATATTTTTCTTATTGTGGAGATGTTTTTCGACTAAAATAATGAATAGGATAAAACTTATTGTCGGTTCCCTGTTGCAGCAGCACTGCTCCGAATCCCTGACTGCTAGCATCTGTATGGAGTTCTAAAACTGATCCCTGTTGATAGAGATGCATAATTGGCTCCTGAGTTAAAATATCTTTAAGTTTTTGAAAATCTTCCTTCTGTTCAGATTCAAACTTAAATGCAATGTCTTTTCTTAGTAGCTCACTAAGCGGTTTTGCGATTTTTGAATAGTGAGGTATAAATTTCCGAAAATAGCTAGTAAGGCCTAAAAAGCTTTGCACTTGTTTAACAGTTTGTGTTTGTGGAAATTTTTGTACAGCTACCGTTTTAGATACAGAGGGCTGTATAGTTCCGTTTTGGATTCTATAGCTTAAAAATTCTATTTGTGGTTTTAAAAACTGGCACTTCTTAAAATTAAACTCCAAACCGTACTCTGATGCAACCTGTAGAACACGTTGTAATTTTTCTAGCCCTTCTTCCTCGGTTTTGGATTGTATAATAATATCGTCCATATAAATCAGTACAGTTCCGTCTAGCATCAAATTCCTGAATATCACATTAATGTAATGCTGAAATAGACTCGAACTATTGGAAAGTCCAAATGGTACTTTAAGAAATTCCCACTGGCCATGATGTGTTACAAAAGATGTAAATTTTGTGCTATCTTTCTTTACGTCTACATGAAAAAATCCGTTTTTCAAGTCCAAAGTAGTAAATATTTTTGATTGCTCAAGTTTGTCAAGCAAATCTTCTATGAGGGGTAAAGGGTACCGATCTTTAATCATCTTTTTATTTAGCTTACGAAAATCAATGCATAACCTATAACTGTCATCCTTCTTCTTGCATAAAACCACAGGTGAAGAGAAATTTGAAGTACTGGGTTTTATTATCCCTTCCTGTATCCATTTATCAATCTGAGTTTCAACGAATTTTTGTTCTTTAAAAAGTAGCATTCGAGGGTAATGACTAATCGGAATATCATCGCTCAGTATTATTTTCATTTGTAACTTCGTACTTTTTGTTTTGTTTGGCGAATATTTATTTAAAAGACGTTTTTTTTTCCTGTCTCAAGGGCTTTTTTACATGACTCATGTCGATTTCATCATAGTTTATCGAATCCGCTAAATGAATGAAATATGGGAGAGGATGTGTATTTATTTTATTGCAAGTCTCAGTAAAAATAGGTGCCTCTTTTCAGCTCCGAGGAACGTAGTGATACGACCTTGACCTCGCTTCTCACCAGCCGGGTGTAATTTATTTGAGCTTTTTTCCCATGAATGGTAATTTGTTTTTCTTGGAATGAAAAGCTTAGATTATTTAATACGTCCATGCCGATGATTATTTCGTTCGGCATTCTTTCTAACACATACACATTAGTTGATATTACATATTCATCAATTAATATATCACAATGAAAAAACCTAGAGGAGTAATGCTATCTCCACTTATACCAGCTAATTTCACATTATCAGTCGTTAAATTAGGTTTACCAATTTTAAAATAAAAATCATAATTAATCATAGTAATATCACTTCCAGTATCAATTAATGCATCACAATTTACACCATTTATTTCAACATTTTTACTAAGCTTATTTACAGTTTTTGGAGAGTTACGAATATACACTTTATTAGAGAGAGACACTTTAAAATCTCTTTGCGGGCAGATACTGGCTTTGTGGCCAAAGCTACCACATTGGAAACATTTCAATTCTTTGTTTTTAAACTTGCAATTAATTGATTTATGGCCAGCCTCATTGCAATTAAAGGATTTATTATTACTCTTGTTATAGTAATTATCATCAGCATAATTCTTTTGAGCACGAACGAACGGCAATGGTGAATTTTTAGCTTCCTTCGCGATATCAAATTTACTTCTGTTTTCGGAAATACGCCAATTTCTGTTTGTTTCCTTTTTAAGGTAACTTCGTGCAGCTTCATATTCGTCCAGTTTATTAACCAAATCTTCTACTTTCTTTATTTTGGGCAAATCGTCGAGAAAATGATCGCGTACGTCATTTGGTATTTTACTCTTTAACTGGTCAACGACCATTAGCTGCTTTAAATCTTCAAAATCGGTTATTTCTAAACAATTTATCCATTCCTCAAAAAAGTTATTCAGTTCAAAACCGAAATCCTGCCATGAAGAAGAAGAATCTCGTTTGTGAGTAAAAAACTTCTGCCTGAGTTGTTCGGAAGTTAATTTAAATCTTTAAAGCAACAGTTTTTTTTATGTAATCATAGTCATTAGATGATGGATCAGGTTCACGAGCAATTAAATTGACTATATCTAATGTTAATAACCCTAGTAAATAAGAAATCCGGTTTTCTTTTGCAATGTTAGCCCTACTTATTTGTTTCTCAAATAACGAAAGATAAACACTTATGTCTCCGCTATTATCATAATTCTTCAGCAATTTTAATATATCAGTCTTAGGCATATCTGATACATTAAAGTATTTTCTCTACTTTTTAACTCAAGTTCTAACTTTTTCAAAGTATGTTCACGCTCATTTTTTTCGGCTTCGGCTTTTTTAGCATCTAACCTTTCCCGCTCCTGAGTGATAGTTAAAAGTAAGTTTTTTACGAACTCTTCGTCATAGTCTTTCGACTGTTATCATTGTAACTAACTGTCGCACTTTGGCATCCGTAGTGCCGTTAGTTCTAATTCGTCTACTAAAGTTAGTAAGTCGCTCTTTCGTGCTCGTGCAAGAAATGCCATACTTGAGAATAAATCAAAATTGTACTCACAATTTCTTCAACGTCGATCCACACTGCATCAGTCCACAAGGAGTTGGTATCTAAGAGGTTTATTGTAGAACGTCAAATTTCACTCCAGTTTAGCTCTTCTTTCGTCTATGTACCGGTCTTCATTAAAATCCGGGCCGAACCCCCATATTTGCAGGACTCAGGAATCACTGCTATTTAGAATCACGCACATTTAATTACATTTAGGACGGACAATTACATTAACATAAAAGAAATGAACATTAAATGGATTTCGTCGAATATGTCACAGGATTAATTCACATGTTCCGTCGCGTCTTTCGTTCAGAGACCCGTCTCGTCTCACACGTCCTGACTTCCGTTCAGACCCGTTTCGTCTGCACTCCGTCTAACAAGCATCAACACTTGTTGGCCAGCAGATGGCGCTCGTCATCAGGAGTTCGTTACTATATATATATATATATATATATATATATATTTGGATTGTGAGAAAATTTGTAAATTACTAATTACACAATTAAAAAAATAGCGTTTCCTCGTTTTGGATTTGGCATATTCTCTTTTTGCGCAATTCTTGGTAATTAGAATCTCTTTTTAAAAATAATTTTGTATATTCGTCCAGATGAAATGTCATGAAAAATAGCGAAACGTAGAAAAGAATGCTTAACAGTAATTGTATTAGCTGGCTATTCTAAACTGGCCTCTAAATTTGTATCTGCAGATGTCAATGGATAAGAGAGTGGAGGGAGTTGGAAGTTTTAAAACTGGTTAAGTAAAAAGCTATTAATCTTAGAGGAAAAGAGTAAATTAAAAAGTTGTGTATATTACAAAGGTCTATAAAATGATCTATAAATATAATGCTAACTTAATTGGTTCAGGTCTAAATTTAAAATAAGTTAACCTTTTGAATTTTTTTTTATTTCCCTTTCATTTGAGTAAAAGTTTTAAAATGCCACTTAAGTACTTGTTATGTAGAAAGAAATGGCTAGTAAAAATTTCAGATCAATAGCTGCATTATGTTTAAAAATTCAACTTTGCCAAAAAAAATCTAGGTTTTTTTGAAAAATGCCCCTAAGCAATTTTTTATCAGTTGCAATTCTATAATAAAAGATGATGATTATTATGTGATTTCAAATAGTATCATTATAGTTGTATTTCAAAAAAAAAAAAGCGGAATTTATGTTTGAAGTTCACATTTTGTCAGAATCCTTAAGCCTGAATTCATTTTTCTATGACTGTTTCGCCGCTGGACATTATATAACGTCTTTTGACAATCATTTGCCAAAATGTGAGACATTTTTTTATTTTTCGAATTAAATTTACACATATTTTGTGAGAATCGAATATTGCTTCTCATTTGAAATTGTATTTTTGAAACTGGATTGAAATTGTAGAAAAACTTATTTTATATATATATATTTTTTTTTCTTTCCTCGGATTTTGACAGATAAAAATGTACTTATAAGCCCTTTTTGATAAAGTGGAATTTTTCAAAAATAATGCAGATATCGATCTAAAATTTATACCAGTAATTCTCTTCGATGTGATACGTACTTAAGTGGAATTTCAAAAATTTTGTTCTTATTAAAAAAATGGAAATATTCTTTAAAAACTTTTATTTATTTTAAATTTACTTCTGATCTGATTAAATTATCATTAGGTTTTATAACTAAATTTATAGTTTTTTTTGTTATGTCTATAACCTAATAGTATATTATTTTAACTCGAAATACTGATATTAAAACTCCCATCCTCTCTTTAACCCTTATCCAATCTTTGTACTAAAATTTGTACATCTCCATGTACAAACTTAGAGAAAAATTTTATTATTAATTTGAATTTATGACTGCTGAGAGCACATGCTATTTAATAAGTTAATCGTTGGAATAAAAATAATGTAGCCAAAAAAGTTACTATATTTCACATATTTATCTTTTGTCATCAGTTGAAGTCAGCAATATTTCATTAGTGAAATAATTGCAGCCTAATAAATTAAATTGCAAAAAAACATATTTTTTGAAATTTAACCTAATTTACAACTGCACAGTTTATTTTCTTCATGATTTATAGTGAATTCACATAATTTAATACAAACAAAGCAATTCTTCTTAGCATACATATTTCAAAAGAGTGTCAATAATAATTGTTTATATTTTATTAAATTTTCTTTAACCATTAACCAGATTTTAAACAAAAAAATTATCAGGATGAAATTATCATAATAGATCTTAAAAAAACTTACAAACTCATTGCTGAGGAAGTAACGATTAAATGAATAGAAGGAAGATTCTTTTCCTAACTTTTCAGTGAATTCTTAATCAGGGGAAACGAACCTCTCGTACTATTCTTATAAGATATAAATGCTTCTTTTTTCCAAATAATTCCACCGGTGAGTGATTGAAATAGTAGATGAAAATGCAAACTTATTTTTTCTTTTTATTAATCATGATGATATCTTAGCCGGAAGATAAAGAACATTTGGAGACATTTTATTCGCTTTCCACCTTTTCTGTTATTCTGCCAAATATAGATCAAATTATAAGTTGAATGAATGACATTTGAATCAAATGTCTGAAGATTTGTGGACATAAAGCCGCCGATATCCATCTCATTGATTTCTAAATCAATCGAAAAAAATTATTGGCAAAATGTTACATCTTATTGATTTATCGAATATTTTACCAAATGTAGTCATTCTGCCGATTTAAATCGTTATTTGAATATTTCGATTGTTTACAATATATAAACCATAAGATGGTTTCTTTTTATATTTTTAAAAAAATTATCATATTTGTTAATGTCTGGCTCTCCACAACCGTTTCGAAGTAGGGAGGACTTTTACTGACGGGGAGGAGCAAGAGATTACTGACAGGATATAATCCCCCCCCCCTACTAACGCCGCCTCTGCTACTTTCACAAAAATCCGTAGCCTAGCAGACTAATAGTATTAACTTAGTCATTGTCAATCAGCTTTGAAGACTATATCTCTTCAAAACAAAAGGTTTTATTTTAAAGTATAATTCTACTTAAACATCAAGCATTCTAATTGGCTAATTGATTAATTGGTGAAATTACTGACAAAATATATCTAATTGTTGAGGCTCGTGATTCTTCAAAAATTTTATGTTGTATTATCTCTCGAAACTGAAGGTTGTGAGGACAAGCAACCGTTGATGATTTATCTAGGAAACATAAACCTTTAAATAAAATTTAAAAAAATTATCAAAATTGGTTCAGTGGTTGTGACTGGGGGATTCCATCAGGTTTTTCTCTTATAGAAAACATCTAGTGCAATAAGGTTTTTGAGATTTCTCTTCGAGGACGGTGTAGAGTTTTCCTTTTTTTCTTCACATAGTAATGGGCATTCTAACCAAATGAAGCGACACCCGTTCCCCCACACATAGTTGAGTGCCTATGGCCCACCACATGGAATTCTCTTCACTAGTATAGTCATTGTGCCTGGTCATTTGTTGTATCCAGATAAAGAACGACAGATCTGCGTTTCATCATTTTAAAGAGATTCATCATATCTTCAAGGGAGAAGAACGTCAAAACATCCAGATGTTATGCTTTTTTCCATTATGAAGGGACCCCACAAATCTCCAAGAAACGATCAATCATCAGCAACCGTTGTCATTAAGTGTCGAAGTCAGGTGAACTTTAGCCGGTGTTAACTGTGAATTGATTATAATTAACATGTGTTCGGAAAGGATCAGCTACAAAGATGAATCATTAACGGACATTCCCACGATCGACTGGAGAATATTGAGGAAGCATTGCTGAACAGCTATTGGGTGATAAGGAACTCAAGTATACCAATAAGAAAATCAGAAGCAGAGATTTGACACAAATAAAATGCGCGATTTTTGTTTTGAGTAGAGAAAAGAGCAGCGAGAGGTGTCGAATGAGAATTCGAGGAGGCGTTGGTTTTCGAAGAAGGTCTTCCTGTTTTTGTGAGAAGCTCCGTGTTATTCGGGTTTCTGTGTTAGGGTCCACCCGATAAAGATAGGTGGATTTCTGGAGCGGCCCCCTGCAGTTGCCGTTTAAGCTAACAGACTGTTAGCGTTTTTTTGGTGTCTATTCTCCAATTTGATCGAGGAACTATTTCATGATTAAACTTTCAACTGTTGTGTGGATTTTGTAAAGAATATTAATCTAGACGAGAACAAGTTGTTTTTGTGTACATATATAAGGCTGTAAATAAAAGAGTTGTTTGTTACGCTACTTTCGTATTTGATCGGTCAGAATCAAGACATTACAAGGGTAACGTGGAGGTGATTATTGGTATATCTAGAAGTCACAAACCAGAAAAGTGGTATAATCTTATCATCGGCGTGAGCTAATGGACTGGTTCTTTGGTTTTGATAGTTATTTTCAACATATTAATATTCAAAGGGTTTAGGATGTAAATTATAGAAGATACTTTGTATTCATTGAATTTCTTTCAATTAATTTGGAATTCAAACATCGAGCTTTTAAAAAAAAACTATGAATTCTTGTTCATGGTTGAAAAAGGAATTCAGGGCCATCTTCATGTACGGAAATATGAAGAAACGAATCTTTTATGGTAAGACTCCTTCATCATCATCTTCAGTTCATTAACTGAGATGTTGGTCACCCTTTTGTAAAAAAAATTAATAGAAAGAAATTGGGTGAATCAGTTCTGATAAGCGAGTCACAGTAATTATGGAGACCATTAACTCCACGTATCTCATTCACAACTGTCTTCTTTTTGTGAAAAAAATAAAAAGTAAAATATAATGAAGGCTTTTTTCCAAGTCCATATTGAAAATTACATAAACAGCTTTAAAACTAATTATGTGCAGCTTGATTAAAAAGAAGGGTTAAAGTATCAAGTAACTGACATCAAATGGAATAAACATCGTGAATGATAATGGTAATTAAAAATAGTAGCGTAACTATCTGCCTGTGAAATCTCCAATTATTTTTGTACTAACTTAACAGTATCCAGCAGTAAATAAATCTTTTTTTATTTCAGAATTGAATTTGCCCCTATCTCTATTTCTACTAATAATAAAGAAGTGTGCTGGCACTATATAGGACCGATCGTTTATCTAGAATTACTTTTCTCTTTGAAAGCTAAGGATGAAGTGTCTACTTATTATCTGAATAGTTTACGTGAAGAGTTAGAAAATAAAATTGTATTACCGCAAAAGGCGCCATAGAATTAGAAGATAGATAATGCAGTCAATTAAGTTTTTAATCACATTGTAATGTCATGGACTTGACCCCCATTAAAAAGATTAATCGGTACAATAAGCAGAACAGTTATTAGCCAATTATAACGATATGGCTTTAACATTTGAAATTTAATGCTTTAAAATACTTTTTTGATGGAATCATGAACTTCAAATTATGCATAAGGGATTTAACTGAAATTAAACTTAGTAAATACTTCCAGCTAACCAACTGTTAACCAAAAGTGGTTAATTTTGTAATATAATTAGTTAATTCTGTTATATAATAACCCTTAATAACAAAATTAGTATTTCACTATAAAAGCATTTTTTTTTCTAATCAAGAAAAAAAGCAAATTAATTAGCATAAAGCTCAACAGGGAGTTAAATAGAAAATTCTTTATGTATATGCTATATATGTTCCAGTGTAAACCCAAATTCTGTCAAAACGCGTTTTAACTAACAGCGCTAAGGAGAACCCGAATTAACTAGGAGGAAACGCGTTCTTACCGTCAGCGCTAGTAGGAACCGGTTTTCTCTGGTTATTTCCAGTTTTGTCCAGTTAAAACCGCATGAATCTACATTTCGTTGCTTGTAAAATAATAAAAATAAATAAGTGTAATAAAGTATTAATGAAATATAAATAAAAATGTAAAATAAAAAAGTAAGTAAATTAAAATAAAAAAAAGCAAGTAAAGTAAAATTTAAAAAGCAAGTAAAGTAAAGTTAAAAAGTAAATAATAAAGTTTTTTTTCTTTTCTTCAATGATAGGTTCTTTACTTACACTCTGCTTTATTAAGTATAGTGTGATACAATAATTTTAGATGGATTCAAATAATATGTCTAACAAATCAGCGAAAACACGAATAAAACGGATTCTCCCAAAGCGTTTAACCTAGTTAATTCGGGTTTATTTAAATATAATACGTAATATTAATTTATAAACTAGTAATAAATTTATACGTTTCTTCAACAATTGTTATGAAAGGTAATAAATCTACAATACTTTGATTATTTATCACATGAATCATTTAATAATGATGATTATTTGAATACAAAAATATTTGGCAGAATAAAAGTTACTATTTTAATCTTTAATACAGTAATCATAATAATATTTTAAATAGATCGAAATTTTTATCCTTCAGTTTAAAGTTAATCGTTTCGATTACTGACTAACATTGTAACTTCTCTAGCGCATCTTTGTTTGTTTTTGTTTTTCCCATGGAACCGATTACTTCCTATTCATTTGTTTAGAACAGGGTAGACATTTGAAAGTTAATTGATTATAATCTTTAGAGAAAAATATTTCAGAGATATGAAGTCATTTCACAATAATTTAATTAAAAACCGAAATTAAATGCCAGAAATTAAAAGTATTTTTACTCTCTTGTACACGAAGTACACAACTGGTGTAATGGAAGTTTAGAAGAGGGAGTGCCAGTTCACATGTCGTTCTCGTCATCTGACCGTGGTTCAAAATTACGAGGCCTGTCCCAAAATAGCCCTAGTGTTGCTTTAAAATAGAACTTTTATGTAACTAAACTAAACTACGCATTACACGAAGAGAAAATATTATAATAGTCAAAAATTCGATCTCGAGATTTTAACGATTTTCCACGTTTCAGACCTTCACGATACCGAAAAACACATTTTTGGCGTTATATATGTGTTTCTAGTACGGCTACTCAAAAACGTTTTGAACTAAGTAGAGATTTGGTATTTATTCTTAACACCAAATTTGTGCGTTTCTATTAAAATTTGAACGAAATCAATTACAGGAAGTCGATCTGGGCAAAAGCGATTAAGTTAACTAAAAAAACGTAAAGAACTAGACAGTAAATTTTGGCATTTGTTCTTAACAGCAAATTTGTAGATTTATATGTAATTTTTAACGAAATCCATTCAGAGGAAGTCTATCTATCTGTCTATCAGAATAAAAGAGAACACGTTAATACAATACGTAAAGAGTTGAACTGTTACAAATATTTGTGCTTAACACCATATTTGTAGATTTCTATAGAATTTTTAACGAAATCTATTCACAGGAAATCTGTCTGTCCGAGCAATAGCGAACACGGAAACTACAAAGCGTAAAGAGGTAGACAGTTAAATTAGGCATTGGTTCTTATTACTGACTAAGATCATCAGATCTGTAGATTTCAATCAAATTTTGAACCAAATTCATTCACAAAAAGTCTGTGTGTCCTAGTAAAAAAAAAAAAATGATAACTGCATAACGTAAAGAGTTAGACTGAACCATATTTGTAAATTTCTATCAAATTTTTTTATGAAATCTATTCACGAGAAATGAGACTCCTTTTCTGCACTTTCGCACACATGTGAATGCGATAATTTAAAAATGCAAAGACTTAAATAAATTAAATTTTGAAATGCAATTTTAGCATCTAAAGTGTAGATACTAAATTTTCTAGAAAAATCTGGACGGGCGTTGACCATCAGTCAATCTGTGTTTTCGCACGCATATAAATGCAATAATTCATTGACATGGAAAATAAAATTTGGTATGTAATCTTGTTATTAAAATTGTTCTGTGCCAAATTTTGGTTTTAATGGGTTAAAAAAAAGCCATCAAAATACATACTCAAGATTTTACTATACTCCATTACTGGTGTGTAGAAAAGCGTTCGTTTGCAGAATTCTGAAAATAAAAGTTTGGACATTGATGGCAATCGCGGCCCTACCTCATACACACAATTTTTATACGAGGAGAGATATTTATTAGTGAGTACACGAGAAAGTTTCAAAGGGACCACCTCCGATGGTTTTTTGATTGCATGAAAATACTTTTTCAATATTTTTTTTTATTCTACATTCGTGTATTTAATTCCTTTTTTAATTCTTTTAAAATGCTCATCTGCCAACACCTGAACTTTTCTCTTTGTTGAAGAACTGCCAAACCGAACGAAACAAGAAATTCACGGCCAATACGATGAATAACGGAGATAATTATAAACTGCTTCCAGAAATACATCAGAAAAATAGAAGCTAAATGTTAAACAATGGCTCGTAACTTTTTAAAAACATTTGTATTGTCTCACATATATATTTTCAAGTGCTTCAATTAAAAAATAATTTAAGATAAATGTACGAAATTTTTAAGACTTTTTGCAGAATTTTTTTAATGTGATAGAGCAAAACAAATGTAGCTGCTAAAACTCTGAATTTAGTTGTTTAACCTTTTCTAGGGCCGTGGGAAGTATGCTTCCCACCAAATTTATCAATATTTGTATGAAATTATGTAGATTGGCATAAGTTCTGACAAATTTTTTTATAAATACAGAAACTTAGATGCTTCAGTTCTTTATCTCACACAAAATAATGTGTCTTGATTTGTTATTTAATTATTAATTAACCAAATTAATTAATTAATCAAATTAAATTTGTCTAATAAGGTAAATGAATCCCTTTTCATATTCTAATTTCAAGCCTAAAAATATTTTAACATAATATGACTAGAAAAAAATTTCCCTTTAAAGGGTTAAATTATGAATAAGATTGCGTGAAATGTAATGGTCTTAATGTTCTGATATTATTATGTATATTTCTTTCTTTCTCTTCGAATTTTACTCTTCGACTGGAAATTTTTTTTGAATACTAACTCTTCTGTAAAAATTTATTCACATAGGATGCTCTGTTAATAGACCGTCAAACTCAAAGGTTGTTAGTAGACATCAAGATGAATAAAATAGCAAAGGAACAATGTGTTTAAAATCATGTTGAGAGGTAAATATCCAGAAAAACTCATGGTGGTTCTGTCACGTTGGAATATCAAAAAAGTGTAATAATAATTACAAAAAGATTCAATTGATTAATTATTAAAAGAGTTGTTGAAAGCGGCAGCCTTTAATATCATTGCATAATCTACAACAAAGTAAGAGCGATTTCCAGTTACGAAGATATCAGATATGCAATTAATGTCATTATCTGTGCAATGAGATCCTTTGTTGTGTTCATATGCGCTGCATAAACGAGTGATTTAAGGTAATATCGTAGGAAAAAGCATGCGGATTAAGATGTGGCGAACATGTAGGTCAAACAATAGGTTACATCTCTTTAGTCACTGTCCTTAGAATGTAACTTCAAAATGATTATGCTGCTGCCGGAAAAATTTGTAGGGGCACCATCATGTATGAATCAAATGACTTACTGCACTTTGATTCATACATGATATATTTAAGGGAATATGGCAAATCACGTCCTCCAGAAATGTTGCAAAATGTACCAGCACACTTTGCAATATTTCGGGAAGACGTGTTGCAGAAAAACAAGGTATGTTGCTCCTTTCAGACATTTTGGAACAATTATGTCTCCTAGAGATACCACCTAGAATTTCCCACAAAATGACAATTAATCTCTGTTGAAATTTTTACGATACACTGGTATAGGGATTATACATCACCCTCACGTGTGTATTATATGTGTTAACAATGCTTTCTGGACCAGATGATGCATGTGCCTTTCACTATTTTCCCTTTCTAAACGTAGTATGCGTTAAAATGTTCTATTGGAACTTTTGTTCCCTTGGTCTATCTATAGGATTATATAATATATTTTGTAGATTGAAAAGTATTTTTATATTCAGAAATGTGGGACACACTAATGAGATATTTCTACTAGTAATAAAGAATATGCGTGTTTGCAGACGTAACACGCATCATCTGGTTTACAGTTTCGAAATTTGGCATAGCTGTATATATATGGCAAATGGAAAAGTGCACTTTCAAGTCATTTTTAAAATCTTTAATTAGTTTAAAAAGTAAGCTATTGGGATTTTTCTGGGATAATTCACTAAAATATTCTTTCACGGAGATAATTTTTACGCTTTTTTAAAATTTAAAAATTGTGTTTTCAATGACGATAATTTAATTATCATGCGAAATATTTTCAAATTTTTGCTAATTTAAAAAAATATTCTTTTACATAATTATCAACAATAAATTTCATGTTGCAATGAAATTCAAACTGTTTTTATTCTTTCATAAAATAATTATAACTCGGTCGTCTTCCATTATTAAAACCGAAGGAACAAAAATTATGAGAGTTTCCTTGAGGAATTTGAAAGTGAAGTTACTTTACAATAAAGAACAACGTGCAATTTGAAATAAATTACTCATACCTTAAATTTTTTAAGGTATTAATGGGGTTATAGGACTCGACTCCATTAGAAACTTTCATGTGCATTGAGAAAGAGCGAGGTGACTAAATAAAACGGCTTTTATTTTTGGCACATTTAGATGCCTAAAAATACTTTGATAAGAAAATGATGAACATCAAGTTCTGTGTAAGAGATTTTATTAAAAGCACACACAAACGATATTTTTAGTGAATCTCATGCAGTCAAAGATGACAATTTATAGAATAACTAGATTGATTTGTTGTTCATTAAGCGGAGCATAACGTTTGGAAAAACAGTTGCAAATATTTTAATAACTTATTATTTTAATTTCAAGAGCTTCAGAATAAATGAAATTTTTTCGATATATCGTGTTTTATCTGTATGGACTACTGGGAGGGAATCGGATTATATTTTGACTTTTTTCTTACTTCAGTATAAATTTCGGAAATGTTACTTTTAATATTCCTTAAACAAGCATAATCATCGTTTGGCAAAGCTCTATTGGTTTGATACAAACATCGTTAAACAATCTTTTTTTTTTTCGCTTTTAGCAGAGATTAGAGTTTTCTCTATTAGGCAACACTAAAACTCTGATGTGCCCTGAAGTCATTGTACTAAATGCAATTTTTTTATTTCCACGGCAATAGTAAGACATTAATATATCTAACGAAATAAGCCAAATAGCAAATTGTCTTATGCCACTAAACGCAGCTCTTTTATGTAAGGCCAGTACTTGTGCGAGCACTCATATTTTTATTGCCTTCCGATGATCTAGCAAGACGGGGGAAAAAGACATGATAATCTTCTCTGCTTGAATATTGTGCCATTAGTGATTGTGTGTTCGATATGGCTTGACCTCAATGTATCTAATGCTCTTTAAAAAATGTTAATTTTTTTTTATCGCAGCGGTAAGGGTATAATGAATTTTACGAGCTAAACTAAACAAATAAATTAGCAAACAATCTTATGCCACAAACACGCCACTTTTATGGAAGGTCAGGACCAGCAAGAGTGCTCTCCAAGGACTCAGCAAGGTGGAAGGTGGAGGTAACGTTAACTCTTTGTTCTAAGATGGTGTCTTTAGCTTCTATGATATAGTTTGAACACAATGTATCAAACATAAGTTTTTATTTTTATTTTACGGCTCTATGTGAAAATATAATGAATCTTGAGAACTAAACGAAATGTACATATTAGTTAACCGTCATATGCCACAAATATACAACTTTTATGCAATGTAGGCAAGAGTCCTTAGATTTAATTCTCAGGTTAACAAGATATAAGTTATTATAATAGCAACACCAAAATAATCTGCTAAACGGTAAGTATGTAAAGAGCTCAGAGTAGGGCTTCATAAAGTTTGCTTCTTTTTTTGTTAGATTTTTATATACTTATTAATCGCTAGTCACCTTCGGCCACCAGCTGATTCGTCTGTCATATTTGCTGTATTTCATTTCAATTAAATCTCTTAGATATAACTTAGTGTCTATGATTTTTCCAAATTGTCTGACATTAATGGTATGTTATTTTAATTGTCTGACATTAATATTAATTAAAATTACAAAAAAATATCACTCAGAGAAACATGCTCCTACCTTACTTAATAAAAATGGTCAGAGTTTGGTAATTCCAACTTAAACTTCCTAAACTAAACTAAACTAAACATGCACGCGCACACATGCACGCACGAACACACACACACACGCATCTTTATTATCTGTAGAGACTGAAATCAAGTTAAAGAATTTCTTTTTTGCTGTATACAAAAGAGACAGAACACTTTCTTTTATTTATGTGTTTTCTTATACAATGAGAATGCTTTTGCTTATGAATGAGCTCGCTTATTGGAATGTGAAAGTGGATCTGTAATGTACATAATCTGTAATGTGGATCTGTAATGTAATATATAAATACCGTTTATATATTTTATTTAACTTAGAATAGGATCTTTTATTTACTGTAAATGGATTTGGGTCAAATCTATCTATATGAACAGGCTGAACAGAAATAAAACTTTGGAAACGTTCTGTAAAGCAGAAAAATTATAATAAATGGGTATTTAATGCAAGTCATGATTTTCCTAAGTTGGCAATTAGCCAATCTACTTGCGAAGATGAAAACAAATAGGCAATACTGCTTTTCCTTAGGAAGATATTTGAATTCTCACCATATTTTGTTTCCGAGTGCTTATTAATGTTTATTATTATTATTTAAGTACTTATAAAACTATATTAATATAAAAAACCATAAGTATTCTCTAATTAAACCGCAATTTTAAAATTTTATATTTAAATTTTGTTCTATTTTTCTAAATATAAATTTTTAGAGTCAGTTTTTGGAATTTGTGTGGCGAATAGAAGCTCATAATCGGTGTAAATATTCATTCTAAAATCCATTAAGTACTTGCTTGTTTTAATTAAAAGAGATTAATAATAAATCTGCAAGAATTCATATGAATTTGAGATTATTTTAACCTTTACAGAAGACGGCAAATCTAAAGGGACTAAATAATTTAATTTGGTAATTTGTGCTAAAAAATAAAATTAGATGTTAATTTCCCGAAAAATACGGTACTTTGGTGCTGTTTTTTTTAAGGAAGAACTATATGATTTAATTTTCATATCCAGCAAGAAATAATTTTATAACAGAGGAGAGGTTATTTTTTATAATCGATGTAGCGTCTAGATTAAAGCTCTTTTCTTTATTTTTAATCATTATTTTAGGGACTTAATTAATTGTTTTTTGTTGTTGTGTGCATTATAAAATGTTAAATATGGTAATTTATACAATATTATTTTATTTCTTTCATTTTTTATTAGATTAATTAGGGACATAATTTATTGATTTTCTGTTGTGTGCATTATAAAATGTTAAATATGGTAATTCATATAAAATTATTTCATTTCTTTCATTTTTTTACTAGATTTAAAACTTTATTTTATTTTTATTTGCCGTTTTAGCGATAAAATTCATTGATTTCTATTTATATTTTTTAAATGTTAAATATGGTAATTCATTAAATAGTTTTTGTTTTATCTTCATTCATATTTCCACTCTTCATTCATATCTTCATTCATCGACACTCTCCAATATCTGATAATGAATTCCATATTTTTCCTATTGTGTGTTATCATGCACAGACACACCGAAAATCAAGCAAAAAGTTTATGAAACAATAAAAGCGATTAGGATTTTATTGCAACAATGAAATGTATTGTTGGAAATAACGAAAAGAAAATTTACCTGACAACTTAATTCGTATCATTAAAAGAAATTATTTAAATTTTAAAATGATATAAAGATAAGTTTTGTCCAATAATAGCTCGCTTAATTTGTAATTAGTGAAATCCTATTTAAAATTTGAAAAAAGAAAGAAAAAAAAATCTCCCGAAGGTAAGTATTTCCACTTTTCAATCTCTAATTCACACTGTAATTCAAAACATTTGGTCTGTACAGCGCTAAACACACACACATACACACACACGCCTTTATTAGTGAGCTAGAAAGCATAGCCAATATTAGTTAAATTATAATATTGTACTAATTCGAAGATGTGAACCATTAAATGACAGATTCAATGACAGACATAATTCGTCATTTTGAGCCATTGTGGAATGACAAGGCTGGCACTCCCCTTCTCCAAGCTTCCACTCCAAGCTAATAGGATATCATTTGAATAATGACAGATTTAGTGAGCTCCAACGTTGTAAACGCTGTGGTCAATTGTAGAGTTGAGTTTTGGACCAGCAACATCTACGAACTCGAAGTCATGTTTCTACCACGAAAGCCTCACGGTCTCTAAATATTTTCAGACATCCATGATTGTTTCATGATTCGATTACTTTTAAAATACATTTTATTTTTTGCAGTTGAAGTTGAAATTCTTTCTCTCCCCTTTACAGTACATGGTGCTCTTTAGGTAATAATAAAACGAAATTTCATTTTTGAAATTTCAGAAGATTATAAAATATAAAGATTTCAAACAATAGTTATTGTTCGCGCGCTTTTCTCCATCCCGTCTGATCACGTGACTCAATGTAATCATGTGACTCGATATAATCACGTGACGCAATGCGTTGATGTATATTTCTCTCTGTTCTGTTGTAATAAATGTGTGTGTCTAGCATGGCGTTGTTATTTTGAGGAGTTATATAATAGAGATAGTTAACAAAATGAATGTGGTGTGAGGAGAAAATAATATGGTCCGTCGATGTGTTCTGTGAGGAGTTAACATTTTGGTCCGTATGACGAGCCAGGAGAAATATTTGCGACCTTTGGATTTTTTTGAATAGCTAGTTTGGTTTTCGCTGGAATCAAAAGGATTGAGATGTGTGATAGAATTTATTATGGTGATATCCGGAAATATCTTTTTGGAGAAGCAATGAGTTATGGAATTTCAGATAAAGAGATTAAGGTGAGATATTCATAATTTGTGTAATTTAATTGTGGATTATTTTTTTGTTTATGTGAAATTGGAGTTAATTTTGAATTAGATATTTATTGAGATTGATTGAGATTTTGTTATGTAAGAAATAGTTTTGGTTTGTTGGTATTTGTTATGAAAATTTATTTGCTTTCGGATTGGTATTAGTAATTCCTGTCAGTGTATTTTGTTGGGCAATTTTTTATGCAGTTGAAAGTAGCATTTCTGATAAATTTGGTTCGTTTTCGATTTTTCTTGCTTTCGGATTAGGATTAGTAATTCCTGTCAGTTTATTTTGTTGTGCAAATTGTGATTTATATTTGAAAGTAGCAATTTTGACAAAGTTGATTTCGGTTTCGTTTGGAATTCATAGAGGAATTATTATTAAAGGTGTCGTAGTTTCGATTTGAAAGTTTTCCCTGTGATTGCAAAATTATCGGTACAAAAAGGTATAAGCTGTGAGAGGTTGTATGTAAATATTATTTTCACGTATATCACCATGCCTTTGAGTACTAAGTTAAAGAAAGAGAAGTTGCGAATTATCGCGGAAGAGTTAGGGCTTTCCGTTCCTGATAATGTTAAAGTAATTCAGTTGAGGGAGATAATTGAGAAAAGTGAAGTGTTTTAAAACCCAAACTGAAGTAGTCCAGGGCGTAGTAGATCAAGTAATAGCCGATACTCAGGCAAAGCTAATGCAAGAAAAAAAATTGAAAAAGGAAAAATAGAAAATGAATTGAAATTAGAACTAGAAAAGTTAAAATTGTGTCAAATAGAGAAAGAAATCGAGTTAGCAAATGCTAAAAAAGAATCATTAAATAATATTCAAAGTACTGAAATCGTGGATTCGAGTTCATCAACTATTGAAATAGAAAGCTTAATAAAAAGTATCAAAACATTAACCATTCCCGTACCTTGTAAATCGGAATCTTTTAATTTATTTTTCAACTCTTTGGGAAAAGCATTCCAAAACAAAAATGTTTCAGAAAATTTAAAAGCAGAAATTCTGTTGAATATTTTGTGTGAAAAAGTCAATAATTTGCTGGTTTATATTAATAAGGAAGATTTAAATGATTATAAGAAAACTATCCCTCAGGAATGTTTAAATAATTTTAAAAAAGCTCAAAAATCCCCATCGTAGAGTTTTGTTCAATTTGCATCCAGATTAAGTGCATCTTTTGACTACTATTGTCAGATGCGCAAAATGAAGAATTTCCAATCTCTGTGCGAGCTTATAGTTTCCGATAGAATTTTCGAAACTCTTGATCGAGAATTAATGACTCACATTGCGGTAAAACAAGGTGAAAATTATTTTAAACCCCATGAGCTCGGCAGGGAGTGTGACATTTTCTTATCATCGAAAAGTAAATGTAAAAGTGAGATAAATAGGTAAGATCATAGCAGGGGAAACAAAAAGATTTATGGGAAATAAATCGCAAAAATTTCTAAATTGGCGTTCTGATAAAACTGTTTCTAAAGTGTTCGTATCAGAAATAAAAAATTTAAGGTGTTTTATGTGTAAGAATAGTGCCAATCATCCTCTTTATAACTGCCCCCAGTTTAAGAAGCTTTCTGTATGGGAAAGAGTTGATTTAGTGAAACGGAATGATTTGTGTTTCCGTTGCTTGTTACCCCATAAAATTCGTGATTGTCGCTCTGATAGACATTTTTTTTTTTTGCGGCAAATCTCATAATCGAATGCTACATTATCCTCGCGAGGGAAATAATAATTCTAGTTTACCGTCTGAAAGTATTGCGATTCGTGAACCCGTCCATAACGAGGATGTAGTGCAGAGCCAAACGGTAAAAGAAACAGCAGCCAATACCCTGTCTAAGATAGTTGCGACGAGTTTTCAAAAGAGCCAAAATAAAAATATCCTTCTTAGTACTGTCCGTGCATTGGTTAAAAATAAATATTCAGAGTTTGTGGAGGTTCGATGTTTATTGGATGTAGGAAGTCAGTCTTGTTTGTGTACGAAAGATTATGCAGAACGACTTCAGTTAAGATTGGAAAGAATAAATACTGTTGTATCATGTGTGAATGACGCTACTATGGTGGTTAATAATTGTGTCAGAACAACTGTTGCAAATAAGGATAGGAGCTTTGAGCGAGAATTGTCGATGTTAGTGGTCAACAAAATTACTGATGTTACCTCCAACAAGGTAATTAATGTAAATATGGAGGTATTAGAGCTTCCATCCCTGGCTGATCCTAGTTTTAATATCTCAGGAAAGATAGACTTACTTTTAGGAGCTGAAGTATTTTATGAATTGTTGAGACCTGGACAATTCCGTGATTTGAATTCATCATCGTTGTTGCAGAATACAGTTTTCGGTTATGTTACCAGTGGTAGTGTAGATGAGGTGAAAGAGAACAAAGTTCATTGTGGATTGATTTTAGATGTTGATTTGAATCGTACTATGAGAAACTTCTGAGAAATTGAAAATGTAGATAATGAGGTCACTAAGAGTCAAGAGGCCTTGTGCGAGGAGCATTTTGTGAAAACCCATAGGAGGAATGAGAAGGGCCGGTATGTACTTACAATGCCTTTGAAAGAGGACTCCTCTTGCTTGGGACATTCAAAGGACATTGCGGGAAAAAGACTTAATTCGTTGTGGAATCGTCTGTCGAAGGATTCAGATTACTTGTCGTTATATTTAGATTTTATGAGAGAAAGGGAGGAATTAGGTCACATGGAGACGGCTGATGAGACAACTGAACCATCTTCCTCTTATTATATATCGCACCATGGAATCTTTCGTCCAGAAAAGTCGACCACTAAACTTCGTGTAGTTTTTAATGCATCGTCTCCAACAACTAACGGTATTAGCTTAAATGACATTCTGATGAAAGAAGAAGTTATTGAGGACGTATTCACGACCATTACTGATTTTCGGCAACACAAATTTGCCTTTACCACCGATATAGAAAAGATATATCGGCAAATACTCATCGAATCAGATCAATGCGATCTTCTGAGAATTCTATGGAAAACAAATTTTGACAATGAGCCTACCATGTATAAGTTGAAAACTGTAACTTATGGGACGTCTTGCGCTCCCTTTCTTGCCATAAGAACTCTTAAACAATTGGCCATAGATGAGAATTCCAGATTTCCATTGACGTCTGAAATTCTACTGCATGACACTTACATAGATGACATAGTCAGTGGCTCTTCAACTCTAGAGGGTGCCAAGGAGTTACAGCGTCAACTTATTGAAGTTATGCAGTCAGCGGATCTGAAATTACATAAGTGGCATCATGTATCCTCAGAGCAAAATCCAGCTGACATCTTACCTCGAGATATAGACCCCGAGAAACTTCTGACCTGTGACTTATGGTGGAATGGACCTGAATTTCTTGCTGATAATAACTACCCTAATCATCCAGTTCTTGTATCAGAAACTAATGAAGAGTTTAATGATAAAATTAAGAACAATTGTAAAAACTTTAAAATTTTTAATATTACTGAAGGACATTTAATGTATGAATTAAGATTAGTAATAATTATATGTCTATTTTGCGTGATCTTAGTTACATTCTTAGGTTTAGTGACAATGCCCGAAATCCTCTTGGGCGTACTACAGGTCCTCTCAGCAGCAGTGAGTTGAAAAAAGCTGAGAATTTCTTGGTTAAAGCGGAGCAGCAGCAAGAATTTGCTGCAGATATTCAAAACCTGCAACTCAAAGGATTCGTTTCGCCAGACAGTAAGTTAAAAAGCCTAAACTCGATTTTGGATTATGGTATTTTGAGGTTTGGAGGCCGGCTAGAAAATTCAAATTTAAGTTTTGTATCAAAACACCCGGCAATCTTGCAAAAGGTAATAAATTTACTATGATTATTTTAGAGTATTATCACAAGAAGCATTTGCATGTTGGTTCTTCGAATTTTTTATATACTGTTCGAGAAAGGTTTTGGCCGCTAAGTGGTCGTACAATTTGTCGTAAGGTAATTCATCAGTGTATTCCGTGTTTCAAATCAAAACCCATAGTGTCTAATCAATTAATGGGCAATCTACCTAAAGACAGAGTTTTAGCTGATTTTTCTTTTAATTGCACTGGTGTGTACCTTTGTGGTCCATTCATGATTAAATATAATAATCAACGAAAGAGTGCATTACATAAAGTGTACGTATGTGTATTTGTGTGTTTCGTAACAAAGGCGACTCATTTTGAGATTTTGTGACTTGACATCTGAGTGTTTTATAGCCTCTTTAAAAAGATTTATTGCGCGAAGAGGCAAGTGTGCAAAGTTATACTCCGACAGTACAACAAATTTGGAAAAAAATGGCACCCAAGTTGCCTGAACGAATTGCAACAAAGAAATAAATGGGTATTCGAGAAAGAAAATGTTCATGTGGGAGATCTCGTGTTGCTAGTAGAAGATAATTTGCCTACTCACAAATGGGCTTTGGGTAGAATTAAAGTAATTTATTATGGAGAAGATAAAAAAAATCCCAGTGGTTCAGGTAAAAACCCAATTTGGCACGTTTAAAAGGCCTGTGATTAAAATGTGTATTGCCCATTCAAAAATGACTTTTTTGTAAATATATTTGTGTATAATATGTGAATACATTGAATTGTTGATTGTTGTTCAAATAACTATATTGAGTTCTTACTGTATATTATTTGTAATATTATGTGTTTAGTTGAATGTTTAAAACATATCAACGGGGGGAGAATGTTCGCGCGCTTTTCTCCATCCCGTCTGATCACGTGACTCAATGTAATCATGTGACTCGATGTAATCACGTGACGCAATGCGTTGATGTATATTTCTCTCTGTTCTGTGTTGTGTTGTAATAAATGTGTGTGTCTAACATGGCGTTGTTATTTTGAGGAGTTATATAATAGATAGTTAACAAAATGAATGTAGTGTGAGGAGAAAATAATATGGTCCGTCGATGTGTTGTGTGCGGAGTTAACAGTCACACATAACAAAATCTTATTTTATTTATAAATTTTCATATTAAAACATATTTTACATTAGAACTGCAATTTATATGATTAAAAAATGTATCTTTTAGAATATTTGATAATACAAACCATATATGGATTTTTACATGAGATTTATCAATTGTGAAAAGGTACAAAATTCCGTTAGTATTCTTATAAACCTCCATTTGCTATTTCTATCTTGAAGGGGAAAAAATAATAGGGAAACATTCCTCGTTGTTTTTGAAGCTAAGTTTTTGCTAGATCTTCTTGAAAGATTTATGAGGATTGCTGTTTATTTCTCTCAACATCATAGACATTTTCTTGAAAGGTTCCAAAGCAGCAGAAAATTCATGTGTCGATTTATTTCGTTGCTCTGAAACAGCTTTTATAAATATTCAACTAAAGAATAGTAAATCCTTTTTTCCAGATAATAGAAACTGAAGAATAATAAAGATTGTATTAAATTGCAATAAATATACATATGTCCATTGATGTAAGAAGATAATTTTTTTAGTAATGAATATAATTGAATTTGAACACATTTGCATTTTTTTCTTTAAATTATATATTGATACATGAATTCAAAGAAAATTATATTGCCATTACTTTAATCAAACTGCATGTTAAAAATTGTTTGAAATTGTGATTCTTTAGATGACATAATAAAAATTATTTGGAATTGTGTTTAATTACTTTAAATAATTGAAATGACTATTTTTAGAACAAATAAAATTATGATTGACATGTTGATCTTTATTACACGTTGTAAAATGCTTCTGCAGAAGTTTAATGATAAGATTTTGACCTGAATGCTGTAGACTCGAAACACAATTCAATCAAAGCCGCAGTGTATGGGGAAACTTGGTGTCAGCTAAATCTGACCTCGAAGTCCAAATGCTTTACCAGCAAACGGCGAGAAAGCCTGGAGAGGGGAGAGACTGCCAGTCCAAGTTCCTATCTTGTCATCTGACGATGGCTCAAAATTACTAGGTCCATTTCAACAGTCCTTGAGTTACAATAAATTAGGATGATAATATAAGTAAGCTAAATTTCCCTTACAGAAATGAAACATTACCTACTGAGGAAGAATTATGTATCGTATCTTATTTATAAAAGAACACTGTTTTAACTAGAAAATACCTTTTTTGTGTTGAGCTTCAATTAAATTTAAATTAATAACTGTTTATTTCAACAATATCATAAATTAGCTTACTGAATTTGCCGAATTTATAAAACAGCCAACTTTAAAACGCGCCTGCATGTGGTAAGCATTTGCTATGAAAGTGAGAACTACCGTCAGGAAAAAGACAATGAACTTTACTGCTTCTCTATTTGACTCTTTGGCCGCGATAAATTTGTCCTAATCCGTTCGAACATTTACTCTGAAAGGAAGAAAAAAAAGGGGGGGGGGGCAGATCTCATGCATGATTCAGTCATTGAAAATTCGTCAACACGGATTCTGACATTAATTCTATCAATTTAAATACGCCATTGATCTCTTCAGTGTTATCCACTGAAAATGTGAGACCTTTTCCTAAGGTTGAGGAAAAAATAGGAGCAAATAACGAAATACCAAATGTTAAATCAATGATATGCATGTTAGTCCTAAATAGCAAGTCTTATATGCATAAATATGAAATAAATACCCCGAAATTTGAAAAAAAAGCAGCAATATAGAAAGGGATTTAAACGGAAATCTAGTAGGGATAATTTTTTTCTACTAGGGATTATTCTATTGCAATAAATGTTTTATTCAACTACATCTTTTAGTTTGTTTATCTGTAATTATATATGAATAAAAAGTTATTTTCCTCATTATATTTTAATTAATCCTTTTTAGCGAAATCTCCTTTGCTGGGAACAGATTAAAAATATTCCCACAAATTCCTCAAATTTTCTTGACTGCCAAATTTTCGTTTCTTTTGAGATGAGAATAATATTCTGAGTGACACTGAACAAGAATTTTTTGAACTGATATTCAAATTCAACCACTAAAAAATTTTCTAATTAATTCATTTTTTATTTCAATGTATTATTAATTTTCTTCTGTTTTTCTTATTACTGTCTTGTTTACTGTAAAAATGTTTACTGCATAAAAATGTTTGCAAATGTTTTGTCTTACTATTTCTCATTGTATATTTTTACATACAAATTCGCTTTTCCTTCACTTCCTTCAACAAAACTGAAAAGAAATCTTTCGATTCTAAAAGCAGAGATGTGATGCTATAATATAATATAAATTGTGCATTGTACTTATTTAAATAACATTATATTTGTTAAGATAACATTATATATTTTAAGAATTTAAACTATCTTGAATGACTTGCATAAAATTGGAAAAGCAATTGAATTATAAAATAATTAACGAAAATACTTTTAGCTTCTTATTGTATAGAAATCATAATTATATTTATAAGGCCTCATAGTTTTTTATAGAGTTTTTTTTGTCGACTTTCATTAAGCGTGAAAAGTTTTACAAAGTAGTTGAAACATCTACCCATATATAACATTATCTAAATTGAATTGATCCAAATGACTGGTTGGCGTAAATATCAGATTTTGTTAAATTATATTTAAATAGGAATATCGAACATTTTTTCACATTTGGATACCTAGTGAGTAAGAATTAATATGAAATATGATTTAGAAAAATATCAAACATTTCCTGACTTGTCTTATTCATAAATCCAAAGTAAATCCTCCATTTTTTGTAAGTAAAAAAAATGATAATAATAATACTTAGAAACGAAATTTCGAATCTTAAATTTTAATTTTTGATAATTATTTTCTCATTAATATTAAATAAATTTTAACTTATTATTGGTTCTGTAAGATGCAATTCAATAAAATTATTTATATTATTGCAACTACAAATAAATGAAAATGGTGCAATGAAATCGATTCGTTAATTCTCTTTTAGCTTTTAATTTTTAAAAAATGCAAAAGCAAACAGCTTTTATGATCAGATTAAAATGAGAAGTTCTATAAATAAATAATAAAAGACAAACAATTTTCATTAAAAGCCTCCCCCCCCCCTCCGACGACCCCCCCCTCCGACGACACTAAGCCATAAACTTTGACCTTAAACTAAACGAGGCTAAAACAACAAATTCCATATTTTTAGTAGGTCCGGTTTCCCATTCATATATTTTTCTCGTTAATACACTTCAAAAACTTTCGGAAAGAATCAAGAAAGCATAAAAACGGCTCATCCGTCCTTCAACTGTTTACTGCGGTGCGCAAACGACTCGGCAGTTAAAGCAACATTCAACCCTCTATTTTCCTAGCTCTTGATCTTCCGCGTTCATAGGAGAAAGATCTAAAAATAACCCTTCTCTTATATGACAACACACTGATATCAAGTTCGTGTACTTTCCAATAGATGGCAGCATGTCCTTTATTAAAAGTCGCCAAATTGCTACACACTTGGCGATATGTTGATCTGCCAAGTCCTTGATAATTTTTCTTATTGAATTTTACTTATGACAGGAGGGTTTCAAAGGTTTTGCTTGGTTAATTATGCGAAAGATGTTAGTCGTTGTTCAGTTTTTGTTTGTTGTTAATGATTTTTCTTTACGAAACGGTTAACGATTTTTTTTTTGTGGTTGTGAGGAAAATTAATATTATTTAAGTTCTTTTATTATCAGTACATAATTTCTGAAAAGTTTCCATGCTGAAAATATAATTGATTTTCTTCAACGATAGAGAATTAATGCTTTCAGATAACAGACAATACCGGACTTAATTTTTGTTTTTTTAACAATTTCGAATTTTTATTCTTGAACAGCTGATAAAAAATTCTTGTTCAAATAATTACAAATTTATTAAAACTTGAAAAAGCTAACACTGTTTTTAGCTATAAAATATAAATTATTTTTAAAATAATATAAAATATGTAAATGTAATGAGCACAATCGTTGAAAGGAAAAATGCAGAATACCGCCAGCTTTAGTCTGGAATGGAATAACAATAACTTAAAATGCCTTCATATTGATTGTTGTTATATTTTTCCAATCATAGAATCGATTTGTAAAATATCTTATATATGTTTAAACTACATTATTTTATAATTTCCTTTTATTTAACTTAGTATGTATTTTAAAGAAGAACTAATTGGTCAAAAATATTACTCAGAATTCGAAACTCGATGTTTCAAACTATATTCCCTGTTTTGTAACCGAATTTTTAATTTCAATCACGTGATGATAATTTTTTTTGATAAATCGTTTGACATTTTTGTAAGAGTATAAAGAATTGCTAAACTCATTATTGCATTATTATTGCAAAGATAAAAATCATGTTCTGTTCTTTAACTTGTAAACTTTCAACATTCGTTATTTTTAAAACTTTGCTTTTTATTCTCGTTCCTTTCTTCTTTTTTTACTTCTTTCAATTGCATTATATAACGTCACTAGGATATATCACTAGGATTAAAAAGCTTTCTCATAATTATTTCAGAGTTCGAAGGAAATAAAAAAATATTTTTGAATTTCTTTGTCTGTTTTTGTATACGTCTTCAAGATAATTAACTCAAAAAGCTAGAAAGATGAACCATGAAATTTTGTTTCTACTGAATAATTATACATCTTTTATAAATTTGGAGCACATTTGTTCAAAGAAATAGATCTTTTTATTAAATATTTTCATCGTCTCTGTCATACATGTCGTATGCTAAATGTCAAAACTTTTTATTGATGTAAAATTCTTCATAGGTTAGCTTTATTTGCTTTCAAGTTATATGCTGTTATAAAATATCACGTGTTGCTTGTAATTCTCAGTATCCCATGGCATTTTCGTATGGTTTGCTGAATATGGATTTTGATGCATAGCATTTTAATATAGCATTGAAACACGATTTAAGAAAAACACCCTCTGATATGATTTATGTTTGAATGCGATAAAGATTATATTGACTAAAAATTTTTATTGTGTATTGCCACTTACATTAATAAAAATGTTGCACACATTTTTCTAATTATTATGTTTTTTTAAACACGCATTGCCACTCTTACCAATGTAAATACAATGTATATTTATTATGTATATTTTGTCATATCCATTATTGAAGATGAATTTCGAAAATCATATGGTTATTACAGAAAACAGCACGATAACTGGTCAAACTGGTTCTTTCAAGTTTGTTTAAATTTATTCTCAAGTATACGAAGCATTTTAAGACTGTAACTGTAAAAAAAAATCGACCTCGAGATTTTAATGGATTTTCATATTTTGATAGTTAAAAAACAACAAAATTTAAAACAGAAAAACATGAATGTCAATCTATTAGTGGAAAATGAATTATGGATACTGTTAGAAGATTTATATTAATGTCGAATATAGGAAAAATTATTAATGCTTAGGTAATAATATTTATGAACATAGATTATTTATGACGTCATTCTCGGAAATATGCAGCAAAGTTGAAGAAGGAAATAACACTCTCGTTACATTATGCAAATTATGTTGCGGAAAATTTGTTCAACTGGACAGGCCGAGGTGCAAAATTTATTACATAATTACTTTTTTCTTGGGTGGAAGATTCTCGTTAAGAAATGATTATTCAAAACTAAAGTAAAAAATCCATCAATATTTTAACATTATTTTGCAATAAAATGGGAAGATTGACTTTATTCCAAAACTAGACTTACACAGTTTTTACAATTCAGATTATAAACTTACAATGATATTTATTTCCATATAAATTTTTTTCTCCACTTTTAATAGATAAAAAAACATTCTCTGAATATATTTAAAAAATATTTTCCAACTTAAATAACTTTTTCTCGAATCATGTAATAAAAAATAAATAAATAAACATATTTATATATTTTCATAAAATTACTATAATAAAAAATTAAGCTAAAATAAATCATTAACATATTGGCTAAGTTAGAAATACGGTGAAATGTGAAATGAAACCGGCCAATTAATAAAGGAAGTGCCTTAAATTTTGCAGTGATTGGCTTATAGAATGTTCGAAATCCAACATTGGATGCTATGTAATTAAGCTAAAATTTTAAAAATAAAATGAAAATTTTCAAATCAAGCCAAAATTGTTATCACGCTATCAAACCAAAGACTGGAATTTTCTTAGCTTTTCTTTTTGTAAATATGTAAGTATGATTTATTTTTACTCAGAAAAAATCTTTACTAGCTTTCATAATTTTCAAATTGGTTAAGAAGTTCTTTGATTAACAATCATTTTTTATTTTAATTCGACTTAAAAATACAAGTTTGAATGATTTTAAATTTTCTTTATTACCCCAGGGAATAGTAGCATCTTCTTTAAGACTTTTTTTTTTCGGTTTACTGCGTTTTTACACCGCGAAAAAGTTGCTATTGTGGACGAGCAAAATCAAATAGTTTGCATTTGAATCATACTGTAATGACTTGATCCTGTCCGATCAAATAAAAGGGTAGCGTTTAAAGACAGTTTCTTTATGTACAGAATATGTACATAAAAACTACTTGTTCTCATCTAGGTTAAATTTACAACACAGTTGAAAGTTAAACAAAGATAGTTCCTCGAATAATTTCAGAGAAACAATCTCACAAGAAAAGGACGGCCTGTTATACCAACTGATTAAAATGCGGATCCCTGGTAGCATTATCAGGCTCATGGCTACATATCTGCGAGGAAGGCACTTTACCGTTCGAGTAGGGAGAAATCTCTCCTTAGAACGCGTAATGTAGGCTGGAGTGGTACAGGGGTCCAAGATTGGACCAATGTTGTTCAATATATACGTAAATGATATCCCCAGCCCCCAGGAACTGCCACACCCAAATATGTCTATTCGCCGACGACACTGCCATCATGAGCGCCGGTGAATCCATTAACATCATGGACGAGTTCAACAGTTATCTGGATGAGCTTGGCAAATTGTTAATCAGGTGGAAGGTTAAGGTGAACACGGACAAGTGCCAGGCTGTATATTTTGCGAGGAAGACAAGCATCCCTGACCCACCAAAACTATTTAGGTGAAACATACAATGGAGTGACAAAACAAAATATCTAAGAATTACACTTGACCAGAGACTAACATACAAGGAACACATACACAACTTAAGAAACAAAGTAAAAGCTTGCAAATCTAAACTATACCCCTTAATGGGGAAAGAGTCCAGACTCTCTCTGTATAATAAGTTGCAGCTATACAAGACCATAATTAGGCCAATAATGAGTTATGCATCGCCTGTATGGGGTGCGGAAGCAAAAACACACATAAACAAATTAGTAGCAACACCAAATAGATTAACCAGAGAAATAGCCAGAGCACCGTGGTATGTAAGAAACAAGCAAATAATCAAAGAACTCAAAATACAAACAATAGCAGAATACTTAAAAAAAATTAGCAGAAAACTTCTTTCCAGCAATAGATAACCACAGTAACCCAGCAATAGCAAATATCCCCAAATACGACCCAAGAAATCCGAAGAGAAAAAGAAAACCCCGGACATTTCTCCTTGATGAGTAGCAGCATAACGGAAATGAAAAACGACCGTATATCTCCTTTTCAGGGTTAACAAGGAAAGTCATAATCATTGACTGTATAACCCTTTCGAAGCCGGACAACCGCAATTGACGAAGACGTGCTAAAACTGCAGGTAAAAGGAACAGACAATCAGGTAATCTTCCCATTCATTTAATATCAAGTTATTTTATTTATTTATTTTTCTTTTCTCTCTCTCTTCCCCCATCTTAACATTAATTATCTTGCAGATGCAACAACAGACAGGTATAAAAAGATTTAGATTCAAATCAACTTCTCTTTTAAACAAGTTAATTATAAGATATCGGAGATGAAGGACCACAGAGTCCAGGTGCTCCACCGAAATCATCATCACGTCGTCGTCACAAGAACAGCTATCAGGCTATTAGCGCATCAGGCTAATACAGAGGTGGATCTAGGAATCCGCCGAATTCCATTCGGGTGGAACCACAGAAAAAGAGATCAGAGGTCTCACTTCGAAGTTTGGTAAACGATTATAGCGCCACCTCTGTTGATCCCTTTGTACGGGAACTAAACGAAAGCGGCGAATTTTCGAAACGAAACAGGAAGTCGCCGCCATTTTGAGCTTGTTGCTTGATGTTTTTAGCGCGTTGCTGAAACCTTGAAGATTCTCTTTTGATTAATTTTTTTTACATTTAAAATTATTATTTTGCTTGATTTATCTTGTTTTATGCATTTTCTCTTTTTTATTTGTTTAGATTTTTCTTCCTTGTGCACTGTGTTTCGAGAAAATTCTAAGTGAGCAAATTTAGATGTTGTCTTTATTGTAGAAGTCAGAATGAAACACCTGGATTGATATTATTCAAATTTCCTTCAGATGAGAACAGGTATGTTTAATAATTGTTTTTAAATTAAATATGAAAATAAATCGAACGAATTAAAATTACTTTATTTAGAGAACATGCGAAATTTCCATTTGTGTTATTGAATTATTGTCATGTTTCGTAAATTTAATCATAAAATATTATTTCTAGTTCACTAGCTACTAAAACTTTTAAATTACTCTGCACTACATTATTATGTTATATTATGTTTTGCACAGATAAATTCCAATAGCATTTTTTAGGGAGCGGAGATTATAGGCTGACCGCCCAGGCTCTCCATCAAAAACTACTATTCTGGTGGCATTATTTCTAGTTATATTTCATTGATTCTTAATTTTTTTTCTTAATATATTTTAATGGATTTAATGCTTTAAATATGATGTGATGGCAAAAGGTTTCCTATCTTTTATTGTAATTTTACTGTAATAAAGCTCTGAATTTTAATGTTTAATAATAATATAAGTGTGTGGAATAAAGAAAATGAATGTAAAACTGGCAGCTCAGATAGAGATAATCATAATATACTTTTTTCTTTCTATTAATTCCAGCATACTTGATCTAAAACTTTCTACATCATCTACTTAAGCATTTACGGATTAACCTACCACACTTATTATATTCTGTAAAAATTTCCAAAATGTCTGATCAAAATTTTCACTTTATGTTCAGTTTTATTTTCAAAGAATGAAGATTTATTTATGCTTAATGGATAGTAAATCCAAAATCACCTTTTAGATTAATTTCTACTTCTTTGATTCACATTCAGTAGGAAGTTCAACTTTTATTTAATTACTTTTTTATTCATAATGATGTATAATATATTAATGTTTTTAAAAAGAAACAAGTTGCCTGAATTGTTTTCTACAACATTTGTTTTATATTTGTAGGTACTTAGTCACTCTGTTGCAACTGCTTTGAATTTACAAGTTGCAGCTAATAACATTGAGAGAAAAGGAATAAAAACAACAGAATTCCTTGGAAGATTGACAAACTATTTGACTCTGTTAATTCAAGAACATTGTATCTTGAAAAGAAAGAATTATGTGCATTAACAAAGAGCAGTTTCCATATTTTGTTCTGGGAAGAAATGATAGAGTTGAGAGCAACATAGCATTTTATATCAAGAAAAAGCAATAGGAGGAATGTTGTACCATGTAAAAATATTTAGTTAAAAATGTTTTAGTTTTTTAATTTTATTTTTTGAAAATTAATTAGTAATAATTATGTCAGTTTGTTGTTTTCATGTTTTCCACTTTTTTAATTTACCATCTGAAGCATGTTAAAAATGTGACTCAAGCCAGTTGTATTTTTGTCTTGTAAAATTAGCATTGATATTGCATAAGAACATTTTTCTAATAGATTTTAAATTTATAAAACTAATCACTCCTTATTTTTGATTGAAATTTCTTTTCCAAATGAGCTTATGCTATATTTACTAATATTTTTTGCCATGTAATATGTGGATTGTTTTCAATTTTTTTTTCTTCAATAAAATAAGACAGCATTATTTGGATTGTTTGTTATTTATTACATGCTTATTCTGTAATACTAAATATATTTATTTAATTTTTTTAGAATTTGTAAATATTTCGGAAATTAATTTTCACTCTTAAAATAACTTACATAAAATTAAATTAGAGTAGCCCAACCTGATATGTGAGTGATTAAAAGTTGTCCAAATTGGAATAAAATATTTTAAAACTCATAAATTGCAGTTTAAAATCTACTGATATATATTATAATTAAAGGAAAGTGAAAATTAATAATCAATAATAGAACTTAATATGCAATTCATTCACTGTAAAATTTCAAATTTGCTCTTTAGGTATCCAAAAATAAGTATTTACCTTACATATGAGCTTTAAAAACAATCATTTCTGGTGGAATAGAATTTTTTAAAAATAATTTGATGGAATTTCATAGTTAAGTGTAAATGTAATTTAATTAATCTGAAATATGGTAATAATGCATCTGAATTTCACTAGTTCACAAGCAGAGATGAATTTTTGTTTTTATATAAGGGAGAATATAAATGAAAAAAATCATTTTAGATAACAATATACTACGGGATATTACTTCAAGACTAAAATTAGGCCTAGAAAAGTCAATAAAATAAATGCATTTGCTTTGTTGACATCCGTATCATAACGTCACGAAGAAAGATGGCGTCATTCCACCGCGCAATAGTTCCAAGTCGTTGGCATCAACAGAGACGGCGCTACTGTCTATGTGAATGGCCATGTTAAAAAAGTTGCCATTAGTGTCTATGAGAGTGAGACCTCTGGATCTCCTTCTCTGTGGGTGGAACTTTACTCAGAAGCCCGAATCACATGAGGCTTCTCTGACTTCTCTCTCAAAACTCTCCGTCCTCCTCTTTTCTTCCAAAAATCTCGCATTTTATTTTCTGTCAAAACTCCGCTTCTCATGGTGCACTTGAGCTCCCTGTTACCTAATAACCGTTTAGCAAAATCGTCAATGGTCTCCAGTCGACCGTGGGAATGTCCGTTAATCATCCATCTTCGTACTTAGTAGCTGACCCTCCACAAAGAAAAGAAATAAAGATTTATATCTGAAGGGTGTGACATTCTTCCCCTTCGAAAATACGATTTATTTCCTTGGAACGACGGAAACTGCATGTTGTTTCTTTATCTAAACTCAACTAATGGCAAAATGACCGTACTCGGGAGAGATGGTCCCCCATCTGGCAATCTGGATGCACATAACACTGTGGGGGTGTTACACAGTCGAAGACACAGCTGACCGGAAATGCCAATTATCGAGTGTGGGAACCAAGTGATCAACAGAGTCTCAGGGCAGGGGAGCTGAATCTTCAAAATACATATACATCAGAAACATATAATATAGTCCGAATGATGAAATTTTGTTAGTAAATTGGCATTAGGATACGAATTAGTAAGCTTTGTTATTCTTATAAAAACTCCACATTAAGAGCTAATGAATTTAAATATGGTTTGACTATGCAATAATATAGTTTAAAAGCAAAAAGAATTTATCTATAGTGCTGAGTTAGAACTTTTTAATATCTTCTTTAGATTTCGCAAACATGTCTTTATGCACCCCTGAAATAAACATGCATTCAAATCCCCAAATGAAAAAAATGTAGTAATCTCAGATAAATAGAAAGAAATTTAATTTAAAGTAATTATTTATTGACTTCCAATTAAATATTCCGTAATAAGATGCATTTTCTTCAAAATTATTTCGTATAAATAATAAAGAATTTCAATGGGGAAAAAAGAAGGGGTAAAGAGAGAGAGAGAAAACGGGACATTTTTTGGTCAATTCCAATATTTTAAGGAACTCTGAACCTGAATTTTTTTCTATCATATATAAGTTGTAAATTAGTTTGCTGTACATCGGCATTCTTTTATGTCTTTCAGCATTCGCATATTTTCGACTTTCACATATCGACTAACAGACTTTATCGATCAGATGATTCATCGAGAATATTGGTTTTGTTTAATTTCCATCAAAACTCTAAGGCATAACTTGAAGCTCAGGATGCGAATAAAATATTTTTATGATTCTTCCCGAAAAAAGGTAGTTTTAAGCATCAAATTGTAATAGACATAAGAATAAGATTATTGTAATAAAATTGCAATATTTATTGAATAAATGTACTTCTTAATGGAAGCAAGTAATTGCCATCATTGTGCCCTTAAAAACATAGGTATCCAGACAATTTATATTCTAATCACATGTCTTCTTCTGCTGTACTGTAATTTACCTTTTTTATTCCATTCTAACCGCTTTAAATTTTATCTATCGATTGTCACTCTTCGTTTTTGTAGATATCGAGTTCACTTGTACTAGAATATCAGGCAGACTGATTTTCTTCGAGTGCATTTCGCTCAAACTTTGATAGAAATCTAATAATTTGATTTTAAAACTATACACAGTACACGCCAGAGTATCAGATTTGCGACTATCCGACCTAGTTTTCTTTTATCATTATTAAGTTAGACATTACAGAATTTATGTTAAAATGTGAACAGTTTATATCTTTAATTTACTTGTTCTCTTATAAATTCTTGAAACATGCAGTGCAGTATATAAACATATATAAACTATCAGTACATAGCCTTCTATTTTAATTCTACATGTTATCGGCAACTGCTTTTAAGATTCACCTGACCACGTTCACATTATACGTAGTTTGAGATAAATGGAGGGCTTAGTATTTAATAAGAAGTGAGAAAATACGTATTATCACTGTGAGTTTCGGCATAACATCTGAACAGAATACATCTGAATGTTTATATATTTTGAACTGAACATTATATTTTATTATTGTAATTTTTTTAGGAAGCAACGTTTTATACTGCACGTTAAATAAAATAGTGGCGTCCACGACAGGACACAATGAGTCTCACGAATATATTTCATGTTGTGAAGGGATTTAAGAAGAAAGATTTAAAAACTGTAGCAGAAGCGCTTGACATATTTATATTAGCGAGTAGCACGATATCGGAATTAAAAGATTCGATTATAAATAGTACTCCGTATAAGGATGATGCTGAGTTTGTTAAAGAAATATTGACGACAACCGTTGAAGAAAGAAAACAAAAAGATGAATTTGAAGAAGAAGAAAGAAGATGAGATGAATTTGAAAGAGAAGAAAGACAGTACGAATTGGAAAAGAAGAGACTTGATAATGAACTAGAGTTGGCGAGAATTAGACGAAGAGAAATTTTCTAGCTAGCAATTCTAGAAGAAAGTAGACCTTGCCAAAATTACAATTTCGACACTTTGGAGATTATTTGAAAGACTGGTTACCTTTTTGGAGTCAATTCCAACATATTGATAAGGAAGAAGATATAGCAGCTGAGGATAAATACCAGTATTTAATACAAACAACAGTTGTCGGTTCAAAAGTCAGATAAGTATTAGAGAGATTTCCGCCAACCGGAGCTAATTATGGTAAGGCGGTGGAGAGTTTGAAATCTCGATTTGGAAAGGAAGACCTTTTGGTTGAAGTATATATTGGAGAATTACTTAAGTTAAGTATTTCTGTGCAGACAAAAAGAAACTTTTCACTAACATCATTATATGACAAGCTTGAAGCGAATATGCGTGCTCTCGAGACTTTAGGGGTTACTACAGATAAATTCGGTTCATTATTGCATCCCATGGAAGAATCCTGTTTTCCAGAGGATTTCTTGAAAGCCTGGAACAGGAACAAAGCCTCTGGTTCGCCAACCGAAGCCCAAGAGCGTTCAAACAATTTGATGGCGTTCCTTAAAACTGTTGAAGGGGCGGAACGAATATCTTTGGCAATGAAAGGTTTTGGTTTGAAGAAAAATGAAGAAAAAAAGATACTTTGATTGAAGAAGCAGGACTACGAAATTTCCAAGGCCAAATCACCTACTGCGGCTGGGATACTGACTACGACAGCACAAGAAAAAAAAATCGTGTGTATTCTGTGGAGATAAGCAACATTCAAGCCTGGAATGTTTTTCAGAACAGAAAATGAGTTTATCCGAGAGAAAAAACACTTTGAAGGAAAAAGGCTCTTGTTTCTTATGCCTTAATTCTGGACACCGAGCCCGATTTTATCATGCGTTTTTAAAATGCGTTATTTGTGAGAAAAAGCATGTACATTTAATGTGTGAAGAGTTTGACTCTAAAAATAAAGATATGCAAAAGAAAGATGAGGTAAAAGTGCCAGAAAATGAAGTTACTTTAGCTAATATCAATAGAAACCCTAAAGTGTTTCTTCAAACTTTGAAAGTAAAATTAATTTCCGTTAATAAAATAGTTGAAGCACGAGCAATTCTACATTCTGGATCACAAAAATCTTATATTTTAAAAGACCTTGCAACAAAAATGGGTTACATATCAATGCTAGAAGAGATTGTGAACCATTCGTTGTTTGGTGGTGTTATATCGGAGAAGAACAAACATCAGTGTTACAGGATAAGTTTGGCCGATATTAGCGAAAGTTTCAGGTGTAATTTTGAATCCCTGGATAAAACAGTGATATGTGAAAATATAATTCCAGTTAGAACAGGATCATGGCTAGAAGAGTTTCAGAAAATGAAAATCAATTTGACTGATTCTGGAGAGAAACCTGAGCCAATTCATATACTCATAGGGGATGACGTCTAATGACTGGACAACGGAAAGTCTTATCTTCGGGACTAGTAGCTATGGAGACGTATTTAGACTGGGCTTTATTTAGTAAAGTGCCACAAGAAGAGAACGACTCTAATTCAGCCATGCTTGTTACATCACTTTTTGTGACAGAAGCTAATATATCTGATCTTTGGGAATTACACCTGATCTGGATCAAGGATCTTATTGAAAAATTATCCAAAGAAGGACAGGAACACTCTATCAAAGAGCGGTTTTTGGAAACCCTTAAGTATACAGATGAAGGGCGTTATGAAATTCATCTTCCTTGGAGGAACGATTGCGTGCCTTTACCAAATAATTTCGAGTTGGCTAGGAAAAGACTGCACTCGGTCACCGCAAAGATACTTTCTGAAAATTTGTATGAGAGTTACGAGAAGGTCTTGATGCAGTGGCTCGATGAAGGGATTATTGAAGAAGTGCCAACAAATGAATTAAAGGCGTTTGGAAATTACCTACCTCATAAACCAGTTATAAAGATAAGCAGTAGCACAACACCTATTCGTCCAGCTTTCGATGCATCAGCTAGAATTAAAGGATATCCGTCATTGAATCAATATTTAAATAGTGGCCCAAATTTGATTTAGCTGATCCCAGATATTTTACTTCGATTTAGAAGGAAAAGAATTGGAGTCACTAAAGATATAAAAAAAAGTATTTCTACAAATAAGTATTTATAAGAAAGACAGGAACTTTTTACGTTTTCTTTGGTGGGAAACAAAAGATTGTAAAGAGTTAAAAGTGTTTCGTCATACTAGGGTTGTTTTTGGCGTGATAAGCAGTCCCTTTTTGTTGGAAGCTGTTCTGAACTAATATTAAAATTTATGCTGATCTCAAACCTTTCGTATTGTTAGATCTTTCAAAGAGTTTCTATGTGGATAATCTGATCACTGGTGTTGACAATGAGATACAATTGAAGGAATTTATGTTAGGTGCGAATGATGTATTAAATAAGGGAGGATTTGAACTGCGAGATTGGACATTTACTTCTTCTGAAATAAACAGCTCGAAACTGGTGGATTTGTTAGGACTTCAGTGGAACACACTCTTAGATGCTATTTCATTTGGGCTTGACTGGTTAGAGGATATAACATTAGAAACCATCTATAATGTTGTCTATAGCTCACAAATTATTCGATCCTTTTGACGTTGCGTCCCCTGTTATGCTATGTCCTAAGCTAATCTGCAAAAAACATGGAAAATGTCTTTAGGCTGTGACAAAGAAATTAAAAGAAGCTTACGTGACGAGTTTTTACAGTGGTTTAACGACCTTAAATCATTAAAATAAGTTTATGCTCTAGATGGATCAAGTTGAAGCCTGAATCATTTGATAATTGCTGTTTACATGTATTTTGCGATGCTAGCAAAGACACATACACAGCTGTTGCATACCTAGTGCTTCTCGGTGAATGCAATGACGTGTTCCTGTTATTTTCTAGATCTCGAATAACACCTTTGAAGGGAGCTACAATACCAAGATTAGAACTTTTAGCTGCTGTATTGAGCGTAAGACTTGCTAAGTCGATAACTAATGCGTTTGAATGGCGATGAATTGAAAGCTATTTTTGGAGTGACTCTACAACCGTCCTTACGTGGATTACCAAAGATGAAAAGTCAGTTTTTGTGAAAAATCGAGTAGATGAGATATGAAAATTCAGTCTTCTTTCATCTTGGGGATGTATTCTAGGGGAAGAGAATCCGGCTGACTTGCCCAGTAGAGGTTGTAAAGCAACCGACCTAGTGAAGACTAGATGGTGGGAGGGTCCCACATGGATGAAGAATTATATGGATGAGTGGCCTTACACAGCCAAATATAATATAGACGAAGAAGAAATTAACCAGAAACGGAGAAGAACCATTTGTTTATAGAACAATGCCAATGAATACTTAGAAAACAATTGGTACTACAAGTGTTTCTCGAAATATGAGAAAATTGTGAGACTTGTTGGATGGATAGATTTAAAAATAATTGTCTGATGCCCAAAGAAATTAATAAAGGGGAAATTGACTGCTAAAGAATATAAAGAAGCAGAAAATAGAGTTATAAAGATGGTCCAAAAAGAGTCTTTCCTCTCAAATAAAGATGCCGGGTTGAAAACTCTCGAAACATTTAGGGACGAAGAAGGAATAATATGACTGAAAACAAAAATTATAAACAGAAAAGATTATGAAGACTTCCTCTACCCTGTAGTACTTACTACCTTCACAGCACGAGGTTGTTAAGCGTCTGATATTGAATATCCATATCAAGAATTGCCATGTTGGAGTTCAAATACTCTTGAATCTATTTCGAGAAAGATATTGGATTTTGAACAGTAGGAAAACCGTTAGAAGCGTTTTGTCAAAGTGGGTTGTTTGTCGAAGATATAACTCTAAAAACCTGGAAGCAGCGTCGGCACCACTTCCAGAAAACAGAGTACGTGATGCGGCTGTGTTTCAGATTATAGGTGTGGATATGGTCTGACCTCTTTTTCTCAAAGGCATTAAAATTTTTGTATCCTGTTATTTACGTGTGGCATATATCGGGCAGTACATTTTGAACTCGTTACATCTGCTTCTACTGATGTATCTTTGATGGCGTTAAGAAAGTTTATAGCACGTAGAGGTAGGCCAATGACCATCTATAGTGACACTGATACGAATTTTATTGCTGCAGCCAATTCTCTGAAGAGCGTAGATTGGAACCGCATACAAAGCTATGGTGCTTCCAATGCAATACAGTGGAAGTTAAACCCGCCAACTGCTTCGTGGTAGGGTGGATGGTGGGAGAGGCTTATTAGAATTCTGAAACATCTTTTGAAGAGGGTGCTTGGAAAAGCTTGCCTTTCTCATGAAGAGTTGGTTACTGTGTTGGTGGACTGTGAAAGAGAAGTGAATTCACTGCCATTTCAGAACACGATTCCCTTAGACCATTCTCTCCATCGATGTTATTGCAAGACATTCGTGATGGTAGCGCTCCAGATATTGATAATGTCGAACAAAGAGATTTAAATAGAAGATTTAGATTCCGACAAAAGCTACATAAAAATTTACGAAATAGATTCAGATCGGAATATATTGGTATTCTTGTTCAAAAATCTAAAAAGAGAATATCTGATGCGATTAAGATAGGTCAGGTAGTTTTAATTGGAAGTGATAATTGCAAGAGAATCGACTGGCCTCTTAGAGTAATAACTGAGTTTATACCTGGAAAAGGTAAACAGGTACGATTGGTAAAAGTGAAGACGTCACACTGTACTTTAATATGCCCAATTCAAAGGATTTATCGTCTTGAAGTCGATTCGAGTAAAGATATCAATAATTCCTGTGAAGATCTAGAGGAGCAACGACGAGAAGACGATGTACCCATTCAAGATACTGTCAGAAATATACCAACAAAACTATATTTAGTTCAATTGAAAGATACCAGAGTACCTAACATTACTAGATCTGGTCGACTTGTAAAAATTCCTAAAAGACTCAACTTAAAATAATTCTTTCACAAACTGTAAATTGAAGTAGATATATTTAGCTATTATGTATGGGTTTCTGAATTGTTCACAATTCAGGGTGGGAGAATGTTATATTTTGCATTTACTTTTTAGAAAAAATGACATTTAATAATTATCTAGAACAGTTCAATTTATGTTTGATTCTGATAGCCATGACCATATGTTATAAAAGTTATTCTGATGCTGAATTAACTGAATGTTCGTTTTAGAATTAATTGTATTCTACTTGGAAGTTTATTATTCTTCTTGAGTTTTTTTATTATTGGAAAGCTTTAAATTTAAGAAATAGAATGCATCTGAATGTTTATATTATTTGAAATTGAGTATTATATTTTATTATTGAAAATAAAATGAAAAATAACGTACGAGTTTGTTTGTGATTTTTTTAGGAAACAACGTAATCCATTGTACGTTAAAGTGGACAAAGAGATGAGTTCTTAGAACTCCGGTTTTTTTGTTATCCGGCCCGCCCTTGCGCCACATTAGGCCGGATACTCGGAAGTGTACTGTACCAAAATTCATCCATCCGAAAATGTCTTTCAGTTATTGTGCTCACAGACATAACGCCAAAAATGTGTTTTTAGAACTAAAGAGAGTCTGAAATATGATGATTTATCAAAATCTCAAGTTCGAGTTTTTTGACGATGACAGTACTTTGTACGAGAAATTAACAAATTGATATTAAAACTAGCGATCTTAAGACTGAAAATGGAATAAAGATGCAGAAAAAACTCATACAAAATAAATTAGAGATTATAAAATAATGTTGGGTTTTCCTAACAACTTCCTTGAATTAATTTGGAATACTATGCGACTTGATCATTTCCAGAAAACATAACAATGAAAACAAGACTCAGAAATCATGATAGTCTGGGAAAAGGTAATCACCCCGACTCTCAATAAGCGGATAATAATAATACGGACTTTACATTTTGAAGTTCGAACTCTTTCAAAATGAATAACAAGCTGAATTAAAGAATAATGAAGCATGAATCATAAGCATGAAAGTTTTCATTCCTAGAAAGATGTTAATCAATCTGTCTTCAGAACGAAAAATAAGAAATCACATCCGACATTTTGCAAGTTCTTGTGCATCCGTTAGTCACATATTTGCTTATCAGAATTTCCTTTGGCGGTTTCTTCATTAATTTTACTGCTTCTTGAAAAAACAAAACAAAACCAGCTACATTGTAACCAGCTTATTAAGTCAAAGTTATGCAATAGAGTTGCGTAAGATAATAATATTCTTCGGTGCGTAGTTCGATCGATTCAATAACAATCTTTTGAGAAATCCTTTGTTGTATCATATGTTTTATGCTTTAAGGCAGGTGATGGCGATGAAAATATCGAATAATTTTTTCAATATTCTTAATTTCTTAACAATTTTCTTTATAAAACTTTTTGAATCTTGTTTCGACATTCATTCTTTGGAAAATTAGATTGATTTTAGGGTTCGCATAGTTTATGTTTGAATGCTATTTATTATCTCTAAATGTTCTTTTGTCATATTTTAAATTTTGGAAAAAATATTTTACGAAAAACATTATAAATTAAAATCTGACACATTTTTTTTTCTTCACGTTTGACATTATATTTCCTTGATATGTCGTATAGTTTCTGTACTATAGAATAATCAGGTTGTCTTCATAAAAATATTGTAACGTTATTTCTTTGCTTTATTATGCAAAAAAAAACAACACTTCATGCTACTTATAAATCGAGCCCCAACTAGATAGATATGCAGCTTATTTTTTTAGTTCAAGAACTAGATAATATATTTCTTAAGTTATCTGCAAAATTTCGAATCCATCCGTTCATAAATTTCTAATTTGGAAAGTTGCTTTTGCTTTATACTTCATTTCAGCCAACATTTTTTTAAAAACCCACTATTCCCCCCCCCCATTTTTAAAACCTTTTAATTGATAATTTTTGTTTTATATCAGTTTATTTTATGCAAAAATTCAAAAATGTAAGCATTTTTCAAAATAATTGATGCTGTACATAGTAATATATCTTCAATACTATTAATGGACAAAAAACTATTTGCCAGATATCTGATAACTATTTGCCAAAACGTAATATCTGATTAAAATTTTTGTATACGTGGAAATTATCTTGGGGATTTGTTGAAGTAAATTTCTCATTCTTGGCATCATTTTTTAATTTAGAAACGTATAAAAGATTCCGGATTTTGCAAAAAAACCTCTATCAATATCTTAGCATCGGATAGCTAGAATAAAAACTGAACTGGTAGGGAATTATGGTTGTTTTATCAGCTACGAGCTAGAGTCGATTATGGCTTATTTTTCATATTTCGTTTGCATTTTTTAACATAATATTTTATTTAATAAATTTTTAAATTTTTTTATAAATCTGTTTTTTACTCATAATTTTACCAGCCATCTTTAGTGTCAAGCTGATTCGCTGAGAATATAAGTTGCTTCTCATTTCAACAACTTTTCTTATGCGCAGTCTTATGTTCGTAATTCCTTCGGTAAAACAATTTTAAGATCAAATTGTGATAGATAATAAAACTGCGATATTTAGCTTATTCTCTTTATTGAGAAATGAACTTAGTAGAGTTGATTTCAATGACATCACATAGTCATAAAAAAGGTAATTTTCCGTAATCTATTTTCTAATTGAACATTGTCTTTAGCTTATCTCTTGTGCAAACTGCTCAGATAATGATGTTTCTTTCTTAACTTTTATCAAAGGAAGAAAAACATACGATTAAATATTTAATGAAACAATGAGTGATTTGAATTTACTCAACATTGGCTGATTCAACATTCAGCTCAACATTGGCTTAAAATATGCTCCAAAGTAAATATATTTTTTTATATATTATCCAGGTTTGGTAGATCTAAGTCTATCAATCTCATCTACAGAGCGCCAACACATTACACACACACCTTTTTACAGCCTTCAATATTATGATTATGCTCGGAAAATTCTAAACATTGAAATAAAACCACTGTTTGAAAAGAAGGAATTTTTTTATCATTAGGAAATGTATTTTATGCAGTAAAAAACACTTCCATTATCTACATTGAACTCCTGTTTCAAGGAAGACTAATGATTTCACTTAAAATATTGGCATGCATTTTAAACTTGCAAAAATCTATCATAAACTTCAAACAAAATCATTCTGATTTTTGTTATTTAGCCAAACATCGAGTGTTTTGGGAAACGGAATAGGTTTCCATCTGATACTTTTCAAGACCAGCCCATTCACTTCCCTCAGTTCTAGTTTGAATCATTTATCTTCATTAATCCTTTTATCTTCACGTCCTCCGCTTCTTGCTTCTCCGCTGACTCGATCTGTTCGCAATTATCTGTAGCATTTATTTGCATGAGAACCAGCAGATTTAAGAGATGAAAGTTCGGGTCCTTAGGTTGCAATCACTTTCTTCATAGCGACTTGATGGATGCTTCGCTCACACAAATCACCCGAAGTGTCAGAAATAAATCTTTTCTATTAATTAAAAACCGATCGCATGATTGAACACACATGGCATGACAACTTGCACTTGTCACGAAATGGGAAGGTTGTGCAATTAGACCAGGAAGCGAGGGAGTGCAAGTTGGATTTTCCTGCTGACATTCAGTCTGATAATGTGAAGGACAACTGCAACTTCTTAGAATTGTTCCAGACACTGGAATATGGTGTTGCTCTGTGGCTTGTTAATTCGGGGATCTTCTTTACCATTTAAACGATCCTCTGTTCTGAAAAGAAAGACGTCGTTCATGAAGTAGTTCATGGACGATGGAAATTTAAGTAAAGTTATAGAAAAGAGTGAAAAAGATGTTATTATCACAAATACAACAGCTGATTTTCCGACCCTATGACAACATCAAGGATCTATTTGCGATTTGTATACCCCTCTTTTAATGAACTGGCCAATTTAGTTTCACATTTCAACTCATTTTTGACTTAATAACACATTAAATAATTTCTTGTTTTAGTAACTTTAAGATAATGAATGTTTTCATTTATTTATTATTACTTATAACAGAACCACATCAAAATTTGCAGGTTTGCATACATAATTGTTTAAAAAGATTCTCAGTGCTAATAAATGTTAAACTAAGCGATAATGTTAATAACTAAATAAAATACGAACGAGATGAAATAGGTAAGAACCTGATCAAACATACTTGTAAAATGTTAATACTATTCCAATATTTTATAATTAATTGAATCTGCTTTTTTACATATTTACTTTTGTGATAACTAAACCAATAATATGTTTTAATTCATGTATGAGCTCGCCTCTCTCTTTTGCTCAACAATTGTAAGCAACCAGCTGTTTTCTTCTTGTGTGAAATAGGTGGCGGGGGTGGTAATTTACCTATTACCACCCCCACCACCATTGAACGAAACCGTATCGACAGGATTTGTTGTGGTAGACTGAACAGCCAGCTGTCTAGTCGGAAATCCGCTACTACATAAATGTATATAAATAAAAGAATAAAATATATTCAAAGTAACACATTTTCTTAAAAGTTGATGTCCATGTTCGTCAGGTAAATAAAATTCATTTAAAAAATAAAATTAGTTTTATTTTTTCGCATAATGTGCACTTGTAGAGGAAAATGATTCTCATGGGAAATGATTCATCATGAAATTGATGGCTTGAAATAAATAACAATGGAATTGTATATTTATGTCTTATCAAAAATTAGGTGCAAGCAGTGGAGTATTTAGCATTTTGCGTTCCTAGGCAGTGTGCAAACATCCCTCTCGTAGTGAGCTGGTCAATTTGATTTCACATTTCAACACATTTTTTTACGTAATCAATATATAAATGATTAATATTTTCATTTTTTTAAATTTTAATAATTCTAAAAATGTTTATGTTTTTAGTTTATTTATATTTTAAGGCTCATGACCACGCGATATCCTTGATTCTCATCTGTAACATCAAATATATTATATAACAGCCAATAGGTATTTATAAGTACTGTAATAAACTAGATGAATGTAATAAAAACAGATGCGAATCTTACAAAAAAGGCTTGTCAGAATGTTAACCTTATCTTAATATTTTGTAATTCGAAGTGTTTGTATTTTTTACAAATTTATTGATTGAAGAACCAGATAATATCTTTTAAATCGAAATACCTGTAACCCTTCTCAGCTCAGTGGCTCTAGGCAGCAGTCTATTCGGAAAGCAGCAAGTAACTGCAATACCACTTTTTTTAGCCTTCTATATATTGAAATAGTAATAAATGCTGTTGGAAAACCACGTGATCTCATCAAAATCACGTGATCACCAATCCCATTTGTAAGCTAGTGTATTTTAGTCACTCTTAATCACGACAGAGTCACGCATTCTTTCATCCAGAAGTAATTACTATACAAGAGTAAACATTGAGAAAGAGTGAGAGAGAGAGAAAAAAAAAGATGTAACTAATCGAACATCTCCGGGCGTGTCTTCTATTAAGTCATTAGGTACACATGAATGAATAAATTTGAAAAGTTTCAAAAGGACAAAAAAAAATCTTGAATATAACGACCGTGAGTGATGTGTAAATGATTACCTTATAATATGACAACAATATTATCGCGTGACAGAAATTCAATAATTTTTTGAGGTATTATTATGTCTATTTTTATTGTTTTTGTACTTATAGCCTGTATAGAAGAAGATATTTGTATTCATCTTAAGAATATTTCTAATTCGATTAAAGGATGGTACAAAAAGTTAGTTTGTTCTGTCATGCGTCATTACTCTTAAAAGTTGTGGTAAGTTATAAGAGTAATTACAGATAATTGGAAGTCATGACAGTTTTGCTAAACCTAAATTAATAGTAATTATTTGGGTCTTTTTGAACTTCCATTCAACAATTTAAAAAAATATTTAGTTATAACATTTAATACATTGTGTTCCACGATTAAGTGGTTAATATTTCCAAGGGGACACGCTATTTTTTTGTAATTATATATTTTGGCTAGATGTGTTGGTTTTTATTTATCCAATGACTTTATTTATCCAATTTTTAGTTGCTTATTTATTTTTGCAATTCGATATCACACACACAACATGGATGAAAATAACATAACATTTAAGATAGCACATAGCATTTCACATTCAACATTGCTGCTAACAACGAGCGAGCTGTGTCTAATTGCTCCAGTTTTATCCATAATGGATACTGGAGTAAAAAAGTGATTCCACTCACTCTTAAAATATAGTTTAGAGAGTATATTCCATCTATTAACATCATTAATTAGCCTATTTAGCATTTGAAGAGTTACACAAAAAATAATATTTACCAATAACAGAATTATATGAATATATATATTATGTGATGTATGATTTGGTTGTATTGCTTTAGTTTTATCAATTTTTAGATTATTTTAATATCGCTTATGTATTTTTTTTTTCATTTTTGAGACCACGCTTATGGTATTTTCCTGCAGACTACAAAAACAGAAAACCATATAGAGTACATTGAAGTGTCGCTCAGTACAAAACGATGTGACTCTGAAGATGAAAATGCCCGTGGCACGCATGTGTTCACTCTCTGGTAAATGTTACAGAGAGGCAATGTGTAATGGATAAAGGCAGGCAATGTGCAATGGAAAAAGGAAGGCAATGTGTCAAATACAAAAGCGTCTGAGCTCGATTTTTCCGACGTTATCTGAGATGTGTGCAAGAAAAGATAGATTTCAGAAGATAATAGAACTTATTTTCTTAAATTTGACTTATATTTTCAGAATGTGATTGAATATAATTCATAATTACTGCTCAGTGTTTCAAAAGATAATAGCAAATATATTCATAAATACGGCATAACTTTTTTGGAATTTAAGCCCTTAACTACTATACAATTCTGTGTATAGTAATTTAAAGTACATGACCTTCCTTGCATTATTTTGCTCACAAAATGAAAATACGATGGTAATACAATAGGATACTTAAAGATAATGATACTAATATCGATACACTCTTAAGAGAATAACATAAATATTTGTATATGTTTATTATAGTTAGTAAAAGTATAATGATATAGTATAGCGCTATGAAGCACTATTAGACATTTCATAAATATATTTTTCTGGCCATGTCATAAAAGATCTTCATCTATCTTCACAGTCCCACAAATTCACGTCTCTCGTCTACTTTAAGACAAGTAGGGCTTTTGTGACCGACATAGGAAGGGCACACAATGAACTCTCGTCAACTCTGATGAGTATCTTGATCATAGGCTGATTTAAGCACTTACAGCTCTAGGCAGTACACATTAAGCCCACATTTTCAAAAAAATGGCCAGTTTAGCTTCGTATTTCGACACATTTTAAACATATTTATGTTTTATTTCAGGGTTAATATTTTTAATTTTATTAAATTGTGAATATGCATTTGTTTTTATTTATTTATTATGACTGCAGACTGCCTAATATCGGTATTTGCACAGAATATTATTGAAACAGATATTCGGACTTACAAATATTCCATTAACTAAATCATTATAAGAAAGCATAAAGGAACTTGACCACTTATACCTGATACAGAGTGAATGTTATTCCAATATCTTATCATTCATAATATTTGTGTTTTTCACTTCCTCGTATACGTAGTACACAGAAAGTACAGTAATCGTCAAAAAAATTCGAATCGAAATTTTGACGAACCTCCACGTTTTAGACCTTTCTGAATTCGGAAAACACATTTTTGGAAAATGTCGGTTTGTCTGTCTCTGACAAAGATAAAAACGCTTTGATCTAGAGAGATGAAATTTCGTATGCAGTCTGTATACAAAATTTATAGATTTCTATCAAATTCTGAGCAAAATTCACTCAGAGGAAGTTTGTCTGTACGACTGTTCGAATGTACGAAAGTTCGAATGTAAGTTAACATGATAGCTATAAAACGGAGACAGCTAGATGGATAAAATTTGGTATACAGATTTAATATATATAGTGTAAGCACTTACCAAATTCTGTTTGAAATCTAACAATGGGTTAGCCATCTATCAAACTGTACTTTCAGAAGCATGTAAACGCGATAATTAAAAAACTCATTAACTTAAATACATAGAATTTGCTATATGATTTTGTGACTACAAGTGTTGTTCTATAATAAAGGTTTGTTTTAATCGGCTGGGCAACTAAAACGGAAATTTAATTAACCGAGGGATATTGCGAGGAATCGCCAAATAATTTGCCAAATATCACTCGATAGATTCAAGGAAAATACTAAATTCCCACCAAAGATTAATATTTCGTAATTATTGTACGCCAATGTTATGCAAGGAGTACTCTGGGATAACACCTTTATTAGAGTGTATGTCAGAAAGTTTTAAGAGAGTATTGCCAATGGTCTTTTTTTACGTATTTATTTATTTGGCAGTTAAGAAATAAAGATTTTCAATAATCTGCTTTCGGCCCGAGGCAGCTGCCTAATCGAAAATCTGCGAGGATTGATCTTGATGCCAGGATTTCTGCAGATCCAAATAATAATGATCGAGAAATACCTCTAGATCGAGAGTATCAGCTAATCCATCATAAAATTATTTCAAGGCATAATTTCCGTTCAGTTATACTCGGTATTTTGAGAAACCAAATATCTTATTCTCTTAAAATATTATATAATTAGTATTATTCTATTTATTATTATTATATATTTTAAAGCAAAAATCTCAATCAAATTATAAAAGCGATTGACTGTGTATTTGTTGGCATTCTACAGACCAGGCTGTTTGATCGAGAGTTGTCGAAGTTGGTTTAAATTTAGTTTTGAGAGTGGAAATGTACACATCAAAGCATGTACACATTTCATATTTTAATTAGAATTTCAATTAATAAAAATTAATTACATTTGTTATTTTTTTAAATTAATTAACGAATTTTCTTCAATAATTTTTGAAAATATTATTGAAGAAATCATAATTATTTTCCCTGCATCGTTTTAAAATTCAAAAAAAAAATGTTTTAATTGAAGTCAATTAATTTATTGTGCAATTTTTTCCTTAATTTTTTTTCATTTTTTTTTTGCATGATTTTCAACAGAACATTTTATTCAACATAATTACAATTAAATTAAATCCGTTTCATTTTTTCAAACATTTAATCAGACAATTTCATTTCATTGCTGAAAGAAAAAGAAAAAAGATTCTGCTAATTATCTGCTCTATTTACATGACGAATCAGAAAGTGAAGTTACAATACCACGTAAGACAGCGTATAGTTAGAAGATAGATTAGATGTTGAATGGCAGCACTAAGATAATATGAGACTTGACTCTAATGATATATTAAACAGATTATTTGCAATACTGTTAAATAACACGGTTGTAATGCCTATCACAATTTGAGGTTAAAATGTTTTTGTTGGGGGAACCATGGACATCAAGCCATGCGTAAAAATTTAAATGAAATCAAATACAATCAATATTTTTAGTGAATCAAATGGTCGCCAAAAGCGGCTAGTAGAAAATGAAAGGTGGGTCGTAAAATTCTTTTGTGATATTGTTAATAGTTTATGTGAAGAAATTTATAATCAACTTGTTTCCATTGCATGCCTTTCACGAATTATTCTCATTATTTTTTCGTCACTTATAATCTTTTAAATATATAAATCCAGAAAAGAATAATTGTAATTAAAATTAAAATTTAGAACTACTCAAGCATATTTCTAAACGGTTCAATTTCTTCGGAATTTTATGAGTCATAAAAGTAAATACACTTTTTACAATAATTTTAATATATAAAAATTTCAAACTAATAAATTAATTATTTTCTTTTGTATTTTTAAGAAAGAAATCCTTCTCCCTTTTTTTTCCTTAAAATTCGTTGTAGACATGTTTGAAAATACTTCTCCATTCTTAGGAAATATGAATGTGTTTTTAAGGGTGTTTCAACAAAATTTTAGAAATATCGCGTTTATTAACAATTTAATTTACATTTTATTTATAATTTACAAAAATTGACCTGTTTTTATATATTTAAAAATAGTTCTTATGTAAAAAATAAAAAAAGGGATGCAAACTCTGTAGTATGATAATGTTTGAAGAATGATTCTTATATCATTATTTTATTTTTAAACGTTGCTCTTAATTATATGTAGTAGCATGTTCAGAATATCCTGAAATGTGCATGGGTATTAATCTACAAACAAAAACAGTTAAAAGTATATGTAAAATATACTCAAAGTTATGTTGGAAAATTCATTAAAATTAAAAAAAACTATACATAAATAAAATTGCTATCACCAAAATGTTAATTTTAGAATTTTAAAATGATTCTTGCGAAACATTATAGATTGAAGTAATTAAAGGAAAAATCTTAAAATGTTGATTAAATTTTAATTAAAATCTGAATAATATTTTGAAAAAAAATTCTTTCTGTGTGAGAATTTACTATCTAAGGTATAATTACAAATTAGATTTAATAATTTTAGATCCAACGATCTGTCGTGTTGAACATTGTCAACAATTTTTGGCGCAAATGCCTGCAGAATGTTTCATGTATAATTTACAAATGTACATGTTATGTACAATTTACAAATAATATCCTATATATTATCATAATAAAAATGGATGGATTATTTTTCCGTTATAACAAACAAGAAAATTATATGTAAAAAATTCCGGAAAATTTACTCTTTGTTTAAAACTAATTTCACTTTTCTTTCATTTTGTAATGATCTTTCTTTTCTTGTAGGTTTAAGTAATGTTTGTCCTATGAACTTTTATAAAGTAAGAAAGAACCTTTATAAAGTATTAAAGAACTTTTATTAAAAAAATAAAGCACAAAGTGTCTTAAAAGGAAATATCATTAAAGCTAAAATCGATTCTGGAGATCTCTAGCAATTCACATAATGCAATAGATTTGCAAATTAACAGGTAAAATAATCGAATTAATTATGAAAATGAAAGCTCATGAAATATGAAATCTCTTTCCAGGTAAAAAAAGAGACAATTATAACCCCATTTCCAATAGAAAAATTAATCTTGACCTTAGAGTGGAAAATACATTAACAATTGGAGCATCAAAATTCAATTAATAATTTAGTAAATTTTAAGGAAATTTTGGCATCAATATCATTTAACAAGTGTTTTTGCTTTTAAATGTTGAAGATAAAGTAGGTAGGAGGTGGTGAGAATTTTCACACCCCCAATAGTTTTCTATGCTCCCTTATTTGATGTCACGACCCAGAGTGTAAGGAACTCCGATGTTAAATTTAGGGATTTAATAGCGTGGCAATCACATTCATCTTTTCTTCTTCTTTTTTTATACATTTGTGAACAAATCATTCTTTCCCACGTTCATCTCCTACTTTATAATGTTGATGACACATTCAGTACAAAAAGAATCGTTTCAAAGGCAAAGAACAATAACTGAGTAATGGAGAGAAAAATCAGCTCTCTCTCTCTGCTTCCGTTGGCGGTGTTGGGACGCGATGGCAAGGAAACCTTAGCAACCCGCTCTATTGCGGTGTGTTGGTCCGGTTCCAGCCAGTCTGGAGCTACTCTCTCATTGGTCAGATTCTCGAGGAACAAGGGGGAAAAGCTACGCATATGAAATTCGGCGCAGAACAGCTGATGCTTTACGCCGGTAGAGAAATGACAGCATGGTGTTTCGAACGGCAGCGATGATCAAGAACTTTGTATTTCTCTGAAATAATTATTTGACGCTCTGTGGTTAATCCTCCCTCTTCAAGTATACAGTTCCAGTGACTCTGAAGAGAACCTGCACGTTCCTAGCCATGTTGCCAAAGTGAATATCTGCTTGTGAATACTTTACTAGAAAAGTCTTTTGATTTTGTTGGTGGAATATCTTTAATTAAATTGAAATCGCGATGCCTCCACTAAGAAATGGATCGTCTCTTTATCTTAATGGATCTGGTGAGTGATTTCTAAACTTTTGTATAATTAAAATACAACGCAACACTTGAATGTCAGTATTTTAGGGAAAGATGGGAGAAATCAATTGTTGTAATAATAGTATAATAATCTGACATGAGATACTGTGAAATGCAAGGAAACATGTTGGTAATATTATTGTTATAAATTGAAATTACTGTAAGTATTTGAATTTAAAATCTTACTTTGGTGACGAGTTGTCAAAAAAAGAAATGGTTGTCATTGAACTTTCACTAGCTACTTTAATAAAAATTGGGTTACAATCAGAATTTAATAATAAATTGCAAAGAATTTTATGCGTTCTCTAAATTAGTTAGCTCCTTATTTGTATTTTATATGTACTATTTTATGTATTTCTTTGTGTGTCGGTAACTTCAATTTATATATAGAAAATATTGATTTTTGCAGAATTTTCTCTTTTTATGAAAAAAAAATTCTGCCAAGTATTGTATGAAACAAATTACCTTAGTTGGATTATGTTGATAGATTATTGGTTGAGTGTTAATTATTTTTAAAAAGCGAATATTGAATTTAGTTGTCATACACATGTTAATATTCTTTTGTCTGAGTATATTATGGAAGAAATAATTTATTTTAGAATAAAAATCTTATTTATATTTAAAGCAATTGAATAAGCAATAATAAAGCAATAATAAAGCAATTTAAAGCAATTGGTGACATCGCTTGACTAAATTCTTCTAGTATTTTATTTCATGTTAGGTCAAACACTCTGACAACTGATATGAACAATTTTATTGACCTTTTCTTTGCATTCTGTTGTTTTTGTATGATTTTACCAAATGCAGAGTGAAAATTGTTCGATATATTTTGATATTTAAGCTATTAATTTTCTGAATCACAGCTATTAAATGACTTAGTTTATTTTCATAAATCAAATTACATAATTAGATTTTATTTCTTTAAGAGTAGGTAGTGCATGCATATCTATACATGCAAAAAGGTTACTTTGTTTTAAAATATGTGTAGTTTGTGCATGTTTCAATTTATAAAATTGCTATTATAGATGTATTTCTGTGATTAAAGTTCCTTTTAGAAGAACATGAATATCATATCAATTGTGGTATTTTTAACTTTAATATTTTTACATAAATTATCAAACTTAAAATGCCATTTTAGAATATAATACGAAATATTGAAATGGTTCATTTATTTTTATTAATTTATTATGCTAAAATATTCGACTGTATGTTGTTTTAAAATAATTTTCATGAAAGAAAGACAATTTAATTTTAAATCACTAACTTTTAAGAATTCTAAACCAGAGCTGTATGTTTTATATTTTTAATTATTAAGCAGCATTAAAAACGTGCATTCTATTAGTTGCATTTACAATTTCAAAAATGATTTTCATTTTTATAATTCCATTAAATAGAAATTCTTATTTTTCGATATGAATATTCTTTTCTTTACAAAATCAGCATCAATGCTCTATAATCTACATGATAAATCTCATGGTGACCTATTTCACAGAAATAACCGAAATACTTTTTTCACTTTGTTTATAACGAAGGTTTTCAGTATTTAAAACTTCAGAACGAATGTTACTGATGGTGAAAAATGATATCGCTTTATTCATAGAATCAAAATATTTAAATGAATAACCTTTCACAATAAAATAGCAATTCATATAATTTGCAAATCGCTGAGTGTGTCGTTTAGAAACTAGTAAAGTATTAAAGCATTTCCTCATTTGCCAGAACGATCCTGAGTATTTTTTCCCACAGAATAATTTAGAACAAGTTTCCCGAGCGGAGTAGTCATTATTAATTTCTCCATCAACTGATAATAATGTCATCAAAACGGGCAAGTATTTTTCATTCGAACTCATTACCATGAAACTAATGGCAGAAATATCTTGCTATGAATTAAGTTTGGTATCAAGTCTTATTCGAATATAATTTGATTTGCGTGTTATTGGAATTAATGCCGAATAATAATTCAGGACTGGTTTGGAGATTTTGAAAAAATAATTTAACTTTTTAAACAGATTTAAACCATACTGATAATGATGAAAAAACTCGAAAACCTTACACTTATCGCCTAAGGACATAATAGCAAGTTAAAATTATGTATTTATACATTCATTGGTAATTATCAGCGATTATTTTTGTCTTGTTGAAGAATTTGAAACAGTTCTTGCTTTTACTGACTCATCTTTAATTTTTATTTATTTGAATATTATTTATACACTTTTTATGGGCATGACAGAATGTTGTCTTATCGATCACATTTGAAATTGAGTTGAATGTATTCATTGAAAAAAAAAAGAACAGTGGCCCAACTACCCACAGAACCTACCGGCATCCATCGTCACCGGTAGAAGTGAAAGGAACATTAAACAGAATTATGCAATCGAAGAACCACCCATCTCGTTATTGAAATCCTACTGAAATGCGCAATCCATTGCACAACCAACTTGTAATGAAATAATTAATTTTTTACAAATTTCATCATTAGAATTTTTTTGTAATATTTTGTGAAAACAGATTTGTCTCAGTAAATGTAATCTGTTGTCAGTTCCTATTAAGTAATTGTGTTTAAATGCTTGTGAACAGGCTTTGCCATCGGTTTAGTGTCTAAAAGGAATAGGTTCTGGTTCTCAGTTTTGTAACTAAGATGGGCATGACGATACTGTTGTCAATAAATTAATAAGTTTTTCATTCCTATATTGAAACTTGTGATATCAATACACTTTTAAAATTTAGTGATTATCGACTTTTTTGTTTTAAAATAACCACAATAATTTCACTATTTTTTGCAAACCAATCTAAGGATACAAGATTCTCATACGTTTTATTAATCTTTATCTTTTTTGCTATTAACGCGATAAATATTCAGATTGAGGTAAGTTTTACAATTAAAACAATTTTTGAATCTTCAAAAGTTGTTCCTGATTGAAAGCTATATTATATAGGAAAGACTTCTAAGAAAAATTGTAGCATCAATTGTTAAATATCTTCAAATCTCTTATGCTGATATACTAGGAAATCTAATATGAATATTGTTTTTTTATTCTCTTATAAAATAATTTTGGCTGTTGATGCGAATTTCTATTAAATGGATCTTTTTACTATAATATTTTCTAACTTTCTGAATTATCAAAATAGTATGGCAATGGATTCGATTGATTCGACGTCCCAGCTACTAGGCGAATCGATTTTATGCTATCTGACATCTTACAGAACATTCTTGCTCTTCTCTCCCAAGTGAATCCCAAAATTAAATTGGAGTAGCGGGTATTATGTTCACACGAATTGATCCAATTATTTATTGATCGACTTAAAATACGATGCTTATAATGTTTTTTTTTATTGGTGAAGACATGGAACTTTCACAAACGTATTTAAGCTTTGTGTCTCTATTCTTTTATTAAAAATTATTTTTGCTTTAACCTTGCTTGATATAAAATTCTAAAATACAGAATGCTGTTTATTAAATAGCATATTTCTATCATAGCTGATTAGTGATATTTTGAATTAAATCGTTGAATAGGCGAGAAACATTTGGAGAAGAAAAATTTATTAATTCTTTTCTTCATCCTTGTTCATAATCATAATAATTGAAAAACTGGTAGATCAATGTGCGTCAAGATATCCATTTGTATTCGCGCTTCAGAAACGAACGTTCGTTGCGGTTGTGTTGTCTATTCGAAGAGTTTTTAGGATTTTTCTTCTGACCAAAATACAAATGGAGACCAGTTCCTCTTAAAATTCCATAAGGAAGGTAACCTACCCCATACATTGGGGATAATTTAGACTTCTGTATGAGGTGATATTTAAGTACTTGAAGACCATTTTAATCAACAAACAATATCAATCTTTCTTTTTATTCGGAGTCATGGCATGAGTCACTTAGCTAATTATGCAGAAAATGCAATACAAAAAGTTGTATGTTGAATTTCGATTTTGTTGAACTCAGTTGTTAGATTCTTATATCATCAACGTAAGCTAAGTCGACAATGCTGAAAAACTAGATGGGTGTTTAGATTTATGATATGATAAATAGAACAAACTCAACCATTGGAAGTTCGAAAATAATAATAAGCTGGTAAAAATGAAAATTTGTTTAAACTCTAAGTGGTTAATGGTTAATCTTTTAAAATCATCCCTTCATTGTACTATTTTGCTTTTCAATATTGACAACGTAGCATCCGTTTGCGATGTGGAATAATATTGATTTCTATGAAATCGATCTTTTTTACTTTAGAATTTTTGCATTGTATAAGCGACGAGATGTTAAACGAAGAATGATCAGAGCCATCCATGAGTTTAATCTCGAACTTTTTTGCTATTTAGAATAGGTTTTACTGATATTACATACAGGGTGAGTGCAAATAATGGACCCGATTTTAAAAAAATCATATTTTCGAAACTACTGCACATATTACAATAAATGATACACGAATTTTAAGAGAAATATACCAAGTTTTTTCAGTTACAAATGTCCAATGTGTGACCCTCTTGTTACACGGCAACGTCCAATCTGTAATCCAGTTCGTTCCAAACATTTTGTAGCATTTTGTTTTGTCTGTTAACTTTGACGTGACCCCACAAAAAAAATATCATTGAGACAAGACATTGTTTATGTACCACCAATGCCGAAACTTGGAAGAACTCATTTGTGCAACATTCAGAACCATTGACAGAGTGATATTACAAAATGTTTGGAACGAACTGGATTACAGATTGAACGTATGCCGTGAAAAAAAGTCACACATTGGACATTTGTAATTGAAAAAAAAAAAAAACCTTGGTATATTTCTCTTTAATTCGTGCATCACTTATTGTAACATATGCAGTAGTTTCGAAAATATGATTTTTTAAAATCGGGTGCATCATTTGTGCTCACCCTGTATATAACGGCCTTCTGCTCGAATCCAGAGCATTTTCGCAATAAATTATTACTGGTAAATAATTTAATTGTACAAATAAAAAAATGTGACTCCAAGAACTGATATCTATTAGCAAAGTATCATTTTGTATTACAGCAAATCTAACCAAATGAATTACAATAATAGCTAATTTTTCTTGCAAAAGTAATTCGAAGTACTGAAATATTTCCTTACTCGAGTTCCGGGACACGCTTCATTCATTGAATGCTAATCTTAATGTCTTTTCAACGAATTCATTATTGTGCAATCGAATTGGGAACAGAGAAATTGAGTTTTTGTTGAATATTGAACCCTGATTTATAACAGCGATAAGGAAGGAATTAAGCTGTCGAGACGCATTTTTACAGCAATAAATCTATTTATAAATCGAATCTTATTGTAGAAGAATGATTTGTGGTTCGAGTTCAAAGTGACTCAAGTAGTTATTAGCTATTCAAAACTAATAACGAAATGTAATTTTATGGGTTTTTAGTATGTTTATGATTATTATGTATTACTATATTATGTTTTGACCATTGTTTCAAAAAGCTTTAAGACTTAAAATAAGATTAAAGAAGCCTAAAAATTTGGAATCTATTTTTTTGCTTTTATGAAAGTTGAAAATGAAGTCACTTAGGTATAGATCAGAAAAAATTATTTTGTTATCATTAAAATGGTTATTTCACTTAACTATATAGTGCCACAGTCTTTTTGTGGTAAAATGCCGGAAAAGTTGAAGACTTGAGACATGATTTCGACAGATTTGCCGTATTCAAGGATCCAGGTGTACGTTAAATCGGCTGCTATGGGTCAAACATCGTCTCACTGATGTAATATAAAAGTTTGAAGAAATTATTAAAAATTTTGATGTCTGAACCATAATAAGCTTTCATATAGATTCAAAACGGGGCATTAATTTAATAATTAAATAATCACTAGAATTTAAAAAATCAAATTTTTATTTCAATCCAGTCTTAATTTGAGCACAGCTTTGTACCGAAATGCTTGTGCTTTTGCATTTGTTTTAAACAGAATTTTTTTTCTTAATAAGAATATCAAATGCTTTGCAGATGGTTAACAATAAATCGAATATTTTTATTTCAAGACGCGAATATATTTGCGAGCAGTTCTTGAAAATTATTTTCAATGCCGAGTCCAACATTAAGTGTGAGAACCAAACGAAGCCACGAATCATCTCCATTAGTCGCCAATGGAAAGAGGTGGAGGGGGAAAACACCTTGTTTGAAGATTCATTGGAGGTATGAGGGGAACTGCATGCGAGCATGTCAATATTAAAACTGCAAATCCCTTTGTTTTTGTTGAACAGAAGACAGAGGATGGTTCGCAACAAATCAAAAGACCGCCGTCCACACCTGCCAATCTTTGCTCCCAAACAGTTCACGAACTATTCATCTTACAGTTGTGAACAATTCTTTATATTAAGAAAAGTTTACAAAAAAATAATTGGCCTAATTCTCAATCATAAGCATTCATCCTTTGCACTCGGAAAAGTAATTCGATGCATAATTATTCACAAAGATTTGTTTATTGCTCTGAAAAATATACATAATTGTTTTAAGTTGAATTTCTTTAAAAAATTAATCTACATCTTTTTACCATTGTGTAGGCGTTTTTAATAATCAAAATTGAAAAAATATCAAAACGATGCAACTTCTTGAAAGGTGAGTGAGAGGCACCATCCGAGTATAAAGGGTTAAATTATGTCAATCGACTCTAAAATTTTGCATTGAAGTTTTGTTTAAACTCTGACAAGCATTTACCAGAGTATTTGTTTCCACAATTTTCTGCATAAAATTTTTATAACAAATGGCGGTCGTAAAATAAAATACTCTTCTTTTGTTTCATTGCTTCGGCAGCAGGAAATACATGTCTGTCAGAAAGTAGGCTGGAAAGTTGCTACTATTTCTTGGATTTTTCAGCAGCTCAATCTTGCAGAAGTCGATTGATAAGCGATTTGAAGGAAAACCCACCATCTTGAGCATCCTTCTGCAGATCTGCTGGGATCACGCCCACCAGATGAAGGTCAGGGTCATGCGGTCTCTCTGTTGTGGGAACTAACGGGTAATTTTGCGGTTTGTGCACCAGTTCACTCTGCATTTCTTATCGCTCCGGTCTCTGAGAAAAGACTTTCGTTTCTATTCTTTGCCGAAGTGCTGACATCACTAAACCACAAATAGCACAATTTGAAATGTAATTAAATTCCGTTGAGAGATTATGAGAAAGACAGTTTAGTCATATAGTGAGCTAAAATTTCGTTAAAATTATGAAAAGAATAAGTGATTAGTTTTAGGAGGATTTATTTATTCATCAGGTATATTTTTGAAACAAAATTTTAGTTATCTTTATTTATTAAATGCAACATTACGTAATTTAAAACACAATATTACCCCACTTTTAAATTTTTCAAGAGATTACAGGAATAGGGATATAGGTCGAAGGAGCTATTTATTATCACTTAACCCTTAGATGCATGATTGTTTTGAATTATAAAAAAAATCGTTTATTATAGGAAAAAAATCATTGCTTACGCAAAAAAATAAATAAAGTCCATGTAATAATATGGTATATTTATTAAGAAAAAGGTGTATGTAGACTTTTGGCAACATATAGTATTTCCCAAAAATTCCAGCTTGTATCTAATATAATTTTCAAATACGACATCACACATTGATAGCTTACCTGACAACAGATGAGAAGTAATTTAACTATTAGATAGTTTCTGTCGTCGAGTTCCCTATAAAAGAGTGATCTATCTCCTAAAGTAACACACTGAACTTCATCACTCACAACATATTCAAATGTAATATATATATATATATATATTATAAAGTTACCCACCAAAAGTAATGTCAACTTTTTTCTTTCACACGATTTATAATCTACTAGTCGCCTTTGGCTACCAGCCCTTTCGATAGTATTACCGCTCGCTACAATTTTCAATTAAATATTTTAAGTAACTGGTCTCTTAATAGATTCTCCAACAAAACATTTTTAATCTTCAAATTTTGATAGTCATACCAAACTTATACAGTTGTTTAGATCGTTTCATTCAATTTACTATATATATTTTTCTAATTTGTTGTCTTTTCCGGTAAAACTTCAACTTTAATTTAAAGTGGAAATAATGAAATTGCAATTAATATAAAGATATTTTTTACTGAAACCAAGCGTTTTATTTTATTTATACATCTTTATTGTTATTTATTTATTTATTATTATTATTATTGTTATTGAATATGAGTATTGCAAACAGAATCGCTCGTATTTAAGTCTTATGTGAACTACAAAATATTTTTCATAATTTATGTAATATCTCAAAGAATAATTCAACAAAAATTTCTCCGATTAAGCATAAAATTCAGTTTTTAGTTTTGCTTTCAAAAGGATTGAAATGAAATCAATAATAATATTTTGTTCCGGCCTATAAATATATTTCAAAAATTATGAAGTCTAAATTTAATGCAGTAAGGTATATTCTGAGAAATATTCTGGACACATCAAATTTTAAATAAATGAATGTTTCTATTTTACATGAACTTATTTATGAAGTTTTGAATGTTAAAAATTTAGAAAAACTCAACATTTTCATAATCTTAGGCCACTTAATTTTGAGAAACCAGCGCGCTGATTGGCATATTTTCTTTGAAACGATCGATGGAAAATCCAAAACTATCCTTTTTTTTTATTGAATAGTGATATTCAAATTTTCATAAATCAGTCAGTTTAAGTGATTGATTTAGTTGATTGGAAATTTACTCTTTTTATTTAAAATATTAGTGTTTCAAGAACATTTTGTTAATCGTGATTTCCACAGCAGACGCTTTATGTAAAATCAAACATTCGTTACTTATTAGAGCATTTATTGAATCAAGTTACATAAAATATAATCATTTTCCATTTAGACCATTTTAGCAGATCTGTGTCTAACTAAAGGTTTACAAATTCGTTCTGTAGCCCTGATTTGAATGGATATCCTGTTCATATTAAACAAAACTTGCCTTAAAATAAAACTGATTTATTGGATCAATAATATAGAGAGTGTAAAAGATCATAAAATAATTTTTCTTAAATTTATTTTTTAGAAAAAATAATATTTCATATTTCATTTCCTACAGACACGTGCCGAAAATTATATTTTTGCAGATTTCATTTCCAAAAAGATTTAATTTATTTTTAATTGAAGATTTAATCAATATGATGGCAACACTTTGAAAAAAGCTAATTTTTTTCCCATGAATGCGAAACGTGCTCGTGCAGCTTAAATTTTATTTTTATTTTGTACGAAAAAAATTGCTGAAAAATATAGTTAAAATATTTATTTAAAAATTCATTAAAAATAGAAATTTAATTTTAAGGTTAAAACCTTAGTATCATATAAGATAAATTTTTGATCTTTAACTTCATGTAAAAATCTTTTTTGTGCGGTAATATTTTCGGAAGTTATAGCAGAAACACGCCAGAATTTCGCTTACTTTTTAAATAAATAAAATTCTAATTAAAAATTTGAAAAAATAACCCCCAGGTGCACATTCCCGGCCTCCAAGGTATACACGTGCCAAATTTGGTTGTTGTAGATTGAAATATCTGGCCTGTAGAGCGCCAACACACACACACACACACACACACACACACACATTGAGCTTTATTATAAGTATAGATATAGATGGTTATCAATGTGTTTTAGTAAACAGACACACTCAGGGTTTTGAATAAAATTAAATGGAACTTGATGTAGACAATTGGCAACAATATACATTTAAGGGTTAATCTGAGTGTTTGCCTTTTAGCGAAAAGAAATTTTTAAGAGGATATATGAATTTCATGGGTAAAGGTATATTATATACAAATATCACTTTTATAAAAATATTTTTTTTAATGCGTGTGTTTGAATTCTCTTGTATTTTGTACTTTTTGATATTTAAAAATCTTAATTTATTTGCAAAAAAGAAAAAAAAAATAGAATTCTTTATTAATGTGTTTTATGAAAAAAAATTAATTAAAACGAGTGTATTGATTCAAAACTTTTTTGCCATAACAGAAAATTGTTATATTTATTTCAAAGACGTATGCGTCAAGAAGTGATATATTAAAATTTTGAATGCCTCCATACAGATATTTAAATAGATGCCGTTTCTGCTATGCAGCGTACTTCAAGTCTGCTAAATAGCTCTTTCTAATCCTTTTGTAGAATATCTTTGAAAATGCTAGAATAAATGCCATTTTTGATATGCAGCATACACTAAGTCTTCTAATTAGCTCTTTCTAATCTTTTTGTTGAATCTGTTTGTAAATTTTAGAATTAATAACCATATTTTCCATGATATACTTATTTAAAAACATTTATATTTTTGCAAATTACTTAAAATAAAAAAAAATCTATAAATCGTTAGCATGTTGATTAAGCATTTAAAATAAGTGGAACTTCACTAATTATTAAAAGAGGGGATTCATTATGGGCATTGCTTAGGCCCCAACATACTTATATCTCCATCACTGGATCCAATATGCCATGAAATTTTCTTGGAACTAAGAGTTACTGGATCGTACATAGGAAAGTCTTGAGGAAATTCGAAAATATTTTTCAGTAAGTAAAACTAATAATACAGACTCGTTGATAGCCAACTGACATTTGAAAGCTTTGGAAAGGTTTGATTTTCAGGTTTGAAAATCAGATCTGCACTCTTTCCAAAAAAGATTGGGATCATGAAAAGAAAAAAAAATTATACCAATATCCCAGCATCATCGGAGATGATTTAGAGAATTGAGATAAAGTGATATCGATCCAGTTTCTGGGATCTGTTAACACCAGAAAATGAAGGAAAAAAAAATTGAAAGCCGTTTCTGGAAAAGGACGATAAAGTGTTGTAACATACATCACAGAAATGATTTTCTGTTAAATATTTTATTTGTAAAAAATGAATTCAATCTTAATTTAGATAATGGTTTTGGCTGTATGATAAATTTTCGTGGTAAATATTGAATAGATTTTTTGGAATACTGCTGTAAGAAATACTGCTGCCCTTTTTCTTTGATAAGCGATCACACGAAGAGACGAGTTTCTATTAAAAAAGTTTCGGAACTATTCCCATTTTATAACTCAACTGATTCATAAAATATTGTGTCCGGAATTTTGACATGTAAAGGGTACATAACACATTTATTAGTTATTAAAAAAGTATTTGTATTTTAAACTTAAGAAAAAAAAAAGATGCTATTTCACTTAAACAAACTGATGAATATTAAATAAATTCAATGACTAGAAATTCTTAAATGTTCACTTTTTAACAAATATTTCAAAAAAATTTCAGTCAATGCTTTTTAAAACAGTTTTAGGATTTCACTGTTTGATTTTAATTTATATATATATATATATATATATTGATATTAAGCATATATTAATATCTATTTAAATAAACGTTGTTTCTTTTTTTTCATACGCTTTTGCAATTGGAATTATTTTATAATTGTAAAAATGGAATTTAGTAGTTGATTTTTCACTCACTTAATAATATTCTAGAGTTTTGCAATTTCGTACACTGCTATGATATCGATGGTTTTATACTATTTTAGAATTTTCAGAATTATATATTTTCTATTAATCAACTAATTTAATTAACATTTGTCTCCGTTCTAGCGCCACCTGGCGGCAAATTTAGAAAAAAATTGATTTCAAGATTTGGTAATATTTATAATAATAAATTATAAATTATGAATTAAAAGCAAACAATTAATGAATTTAAAAATTTTATCATTTAATTTATTAATAAAAGTATTTTTTTAAATATTCTTTAAATGTGTTAATGATTATTCAAAGGTGATTTATCAATGGAATGACCGAGATTTTCTTTGAAAAGACAAGGAAATAGAATGAAGAGATTTCAGTTTTCTTAAGCTTTTGAATTTTAAAGAAGGCACTAACAAATTGTATAACGTGAATTTACACGTTAGATTGCATTCTATCACTTGACAGGTGCATGGAAACTCAACTGTGTTAGGAAATATATGCATCGAAATAAAATTTAAAAAAAACTTTCAACCACAGTCGACTTTTATTTATCAACTAGTCGCCTTTGGTGACCAGCTGGTTCGCCAATCTTAATGTTCGTTTAAATAATTAAATATTTTACGCAATTCCTACTTTAATAGATTCTTCATCAAAATATTTTAAAACTTCAAATTTTGATAGTCATATAATTTTACTCATAATATTATAAAAGCCTTCAGTCATAACGTAATATGTATCTCTCTAATTTTCTGTTAGCTCCTGTAGAATTTATGCTTTAAATTAAAGAGGAAAGAATTAATCTGCAATTAATATAATAATATTTTTTACTGAAACAAAACATTTTTTTATAATATGCTCACTGATAACAGAGTCACTGAGCGTTTAAACTTTATGGGCACTAAAGAATATCTTTCTTAATTTATGTAATAACTCAAGAATTTCTCAACAAAATGTTCTCAGATTCATCATGAACAGATCGATTAATTAACAATGTTTAATTTTAAATGCATCAAACACTAAGAAAATAGAATGAATCGTTTAAAATAATCTGTTGAAAACAGGTTTAAAAAACTACTTAAAAAACGATGTACTTAAAACTATAAGTATATACAAAAAATATATAACTGACATGAATACAATTTAATTACAAAAGCATGCAACTAACCTAAAAATAATTTAAATCAAGAATCATCCATTGATAATATTGTCAACAATCAGAACACAATGCGCATGCTTGAATTTTCAACGCCAGTTACAGTAACGCAAATGCATGAATTTTTCTACGCCAGTTGGGGTAACACTATGCAGGTTAGACATTTTTAATTTCCTTTATTCTGTGTTATTTTAACTCAAAGTGCTTCAGAATGAATCTGAAAGATCGATTAATTAACAAAGTTTAATTTTAAATGCATCAAACATTAAGAAAATAAACAGAATCGTTTGAAATAATCGGCCGAAAAATGTTAATCCTAGCCTCATTACTGTTGGGGAAAAAAAATGAAGCCTTACTCATTTGGCGGTGGGGAAAATAAAATATTTTTTGGCGGGAAAGTTAGTTTTTAATCAATAATCAAAATTCTAATTAAAAATTCATAAAAGGGACCCCAGGTGCACATTCCCGACCTCTAAGGTATACATGTACCAAATTTGGTAGCTGTAGGTCAAATGGCCTGGCCTGTAGAGCGCCAACACACACACACACACACACACACATATTGAGATTTATTTATAAGTATAGATTTTAAAACTGATATTTTGGTGATTTATAATTACTATTTATATGCAACGATTGTGGACAAATCCAAATATTTCTATAGTCTTAATTAAGAAGTATAATCCAGTATAATCACATCACTTATGAAAAAAGTATGAAACAAACGAGACATGATTTATGTATCCGGGATAAAAGGCTTAGTATCTAATTAATTTACTAGACATTAATGGCATGAAATTGCTAATTTTAAATTAGAAAGTAATTATAGCTTGCTAGTTAAATTCTTTTGTTTAGCCTTTCCTGCATTTCTTAGACGCAACGAAAACGATTAAAAAATTATTAAATTGAAATATTTGTCGCAGATATAACATAATGATTAAGAAATAATTATATTAAATGTTATTGGTTATTTGAAGCGTGAAATGATATGACACGGATATAAAATGTACATGTGTAATATTTTTATATAAAATATTAATATGTGAATAAGAAAAACGATATGGACTAAGAGAAAACATTGCAAGGCTGTAGCAGTTTTGTGGCCTCAGTATTAGAGAATTTCAGCTTTAAAATTTGACTCCACTAAAGATCTATTTAGCTGTGCGTTAATCCCATCGAAGGTAAAACTGTTGGTGTGCGTGGAAACTTGGAGCTGATAGGATTGCCCTTTTCATCATATGATCACGTCAAAATTACGAATCCATTCTAAAATGGCTCACCATTGTTTACAAATAGGGTATTAATATAATAAAGAAACGCTACAGAATCTGTCTTACAGTTATTATCTTATTTAGCATGATATATTTATTTAGTTGTATGTAAAATAATTCTGGAAGATTTTTTCATAACTATTTTTTTCAAGCAATTTCCTAGAAATATTGTATTATTTCTTATGTTGATAATTAAATACTTTAAAATATGTCCTATTGTCGAATTAATATTTACTGAAAATAATATGGGGACAAAAAATTGGTGTTGTTATATAAGGGAAAAAGCTTTATAAAATTTTGTAAGGCGTTTTTTTTTAAAAAAATAATTGAAAGAATAAAATGTTTCTGCCAAAATAAAAAAAGAAGGAAATTCTGTATATATACGAAAATAACACCTACAGTAATGGCCAATGAAAACGCATCAACTAGATGTTGTTATATGTACGAAACTGACCAATCAATTGAAAGATAACGTAATCACAAATACGATGAAATAGTCATTTCTTCCTATAGAAAAATAATCAAAATTATTATCTTTACGATAGTATTAATTGCCGATTGAATTTATGCAATATTCATGAAAAATGTAAATGGTGTGTTTTCATGGAGCATTATCGCATATTCATGAAGCTAAATTACAGCATTTAATTCCATCTAATTTTTGCATAAAAACTTTCTAAAAAAAAGTTTCTTAGGCTATAAAAATCGAGTTTTGGAAAACATTTCCAATATTTGATTTTCAGAGATGATTTTGATGTAAATCAGAGAATTCTGTCTCAGACTTTTGTACTGGAATATTGCGAAGTTGGAAAGAGCGAAGAACTTGCTTGTTCGAGACGCAAATATATTTTTTTTTCAGATGAGCGACCGTTGAAAACGGAAATCAACGCCTCGTTGAGCAAAACGCAGCCTTTACGTCACTTGGAGACACTTTTCCCTCGTTGCAAAAGTGGTTAATGCAGGAAAGTATGTCATTAAAAAGAATGTTTACCAACTAGTTTTACATTTGAAATAAAAGAAATGAGTGACTTGTAATGATGTGTTGAAAGCGGAGTAGAACGCTTAGTTACAAAATAATCCTGTTAAATAGAATGCTTTTTTTTCTTTTGATTAAATTATCATATGTGTTTATATAAAATCGAGGCTTTATCGAAATAGTTATAAAATACAATAGTTTATATTTATTTTTGTTATATTGAAATTTCTTGATTATATACACTAAATATTTGGTATTAATTATTAAAGATTTGGGAATATAATTGGAATTTTAAAGTTAAGCCTAAAGATTTTAATATTGCATTTCATTATTAATTGAAATAAATATTTTAAATCAAATGTTTTAATGCCAAGTGCTGATCAGTTTTAATTGAGATATTTTACTTGTCTAAATTTAAAAAGATATTAATTAAAAGAATAAACCAGCAGGTGTGGACCCCTCATAACTTCCTGGCACACACTCTAATAAACTTGTCATGCCAGAATATGCCTTGCATGGCACTGGCGTACAGCAGTTACGAAATATTGATATGTGGCGTGTTTAGTATTTTTACTGAATTTATCGCATGATCCATGGCGAGTTATATGGCGATTAATCTCTGGAATGCATTAATAGTATCCGAACATCAAATCTGTGTTTTAGACACATTTTTTCAACTTTTACTAAAACAAAAATTTCACACAAAAACGGACTTGTAGTCACAAAATCCCTTACCAGATTTAATATATTTAAGTCATTGCGTTTTTGAATTGTCGCTTTTACATGTTTCTGAAAGTGCAGACTGACAGACAATCAGTCCGTAGTTGAATTTAGTTCAAAATTTGACAGCTATCTACACTATAGATGCTAAATTTTGAGATTTTGAAATTCTTATATATGACAGTACATTCGTTTTTTAGCATAATTAATACAAAAGGCAAAAAGGAATCACACTTTAGGAAACTTGAGTAATACATATATTTTTCTTACTCCAAATTTCCGCTAAACTAGACGATTTCAATCCTTTCAAGCAATTGTTTGTCAAACTTCGAGGCTTGACAAATCCGCTTAGATTCGCTTCAGTTGTTGCGAAAATACTGCAAAGGAAACTCATTTAAAAAATAACATTAACTAGACAATAGATGTTGTATTAACGGATGCATGCTGGTTAAAATTTTATAAATTAAGCAGTCTTAAAGTTTTAAACATATTATGGATCTAAAGCTCTAGTATATCTTTTGTTGGATAAAAAAATTTCAGATTTTTTTTAAATTTGAGTTTTATTATTTGGAATGACTATTGAAATTCGCATATTTACAAATGGCTTTTTGCCATTATCTGCACAGTTATTTCAGTTGCGATTAGACTTTTAAAGTTATTCTTATACTTTTTAGATTTTGGTCTATTAAGACAATCAAAAAAACAAGCTAGGATTTCCAAATAATGCCAAGATCGCCTGAGTGACATTAAACATAGCTTAAGTACTTTTTATTGTGTCACGGTGACTTTTTTCGCTAATGTTAAAATAATATATATTGCTCGTTTTCCAAAATTTTGATGTCATTCAGAAAACCTATTATTAAACCTAGTATTAGAAAAGTCAGTTATGAAATCGACCTAATTTCCTTATTTTGTACATTTGTGTTGTATTTTTAAAGAAATCAACTAATAAATCAATCAAACTATACATAATAAGCAAAACAGTGATATTAAAATTATTTTTTTAAAAAATTTTGAAATGTTATTAGATTTTCCAGATTAAATATTTGTACGACATATAGTTTTTATTATTTTTGATATAAATAGTTTTGATAAAATTTTTATGATTTTCTTCACACGGATATAAATATTTCTGGTATCACTCGTAGACAATTTTTTCCAGCAATTCTTATGCGACAGATTTCAAATTGCTGATGTGATTTTTTTTTTTTTGCCCAAATTCTTTCAAAACATACCTTTTATTGAAGCAATTATTTCCCATGTAAAAAAAGTTGTTGACGGTAAAATGTCTTCCTTCCCTGCTGTTTTTTTTTCATTAGAAATATATCTGTAGTCATCACAATGTAACCATGATGCATGACTTGTGATTAAAAGTTCCAGGATTAGCCGTATCAAAATTGTAAACAAAATTATTGATGCATGAACAAAAGGGCTAATATTTGGTGAATCTGTGAATAAAAATTTAAAAAAAACAGCAGGGTTGCCTCCAAAAATTTAATAGACAGTTATAAAGACGGACGTATTTTTTTCATTAACTATAGATTCAATCGACGAGGAAATACCTATTTCTTTTAAAGAAAAAAAGTAAGCTTTGGGAATATTTTTAAAATTTGGTAATATATTGTTTAACAGAGAATTCTTAGTATTTTCCCGCAATTTAATAATTACTTTAGTGAAAAAATATGACTATGAACATCCATTGTTCTATGAGTGACAGAAATAACTGAAAATCAAATATTATGAAATATTTGTTTTTGTCACATTCTGTTCTGCTATTTTAGATCCAGATGCTTGAAATGACTTAATTTTTCCACATTGTAATTTCAATAATTTTTGAAATGTCACTACTGAAGACCTACATGTCATGATTTGAATTATCATGTTAATATTTACAAATATATTCTGTTTCCATGTCTGCGTGCCTGCATTTTAACTCTTCGAGGCACACGATTTAAAAAAATAAAAACCCTAGTTGCACAGAAGTTTTTGATTATTAAAAATGAAAAAAAAAAAAACATAACATTTGATTATTTAACATAAAACATTATTTAAAAGCAGAAAAATAATATTTCAATTAGTACTTTTTTACATGATAGGACATATTTACTACTACTACCTCACAACAAGCTTAATAATAATAACACATAACATAACGCAAAATAACACATTTTTTTCTAATATAAAGCAACCGTTGATGTATAGGATTGCCAATCGAATGAAAAACTTTAAATATTAAATTGCATGAAAATATATCTCGCTTAGCATAACAAGCTGATCAAAAAGTTGAATATATATTTTAACCCTCTAAATCCTAAAGAGTTAAAAAATCCAAACTGAAACGAAAAGAATGGATGTAGATTGAGCAGTTGGCTTTTATGGCGCAAAAAACGTATATGATAATAATGCGATAGAAATAATAATTGTATACTTAACTAATATTTTTTAAAAAAAGAATATATTCATATATCCATGGTTTGACTGGTTTTACCGAGAGTGAACATTTTATTTCTGCAGTAAAAGTACGATATTAAAACATGATAAAAATATTCATATCATACAGTGTAATCCAATAAATTTTATTAAAGTAGAAAAGGGAGACTCTTTATGATATATATATGTAATGATATCTCTTAATCTAATTTAAACCTTAATTAATTTCCAAATTTTTATCTTAAATTAACTCATATTAACTTAATGCTAAAATGTACTCTTATTTCCCGATCCAGTTCCACCTTTTTTATTTAATTAATACTACCCTATCTCTGTAAAACTTCTTTAATCAGCAGGTTCTCGCGCTCCGTGTGAAGGGATAAAAATCTTTAATGCTTTGCAACATTCTTTTAGAGATGCCTAAATTACCATACCTAAATCGGAATTGTCAAAGAAATCCGTACTAAAATCTCATAGTATAAAATCACTGGGGAAAGTATTTCTGTCTCTTTTCGCTCTTCTCTTGTGTCGTGGATGACGTATCTCGCTCGCTACTTTCTGGTATATAAATTATGCCTCCTGGGATGGAATAAATCGAGTTTCAAAATTCAAAATTGTCTTCTCTCTCTTCGGCCACGAAAACTGATATATATAATATGTAAGCGTATAATTTTTGTGCAGTTTCATGGCCAAAGAGAGAGATTTCTTTGAATTTTTAAACTTCGCTTTTATTCCATCCGTGAGGCATAATTTATGTACAAGCAGAAGCGACGAACCACATCAACGCAGAACGGCACAAGAGCGAAAAGAGGAAAACTAATGAAATATTTTCCCCCATGATTATATACTGTGAGATTTTGATAGGGATTTCTTTACACGTGTTCAATTTAGGTAAGGGAATTGTAGAGATCTTTAAAAAGATTGTCTTAGATCGACAAATTTTATCTTTCACTCGGAGTGTGGGAACTTGTCGATGTCAGCAATTTTACAGAACTTCTGTTGCATTAATTAAATAAAAAAGAAGGAATTGGATCAGGAAATAAGAGAATATTTTAGAATGAAGTTAATATGGGCTGAATTAAGAAAAAATCTTAGAAATTAATTAGGATTATATTATATTTTAAAATAGCATTATATATATATATATAATATAATATAATATTTATTTAAAGTAGACTGGAAACAGCGAATGTCTAAAGAACTGCGTGAAAGTCAATAATTTGCCCATCTTCTTCTAATGTTTTGGCGTATTCGAAATAATCTTCTACACACAAGTATTGATGGATTAATGTCAATGCAAACGTGACGTTGCACCCAGATAGTTGAAACAAAGTTTTCCCTGGTGGGTTGGCAGTTTAGAACTTTGAGCTAAAACTGAAAAATAGGTAACTATGCGATTGAACATTGTTAAAAAAAAAAAAAAAAGAGAAAAAGAACTACTCATTTGAAGTTTAGCCCTAACTTTTATTCCAATAGTTTGCTTTCCAGTCTGTCACGGCCATGATTAGCCCTTTGCCTTTTGAGAGAACTATCGGTTTTTATCCCCTAGTATTCTTAGATGGGAAATGTGTATTGATTACTTCAAATTGGCAGTGATGGACGTATTGGCTGATTGCAGTGCAAGACAAAAAGCGAATGCCTTCCGGCTTTTTCGCGAGGAGAAAAGTAACCTTGACCGAAACGCGAAGCAGTCAAGGTTAAGGACAGAGAAAAATGAAAGAATCCGTTGACATAATATGTACTCTTCAATGCAAATTTAGAAATGGAGTTACCATGGATTGAATTCCTTTCAGAAACGTCTCATTTTCCTAATGAAGTAATTCTCTACGGTTTCAAGCTGTTATTTTTTTTTTCCCACTTTATATTGTAAAAACTAAAGAGCGAGAATTATCATCCGGAGAATGTGGAATATTTTAGTTAAAGAGTGTTTTCGATTCACGCGCCATTCTTTGTTAGGATTTGACATGAGTGGATCTATTTTGGAAGTCATTAGTCTGATGGATTGAATTGCATAGGTAAAAGAGAAATATTGAATGTTTGTGACATAGGTTGTTTGGGTGTTTTTCTCATTCTCTTTCATCATTTTCGTCGTTTTCATTTTTTATTTTCCTGTTTTTCTGAGCGAGTTAAAAACAATGAACAAAACAGTTAAATCTCTCATCAGATGGATTTCACATGTTTTAAGGTAAACGGCAGAAAAAAAAAATTGTAAATAGATTTAAAAAACTTTCATTTCTCTAAATGAATGTTTTATCGATTTGAACCAACAAAATTTTTCAGTGTAAAATAATAAACATAAAATAATTTTAAAAAATTCGATTTTTTTCCTCTTTTAAATTATTATTGCTGTATTATGGAACTACTTCTCTCGGGATTATTAAATTTAGAAAATTGTTAAAAATTTCTATACCTAATAAATGAATCAATAATTCTTTGAACTCTTTGTTTCTATCTACTTCAAAGTGATTGTTGAAAAGGCAACATATTTCATGATTTTGGATTGGCATAATATTATCGCCATTTGGCATAAAATATCGCCATTTTTAAATAGCGTAGTAACAAGGAGAGAAGGAGATATAAATGCTATGGCGCCAATCTTACCAGTCTTAGAAAAAAATGTTATCATATTTTACTTAGTGTATATATTTTAAGTTATAGAAATAATTAAAATATGGGCGCCAATAATTCACTCACCCTAGGTCACTGTTTATCTACTGATTTTTTTTTAAGAATTAGTTGAAGAAATTGGATTTTTTAAAAATTTATTAGTATGATTCCATTTCTCCAATCTTCTGAATTAGATAATGCCATGCGAATGGTCATAGAATTATTTATAGTTGTAGAACGATGACTTGTGAATGAGACTCTTGTTTAAAACGAATGTCTTTGTACGTAAGATATGTATCACATTGGCTTATATTCGAAGATTTGTATTAAAATATATTGGTATGATTATATTTCCCCGATTTCCATCATTAGATAATGCCATGCAAATGGAAATAAGAGTTATTTATAGC
>JAPMOR010072234.1:780559-980483 GCA_026543865.1 Argiope aurantia
CAAGTTTGCATTAAAGTTTATTAGTATGATTATATTTCCTCAGTCTCTGCATTAGATAATGCCATGCAAATGGTCATAGAATTATTTATAGTCATGAATGATAACTTGTGATTGTGTTCCTTGTTCAAACGAATGTCTTTGTACATAAGACAATCGCCACATTGGCTCATATTCCAAGATTTGTGTTCATGTCAATAATATATGTTAATTTTAAGTACATGTCAAGCAAAATGAATAATACGTATTAAAATGATGTAGGCCACAAAAAGTGCCCTTTTTTGCTAAGATTTGTATTTTGTTTACTGTGCGTTTCGTCATTTTTAATTTAACGAACAAACGTATAAAGAATTTTTTGGAAATTAAATCCTGTTTATCTTTTTTGAATATGTTATTTTTAAAAACTAAAATTTGTAGATAACCAAGATATTTATTTCCATTTTCAGAATTAGCCACGCTTTTTAATACTAATCCATATCTTACATCATTGATGCACTTTTTCATGCGTCATATTTTTATACTTTTAAACATTTGTATTTTGTAGACATTCCATATTTTGATATTATTATAAATTGATATAAATATTTTAATTCCATGAGTGTGGCGCAGCTTAGCCAAAAATTGCCTTGAAACACAAACAAACTCAAACTCACATCTAGAGATAACTAGCTAATTCAGGACATTTGATCTCTAGATGTTTTTTGCGTTTTCCAAAAAAAGAAAATGCTTCTGGTAATCTAAAAAGCAAAATTTTTAAATGTTTGCTTTAAAAATATAACATGAACTCCACGACCAATTGTAAATAAATATACGATGCAATTACTTTATTTTACTGCTGCGTACAAAATGGGGAAACAATAACTTCCCAGCCTTGCAGTTTGTCAAGAATTCGAACAAAGGAAATGCATGTTTGGGGATGACAAAGCTTTTCGGAATTGCGAAGGCAATGAAATAGCACGCGAGCAGTTCCTCTTCCTAGAATTCACATGGATTCACTCGGTTCATTTCTTGGAATAAAATTTATGGAATGTTTCGCTTATCATTCTGTTTGTGGAATATTTTTGAGCGCTAAATTGATTTTGTATTCAAAAAAATTCGAGGTTGTTTGTATTTTTTTAATGAAGAAATTTGTGTCATAGTTTGTAATAATTTATTTGTTGAAATAATTTGTCCTACAACAAAGGCTATTTGCGAGATAAATCAAAATTCAGTAATAAAGGAAGGACAATAAATATGTCGGCACAAAATATTGCCGGAAAATGTATCTCCTTTGTTCTCCTTATTGGTGCAGAAAATTCGTATCTAGCTGGATCTTTTATTTAATGCCCAAACTTACCTTCGTATTTGTTTAATGGAATATTTTTATTTAAGGATATGTGTGTTATATGTTTTGTATATGATAAAACCATTAAAAATCTTAGTTTTGTTTCAAGAAAGAAACTAACTTTTTAAACTAACTAACTTTAACTATTTTTACGAGTCGTCTTGGAAAAAAGTACATTTTGCTTTATGACGAGTTTATTCGTCAGGAGTAATAAGTAGTGACAATTTGCAGTTTGAATTACAATTTTAATATAAACTCAAAGATATTCGCAAATTTCAAGATGTTTAAAATATTTTGAGGCCAAGTCGAAATCAAAGAACAAATAAAAGACTATTATGCATTGTACCATGCTTTTCTCAATATCATTCTCTAACAGCAAATTTAAATAATAAATTAATTCTTTATGTTTCTCTTTGCCCATATGCAAAAAATGTATATTAGTTTAAGTGAAAAAATAAATGTGATTTATTGAAATAAAAAGTCATTTCATTATAACATAAATTCATATTACATGTACTCTGTGTTTGACGAGTATACCCGTCATCTCTAAATTTTCGCGGCACAATTTAGATACGCTTTTTCCGAGGAAGTCCAAACATTTAATTGGTTAAGCTTCCTGAAATTAAGGCAACAAAATAAAAATTCTTGATTGGCAATCTTCTACAAATCTTTCACAGAAGATTTTCGCAATTTAAGTATAAAAAAGTGGTTAGGCAAATGCATTCTAATGAAATCTTCATTAGAGTTTTAAGAAATTATTTTTTATTTAATTATAATAGTTCAATTTTAAAAAGCAACATATATTTGTGCGATGTATAAATTTGATCATATAGATTAGAGATAACTCCTTACTATTGTTCATTAAGTATTTTGTTAAATCGTAAAAGTTTTATTTTGTTTACAAGACTGTAATCTTGCAAGACTCTGAGTTGCTAATAATTTAAATGACATTAATTTCAAATTGGATTTCAGGGAATAGCTTCCAAAATTATTCAACGAATACATTTAATTCGAAGAAAAATAGTTTACATAATTAAATTCTGTGCAACAGAATTTGCATTTTTATCCCCCCCCTCCCCTCCCTTCCCTTATCTTTTCTTAAAAATAATCGGCTAAATGTATTTATCGCGAAAAAAAAAGCGTTTAACATTATTTATTAATAATAATATCACCAGGAATTTTTTTTGGAATTCATTTTTTGCTATTTCATATGTCAGTTAAAGACATTACAATTCAATGAGAATGAATCCACTAAATACTGTGGGAACTGCATGGTAAACAAAATTCGAATGTGGAATCTCAAAGACGTCGATTGTTCACTTGTAGTAGAGCGTATGTAATTATGGACAGCCTATTTAATGTACGCCTTATGTTTGAAAAATTTTTCTTATTGCTTCTAACAAATCGAAAGCTTTTGTTTAAAATAGGATTTTTATACAATATTTACAAAATATTCACAAGGGGAGGGCACGGCGTTGAAATCGGAGATCGGGATGAGATTTAGTATAATGATAGTATACTTTAGAATGTTCATTCATGAAAATATATAAATTCATGAAAATATTAAAACGCAATAGCCAGTCAATTTCGAGAAAATGGTCCTCAAACTTTTGGTAAAGCTTATATACTGATAACTGTCCGTCCGCATGATCCCAATGACATGATTGTCTAGGTAACAGTCTCGTATGCGGAAGGTCAGGGTTCGAACCTGGCTGAGAATGTTTTAATTATTTTTTATTTTTTTAATAATTTTTATTCAATTAAAAAATTATGAATACTTTTAATTAATGTTTTTAATTTTTTTATCCAAAAATCAATATTTATTATCGAAATACATAATAAAATTAAAATTAAAAAAATTATAGATACAGATGTATTTAAAAAATAAAATTATATAATGTAATTAACGATTTACAGATAGTTTTAATTAATATACTACTTATTTTTTTCCGTTACCATGTTACCTAGACAACTATGCCATTGGGATCACCCGGATGGGAGTCAAGTTATCAGTATATAAGCTTTTCCAAAAGTTTGAGAACCATTTTCTCGTAACAGACTGGCCATTGCATTTTAATATTTTCATGAATGAACATTCTAAATGTATACCATCACTATATTAAATCTCATCCCGATCTCAGATTTCAACCCCGTGCTCTCCTCTTGTCAGTCGTTTTTGATCAATTTATGTATTTAGAAAAGAAATGAAATCGCTATAATTTCAATCATACTTTTAAATTTAGTTAAACACCTGGTCTTTTTTTTAACATTTTATTACATAAGAAGGCTTACTTTTAATAATTTTTTTTCAAATAAGTTCTTGTGAATATTTATGCATAAAATGTAAATCGAAATATAAGATTTTAGGTTTGATTATAATGTTACCATTTTACAGTGTTGTTATAATTCTCTGTATTTGGTCAGTATTTTTTTTTATTTCTTTGATAGCTTAAATAATCTTAAGATAACTTTTAATCTCTAATTGCAATGATGTGGTACACGAATTCTCGGAAATACCAAATGGAATCAATTCACCTGACGATACTGTCACGTAATAATTCTAATAATTCACGTTTAACAAAACGATTCTATAAGATCTGATTTTTTTTGTTTTTAATGATCTGATGTTGTAAAACATTTAATTTAAGTTGCGCTTCAAATTTTAAAATTAAATGAGTACGATGCACCCGACGTACCTTACATGAATATGAATTTCTTGTTTTTATTATCAATCAAAAAATAATAAAAACGTAAAAAAAAAGGACTAAAAGAAACTGACTAAAATCTTACTCATCTACTATATGGGTCTCAATACTTATCTCAAACTATTAAAAAATCTGTAATCCTGTTTGGTACAGGTTCATTATATAGAACACATTTTGGAAAATATTGAAATCTTCTGTAACATTTCCCTGAAACTGTAATATCCTTTGTACTGTATCAAATATTGCCACATGTTTGTTCTTGTTGAAGTTTTTTTTCGTACTTCGTCATTATCATCTGCATTACTCACTGTACTGTCTTTATTACATTTCTTTGTGGTAAGTTATAATTTCCTAACATTAAGAAATGCAATTATCACAATGCTGTTTGGAGGAAATTGGACTGCTTTTTTCTTTTCTAGTTGTAATTTTCAGGTGCTGTCTTGAAAAATGGCAGCACTTGAATGATTTTGTTTAAATTGCGACAAATGAGAAATCATTAAACATGGCAAAAAAAAATCGATAAAACGTTATTATTATTAGTGAAAAAAAACTTTATAATGAAAGTTGTAAGTCTTATGAAAATTGTGGTTTTATTCGTAATAACTTGATTTTCCCCTCAAAATAGAAAATCGAATTTGCTATATAATTCTCCAAGTAATAAAATTTTCTACATATTTAAATAGTCTAAAATCCATCTTCAAAATTTACTGAGTTTTAAGTATTGTAATTTTTATACATATTTTATAAGCTTAATTTTCGGTATTTTTTGCGAGATACCATTTTCTTACGATAGAATGCAGTATAAATAAAATATTCTATAGCTTTATAAACAGTAATGAAAATTGTATTTATAAACAACATCGTCAATATAAACATCAAAGGAACATCAATATAAATCAACTGATCATCAAGCATTTATAAATGAACAAAATATTTTTAGTTCCTTTATTTTCATTCTTTTCAAAATAATACGAATTAAAACTGTTCGATAAATTTTTTTTATTGTAATTATAATCTGAATATTTGTTAAATCTTTTAAAATTGTCTATGGTTTTTGTTGATTAATAAATTATTTTTTTTATTTTTAATGAGATTTTTTAATTATTATTTATCAATTTTTTTATTATTTTTACATAAATTTTTTTGATTTCTTTTAAAAAAATAATAAATGAAAAAGAAAAAACTTTTGAAAAATATAAACAAAAGGAAAAACGGTTTTGAGAGGAAAACCTTAAATTGACTACCCGTTTGTAGAATTGTCCATGTTTTTTGTGGATTAATAAATTACTTTTTGATTTTTAACAGATTTTTTTTTTAATTTTTCCATTTTACTTTATTTTAAAAATTATTGTTTTTCCATTTTATTTTTTGCCTGTGCATCAAAATCGTTTTTCATTTTTTTTTAAAGTAATAATTTAAAAAAGAAAAAATTTCCCACAACAGTTTTGAGAAAGAAACTTTAAATAGAATATCCGTTTGTGAAATTGTCCACAGTTTGTGAATTAATAAAATACTGTTTAATTTTTAACGGCATATTTTGGGTTATTTTTCCATTTCATTTTTTTGCCTATGCATCAAAATCATATTTAATTTTTTTTTTACAAAAAAAACAAAAAAAAAAATCCCACAAGAGTTTTGAGACGGGAATCTTAAATAGGCTGACCGTTTGTGGAATTTTCATTAGTGAATGAAAACATGCAGCTGGTTTCCCTCCTCATTTAAATTTCTTTCGCTCCTACGTTGATGGATTGTTCAATTACTCGCCACTCGATTAAACCAAAAGGGTTTCGGAATGTGCTGTTTAATTAAAAAGATTAAGTTTACGGAGACTTCGCTCGTTTAGTGGATTTTTTAAAAATTTTTTCAGTAAATTGTAGATTTGTTTTCCCGTAAAATGCTGAATTTTCCTTTTTAATCCTGTTGCTACTAATTTTATCGTCCATGATCTACTGACTAGCGTCTTTTATTTTTTTATTTGAGAGAATATTCCTCTATCGACTTTCTTGTATATTTACACTGCAACCCATTTTGTATTTTATTTATTTGTATAGTGAAAAAATTAATCAAATATACATTTTAGATTTCTGTTTCTAGACTAGATTCAAAATTTAATATAGATCTGCAATTTAAGTGCCAAGATAGCATACAAAATTTCATTTATCTGATTTCGCATAGACTAATATATTATCATATCTTTGAGAAATTTCGTTTAAAATTTAAACACAAATTTATAATTTTGGTGTAGACATTACATCTTAAAATTCATCCTTCTCATTTGTTGTGTTTTTTAGTTTTTGCATTCGTAGGGGCACTATAACAGATTTCCGACTAGGCAGCGGGGCTGACAAAGGGTGGTAGACAAGTTGCCAGTTAGATATTTTTTAAATAAAAAAATCTGTTAATTATGACATATTAGAACAATATTAACGTTTTATTCAGTTTAAAAGACCCGTTCTTACTTGTATCATTACGTTCATTTGATTACTATAAGATCTGTTTAAGCGGATAAGCTAAGCATAATATATGTTAAGCATGAGTATAGGCTTAATTTATTATAAGATGCAAACATAGATGCCCCACGATCATGACTCATAATAAATAAACGCATATTTTCAAAAAGGTACTGAAATAAAAATAAAAATCATCAACCGGGTTTATTAAGTTAAATATGCGTTGAAATATGAAACTAAATTTTCTAATTCTTTCTCCTATTATCTCTGTCTGCGCGAGTTATGAGCCAACACAATAATATTCTTTTTTTTTCTCTTGTAAATTCTTATAAAAATTATTTAGAAAAAAACTGAATGATCCGCTCTTTCTGATGGAAATATAGATGCTTTCGATATGTTTCCAATTTTCCCTCCTGTGCAAATTAGTTATTGCGTTCACTTTCTGTGTTTTTGAATTTGCTGATAGAGTATAAATATATGTAGGAAATGAACTCTGATATTTTTTTCTTTTTTACCAAGATGTTTGAAGGATTATGTCACTTTGATATTAATAATTATATTGCATGAGTTAGACCCACACATTTTTTTAAACCTCTTGGCAGCTCAGTTTATTCTGCTCTACAATTAGATGGCATATTATATTTTTGGAATATATTCTTGTTTTGATTCAGCAAAAATTTTTCGAGATGTGTGAATTTCTGGTAATTTTTTGTACGAGTATATAACTCATTAATTTATATTTGTTAGAATAGCATCCCATTTTGAAATAAAAATTGAACTATTTTACTACTTATTTCGTAATTCTGAACTGTTGACTACAGATAAGAATCACACCTGAGTGAGCATCTTAACCTATGAGGTGCGGTAGCCTTATGGTAAAATCACAGTTTTGGGACCGGGGGATTTCCAGATTTGAGGTCGGATGTCTCCAGATAAGTGGGTTTGGTAATTTAAAATCAGTTGAGGTCAAGCATTCTTCCGCAGATGTGATGCGAAAGTTTGGAGAGGGTGGGGATATCAGTTCAGGTGCCATCCTTATCATCTGACCACGGTACAAAATTAAGAAATCCGTCCCAAAATATCCTTGGTAATACTTTAAATTGGGGCATTAATATAACTAAACTCCAAATTTACAGATAAAATCAACATCTATGGTAACTTATTCAGAACCACTTACATAGCAAATCCTGGGTGAATCGGATATTGAATCTGTGATCCTCCGATACAATAATAAAGTCGAATCAATTGGTCGCAATGGCCTATTAATTATGAATGAATAATTTGATTATTAATTTTTAAAAGTATTTCGATGTGCGAGTTATAAACTGTCAAGGATACTGAGGATGCATAAACTTAGGATATCTTTGTTTTTTAATTAAAAAATTTCAAATATGGATCCACTGAAGATTTCTAGACTATTTAAGATATTATTTTAATGTTATGTCACAAAAGAAAATGAATTTTAATGAATCCAAACGATATTTCTTTAACCAGATATAATAGCGTGTCTCCAACCTAGCTGGTGAAGAATATGTTTAACTTTTTCCCCTTTTTATTGTCCATTTTTATCAGATATTTAAAGTTATTTCTGCTGGTGTTTAAATAAATAAACAGATGGTTGGAAAAGCTTATGAAGCTATTTGCAGAGAGTTGCTTCTCACAGAGATATAAAAAAACAGCCCTGTTCTGCATCTACCAGCCAGCTGGTAGGTAGGTCTCCGATCAACAGGGCAGAAAAAGTGAACGAGGATAATTTTAGCGCGCACAGCCCAGGGTCATCCATTGAAACATTTGCATAACATTATTTCAAGGTTTGCCCGAAGGAACACTGTATTGAAGCGATGAGTCATTATTCAGGTTATTTTCAAGGTATCGACTGTCAATTTCAAGGTCAACGGCCGGTACCAGATTCCACGGAATCGAATTGGAAGCCCATTTTATTATTATTTTTTTCCCCTTTCATGTGAAGCCCCTTATTACATAACATGTACCTTCATTTAGGTTCGAACAGGTTGCTATGGACGGGGTAATTGGGGACACTGGGATAATGAATGCTTCAGAACTTGGTGGGATAGATGATAAGTCCTCCACTCTTTAACTTAGAAAATAATCTATTTAATTTCTTTCGCGATTAAAAGTCTTCATACATTTTTGTAAAGATAATTGTTTTTAAAATTTCCGCCCATTCAAAGAGAAGAAAAATGATTGATATATAATCGGGCGATGATTCTTTGATGGCTTTGTGTACATTAAATTCATTTATATCTTTTAAGCTTGATTCGTTTATCTTCATTTTTGAAATTTTTATTACATAGCAATGAAAACATGCACACACACAAAAAAAAAACAATTAAAATCGTCAGAATGTGAGAGGGTATATTCATCCAGTAACCAGTTAGTACAGCCTGTTGCATAATATTATACAATATTGTTCGATATTATATGATATTGAGCAATATTCCACATTATTGCGAATATTGATCAATGGCATACAATATTGCACAATATTTGTATGCTACTAGGGTAAATAAAATAATGAAAAAGTATTATCTCCTAAAGGATTATCTTATGCTGTGAATATTTCAGCTATGATTAAAGAAACTTGTACAATAAAGTGATGTTTAATACTATCCATCCTCTTTTTAACAATAACACTTACCATTCAAGAAGGTGCAGCATTTTGACGTTTGATTTATTTTTTTAATTTGGATTTTTAAGAAGTACCTAAAGAATAATGGTAAGAAGGTGTAATTAATTTTTCGGGAAAATTCAACTTAAATCTATAATAAATATTTTTCATAGCAATAAGCAAGTCCTTTGTTAGCTTAATTATTTTCCATCGGATTACTTTTCCGAGTGGAAAAGGTTAATGGAAATATAACAATTGAATGCATTCTGGCTTGTAAAGTAACTATTTTTTTCTCTTCTCGTTGAGTTCAAGCGTTTTTACCAATATACCAATTATTGAATAGATTTATGCTTTCCCTGTATGTTTTATAAGATTTACTTAAGGAAAATACTAATTGCAATTCTAACAAAAATCGATAAAGGAGTCAACTCATGTTCTTAAATAACATAGCAAATGAATGCACCTAGCTCAATTAATTCATGAACTAACTGCATTTCTTTTATTTACTAATTCTAATATTTACTGTGTAACATAATGCAATGTGCAGTTAGGTAATTGTCGCATTTCCGCCATATGACATTTGCGTGACATTTGAATTGATCTCGTGTTAAATAAATTTTACTAGAACACAGCATTCTCGAGAAAGATATAATTAACGTGTTTTCTTTACAAGTGTCACTTAATGGGATTACAATGTCGTAAATGCGTCTATTTTTATAGTATTCGTGACAATGAATGTGTTTCTTTCGAGAGATGGAATGAAGACCACCCCGTAACACAAGTAGCGATTAGTAGGTGCCATTACATAAGGGTGGAGCACTAGACGAGTTTTTCATTCTCCTCGATTAATCCTCCCGCCCTAACCTTCACCATCAAAATAATACACATTAGGCGGGAAAAAGATCTCTTGATTAAAGTGCAAGATATTCTCGAATCGAGTACATACAGTTCAAGCGTTCTTTGAAAGTGGATTACTTAGAGAAAAATTATTTTTACTATATTGAGCATGGATTTATGAAAGATTATTTCAAATAATTCGATATGTTCGAATGAGAGGAAATATTTTTAATAAATTGCAATAGCATTCTTCAAATAGCGTTAGAAACTCCAATTGCCTTTCTAAAATAGCTTGTTTGTGATGAGTTAACAATAGCCCACTTGTATGTTCTGTCCAGATCGCAGCAGATTTTAAAACAAAAGTGGAATTATGATTATTCGATTGGTGCTTTTGTACAAGTGTCGCTTAATAGGATTACAATGCCGTAGATACATGATGGATTCATAACACAGTGCTTCGGTTAATAACAGTATAGTTTTATAATCGAAATATTTCCGTTCGAACCAGATTATGAATAAGTTTCGCTATAGAATTGCAGCTTTATTGCTCTCTGTAGTGTTGAAGAATTTTAAAATTTTATCTTTTGATCTTATTGAGTTTTATATGTAGTAATTTATATTAAAGCATGAATTTTTTTTTGGCCTGCTCTTAAAAAAAAGTTAAATCCTACTTGAAAATTAGGGCTTTTTTTCCAATGAAATCCCCTTACTGGTTCCACTCTCACATCGTATCAGATTTAAATACATAAAAAAAATTATTCTCAGACTCAAAGAAACATTAAACAAGGTATTGAGCAACAGGCGCAATTTAGAACTAATTGCGTCGTTCATAAAAGTTGGGGAAGTATCATAAAAGACAGAGAATCCTTTTCATTCTGTAATTGCTGTCGTTTATGTATTATCGATAGCGAGAAACTCATAGTCATGTGCAGGGTAAAATGATATGCGCACATGACTATGTGCAGGTTTAACGAAAGGTGACTTTAATCAGTGAATGAATAAAATATCCGAATTTTTTAATATATATGCCAATTATAAAATTTTAAAGATAGTTTTTTTTATTTTTAAGTAAGAATAATTAATATTTTCAATACATGACGAATTATTCTTCCTAACATTCACTTTAATTATTTCATCACCTTCTAGATATAAATCATTTTCATATTTCATATCCATATCCTCTAAAAGTAAATTATGACCAGTCATATCTTTGAATGTTTCCAAAAAGAAAGTTCATTACAATGAGTATATAGAATACGAAAAAAATCTAAATGGTTTTCGAATTCTTTATTTTGAATGACAAACTGTTAAGAGAGTTCAACTATCAGTTATTCTTTTATACACCTAAAAGAAAGAAAAAAAAATACATTTTATATAAAATCTTTTACGGTATTCAGATATATATTATTGATGTTTCATGCCGTCATATTTCCTATTATATATATTATTCTGAAATGAAAAAGGGCCGAGACTCTAACATGGCAGAACTTGGAAATTTTTGATAGCTATGTATGTCAGGAGAAGTCTAGTACAAACGGTTAGTGGTGGTCTTTAATTTAGTGAAACAAAAGCAGCAAAATGAATAAATATTTCCTTTATTTCTTTGAACAGGCTTAAGATACAGTAATCCTTTTTTAGTTTGCATAACATGCTAGTAGAGCCAGTATTTACTGTCGAATATGTACGAGACTGAATATACATTTCAAAATGCATATTTCGATGCTGCGCTGATTTTTACCCAAATATCCAAGATTCACTGACCTTTCTATCTCTTTATCTCATATTCATGGTTAAAACCACTAAATAATTGGAAAAGGGTTTTCCTGGTCCATTCAATCTCATTCGGATTCGTCTATAAATGTATATTTTACTAAAATCTTTGCCGACAAAAATTTGATTACTTCGTGAAGGGCTTTCGGAAGAATTCATGATCCGTCATTGTTTGTTTTGTGGGTTCTCTTTTATTTATTGACTCACCGCCATTAATTGTTTTATGCCAGGTTTCTCCTGATGTATATAGTTAGAAGCAGAAAAGCCTGACCACGTGAAATATTGGTGCTAAAACCATAGTCGTACTGTTTGACAGCGTTTTATGTACCTGGAATCATACTTAGAAACCCGGAATTTCGTATAACGGTCTTATATTTCTTTTGAAGGACACAGAGATGAAAAGAGACCGTTTGTGGTGATAATTACAGTATATACCTATGGTCAAGAGGCTTGTTTATTCTATCTCCAAACACACGTCTGCCTAATTATGACATTTAATTATTTGAATTGTTTAATTTTCAGTGGTCAATCTTCACATTAAATTTAATTATTGGTTTCCATTTATCTTTTGAGAAAGTGTCTTATGTTGCATTTTATGGAGATTAAATAATTTATCCTTTCATCTATGCTTATCTAAAATATTCTTCAAAAATCTACTAGGTGACTTCATTATTAGAAAAGTTTCCAAAAATTTATAAAATCCCAAAAAATAATTGTAGCAAGACATGCTAAAATAAAATTTTATTTAATATTGAATTTAAAGAGTGATTAATGAAAATTTTTAGATTTAAGTGTGTGAATTAGGTATTATATGTTGCTATGATAATCAAAATGAACTTTTTTTGTAATATTATTTTACAATAATTGGGTATTAAAAGAGCCATTTGTTATTTAGAATATTTAGTCTCTCTTTTTATTGGTAGAGCATGTGTTCTGATTGGGGTGGCTACGCATGAATAGAGACAGAAATCACAATCGACAGAAAATACATCGGTAGCACTTTTCCATTGCAAAGGTTACATGAATAAGTTAAATAATAAATCACTTTCAGGAAAGAATTTTGAATTTCATTTTTGATGTTTTTCTGCATGAAAGCAAGGAAAAGAAATTTGTCAAATGCTATCACTTAAATCAATCACCATTTTTTTGGTGTTGTAAATCATGTTCAGATGTATTTTCTATCACATAATGCAGTGAAACCTCACTTAAGGTGCATAATTTATTTTTGAATCTTGCTCATAATGCGAAGCACATTTTACCATGTTAATCTGCATTAAATGGGACAATATATTCCATTCCAAATTGAGATACTCAAAAAATTATAATAAAGTGATTTCTTATTTATAACTAGCCGCCTTTGGCGACCAGCCGGTTCGCCAGTATTACCTCTCGCTACAATTTTCAATTAAATAATTTAAATAACTGGTGTCTTAAAGGATTCTCAAACAAAACATTTTTAATCTTCAAATTTTGATTGCCATACCAAACTTATACTGTTTAGATCGTTTCGTTCAATTTACTATATATATTTTGCTAATTTGTTGTCATTTCCGGCAAAACTTCAACTTTAATTTAAATTGTAAATGATGAAATTGCAATTAATATTAAGATATTTTTTTTAATAAAACCAAGCGTTTTATTTTATTTATCATCTTTATTGTTATTTATTAATTATTATTATTATTGAATGTGAGTATTGCAAACAGAATCGCTCGGTATTTAAGTCTTATGTGAACTACAAAATAATTTTCATCATTTATGTAATATCTCAAACAATAATTCAACAAATATTTCTGAGATTCAGCATAAAATTCAGTTTTTAGTTTTGCTTTCAAAAGGATTGAAATGAAATCAATAATAATATTTTGTTCCGGCCTATAAATATATTTCAAAAATTATGAAGTCTAAATTTAATGCAGTAAGGTATGACATTCTGAGAAATATTCTGGACACACCAAATTTTAAATAAATGAATGAATGTTTCTATTTTCCACGATCAATTAAGACTTATTTATGAAGTTTTAAATGTTAAAAATTTAGAAAGACTCAACATTTTCATAATCTTAGGCCAATTAATCTTGAGAAACCTGCGCGCTGATTGGCGTATTTTCTTTGAAGTGATCGATGGAAAATCTAAAATTATCCTTTTTTTATTGAATAGTAATATTCAGATTTCATAAATCAGTCAGTTTAAGTGATTGGAAATTAACTCTTAAAAGTCAGTGATTTAGTTTATTGGAAATTAACTCTATGACCACCATAAAATCTGCGCTTTCTCTTGTGGTGTATGCATTCTCCTTAATATCCGCTCGAATAAAACATCACATACAAAAGTACTATATAGAACAAACACATCAAAAGTAAACATAACATTTCAATAGTTGCCAAAAACAAAAGAGAGAAAAATGCAATTAATAAGCAGACGATATTTAGAAAAGTACAGATATTTAGACTGGAAAATGAAATTATCTGAAATTAAAAACACGCGCAGACGATATTTACAAAAGTAAAAATATTCAAACCTGAAAAGGAAAATATATGAGTTATTCCATCAATAATGGCTATAAGTTTGTTTATATTTTCATTATTTTATGAGTCATTAAATATCAAAATAGGTCCGGGACTAAATAAACACCCTGTATAGAGAGTGTAAAAGATCATAAATAATTTTTCTTGAATTTATTTTTTAGAAAAAATAATATTTCATATTTGTTTCATATCCTACAGACACGTGCCGAAAATTATATTTTTGCAGATTTCATTTCCAAAAAGATTTATTTTATTTTTAATTGGGGCTTTAATCAATGTGATGGCAACACTTTGAAAAAAGCTAATTTTTTCCAATGAATGCGAAACATGCTTAATCTTAATTTTTATTTTTTACGAAAAAAGTTATTGAAAAACATAGTTAAAATATTTATTTAAAAATTCATTAAAAATAGAAATTTAATTTTAAGATTAAAACCTTAGTATCATATAAAAGATAAATTTTTGACCTTTAACTTCATGTAAAAATCTTTTTTGTGCGGTAATATTTTCGGAAGTTATAGCAGAAACACGCCAGAATTTCGCTTACTTTTTAAATAAATAAAATTCTAGTTAAAAATTTGAAAAAATAACCCCCAGGTGCACATTCCCGACCTCCACGGTATACACGTGCCAAATATGGTAGCTGTAGGTTGAACGGTCTGGCCTGTAGAGCGCCAACACACACACACACACACATTGAGCTTTATTATAAGTATAGATTCATGCATTTTTATACAAAAAATTGTTTAAAAGCATTTATCTTTGGCTATGCTTCAAATTTTGGCGAAAATAAGACACAGAATTACCGTTAAATGAGTTTATAGCGCTCATAGTTACTGATTTAATAGTATGATGCTTCTCAACAAACGATGCAATAATTTTGCATGCTTTCAGCATCTTCCCTATTTTTCTAGAAGGTTGTAATTCTATTTCATTTATTATTTCTTCCTCTACTGACCAAATCTCCTCCGCAGCTTTCTGCTGTGACACTGAATGCAGCTTCATAAGTTCTTCAGTTGTTCCGACTATGTTCTTATACTGTCGATGTCATTATTATTCATCCCCAGTCCCAAATCTTCGCCAGAGACAATGTCGATTAAAGTTCCACAGGCACCCCTCCCCCCGGATTTGCATTCGGCAACACTATACGACCAAAACTTCTTTCATGTAAGTTAAAGTTCTGTTCAAATAGTTTAAGAAATCTGTAAGGAAGGGCTGGGAAAACTACGCAAGAACTCTACGCATTATGCTTTAAGTTAATAACAAAACATCCTATTTGATAAAATAAAATTCAATGTCAGACGAACAACTTGCCTAACTTGTTGATTTTGACATTGGAGAGCTGTGGTTATTGCAAATGATCACACACTGTTCTCTTTTTCTTTAAGAATGAATGAATTCCACATTTTTATGTGTATTAAATTAATGATATAATACTTGTGTTTAGTAGATAGTGGAGGATGTTAAAGTATAATTGTAATATCTCCTATGCAGGGTTATAGAAATGTAACCTTAAGAAAAAATTACTGTGAAAGACTGATTGTTATAAATAATCAATAGATATTTGTGAATGGCTGGAAATGATTTAATTGGAAAATAAGATAATTTACAGTTTCCAGATGGGACTATAAATTTCCTTTGTAAGTTTTACCAGCAATGTAATCTTATCATATTTCTTTAAAGTTGTTGAATTGACTTAAAAAGAGAAAAAAACCCAATAAGATTTTTTTCCTTGGCTTAATATTAAGTTTTCCTCGGTTGTACTTTCATTTATGCTATTAATTGTTGTAATTTATTTTATTTTTGTGCTCTACTCGCACGACGATAAGTCAAATTAATAATAATAAAAAAGAATTACACCTCTTTGGAGCTTTAATCAGAGCATTTTGGCTTAGCAAAAGCGACGAAATCGATGCTTATAAAAAAAACAAAATCAAAACATCTGTATATCTTGTAAACATGAAATATCGTCTGCCACTAACGTTAATTGTCATTTTCTGTTAAATAAACCAAAATCCATGGAAACAACGAAATAACAAATAATTTATTCTTCAACTTTTAGCGTGTTAAGCTTCTGTCGAGCTTAATGATTTATTATACTGTCATGTTAATATCTCTCGGATCGTACTTTATTTTTGAGATTTCTAAAATTACACATTTGTAATTTGTCTGCATTCTTAACTTTCTTGAATACGAAATATATTAAGAAGAAGTTTGACAAAAAAAATTTATCATGAAATTCTGATTAAGCTTTTTATTTTTGACTGAACTGAGTCCAAAATTAAAATCCAATTTTTAGAATTATGATTGTGAATACGATAACACAAATTATAATAAGATGGAGTGACGAAATGTAGTGTACTAACTTAACGCCAAAACTAAATTTGTATCAAGTGTTTGGTCGAAATAAATGTACGATAAGTGTGTCTGTCTCTCCATCTGTATGTGTCACAAATGCTAATTTTTTGAGAAAGTTATTTAAGAAGCTTATTCAAGAATCTTGCTTTACTTCAAAATCGTTACAAAAAAGTGCAACGGTTATTTATTATGTCAATTATTAAATTATATTTTTAAACCGGCGAGAGTAGTCGCATTCTCTATAATAAATTTTTCATGCCAGAAAACATCTTACACGGCACTGGCGTAGAAGAGTTACGAAATATTAACCTTTGGTGTGGATTTAGCAATTTTACTGAATCTATCGTGTTATTCTTGGCGAATTATTTGGCAGTTACTCCTTGACATACCGTTAATAGTATCCGAAAATCGAATTCGTGTTTTAGACGTCCTTTTCTTAACGATTGAAACAAAAATTTAACACAAAACTGCACTTGTAGTTACAAAATTCCATAATAAAATTTTATAAATATAAGTCATTGCTTTTTTTGAATTTTCGCGTTCACTTATTACTGAAAGTACATACAGATAGGGTCAGATAGTCAATCCGTAGTTGTATTTGGCTCAAAATCTGATAGATGTCTATATTATAGATATTAAATCAGGTACCAAATTTTATCTATCTAGCTATTTTCGTTTTGTAATTATTGTGTTATATTCGAACAACCGGGGTGATGGACTTCCTCAGAATAGATTTTACATAAAATTTCATAGAAATCTGAAAATTTGGTGTAAAGATTGTATGCCAAATTTCAACCATCTAGCTCAAAGCATTTTGGTGTTATCTTTGTCACAGACAAACGGACATTTTCCAAAAATATGTTTTTGGTAATAATTCTATATAACAAGTTTCATTCGTTTAATTCAAGCCATTTTCTAATTATCGTGTTCGCAAACAAACATGTAGACTGACAGACAAACATAATGCTTAAACTGTATTTTTCAGTCTCTGGGAGGTCTAAAACATGGAGATTCGTCAAAATCTCGAGTTCGAATTTTTGGACTATTAGCAATACTTCTTCTATACTACGTATACGAGAAAGCAAAAATGCTGAATATCTTTTCGTAGCAAATATATAAATCTTATTGTAACAGCTGTTCAATTATTAGAGTGTAACTTGTAATTAGAAAGACAAGAATCTAGATGGACCATTTTTCCCTGAGAAAATTGCTTTCGTCTCTTTACAGCATAACTATTATAAAGTAGTTACTTGTAGCTTTTAAACGTTTTTCTACATTTCAAGAACCTCAGCTCTGTTAGTAACAATTTAACTAGAACTGTGCAAAAGAAATAGTTAAAACGGCAGACAACAGAATGGATTATGTTTTTCCAAGAAAATTGCTCTTGCCCCAAGCCTGAAATGCGAACAAAAAAATTCCCGCTATGTTTCCGAAACTGGGCAGGTTAATAAATTGTTCTTCCTCCCGGAGAGAAAGTACTTCTCTCGCTAAGATAAAAGTTATCTCGCAGAACTTTGCAAGAGAAGGGAGTCCTCAAGAATTTCTTAGCTTGTTTCACTGAAGAGGAAAGCATGATTTTTTGGTAATAAAAAAGGTTTTAGTGTCGCAACTGGGATATTTTCTTTGCCATAAAACATTGTCTGAAAGTTGGGATAAATACATTGTGTCTTTTTTGGATTGTTTGGAGATAAGTAAATTTTGTAACAAAGAGAATGCCTTATTTTGAGTGGTTGGTTGAATCTTGAGTTTATGTGTCATCGAATACTTTTAGCTATTTGTTCTAACGAATGTAAATTAATGGGAAATGACATTGAAAATAATATCAAGAACTTTAATGAAGAAAATATATTTTTTCATTCTGATACCGTAATTATTTTCTTCATCACAAAAAAAAGCAAACAAATAAAAACATTGAAAAGTTGTGCTTGTTATTATATTACATCACTGTGGATGTAGTTGTTAATTCAAACTGACAAGATATATGTAAATGTAAAAATTAAATAAAATTCATTTCCATTCTAATGCCATGAATCAAATAGTTATGAGGTATATAACAAGAGGCATCAAAAGTATATTTAATTAATAAAATTTTTAAAAGTAATGAAGTCTAATAACAACCGAAACTAAAGACAACTAAAACTAAAGATTTAATAATACCCGCAAACTAAAGATAGACTTAAACTTGAATGATTTAAATTCGAAAACATTTTAAAAAAAGCATGTACAAGTATTTCTCTTTCGTGTTCTGTTTTACTAATTTTCTAAAATTTGTATATTTTTTCCTTTAAAAATATCCGGCTTTAAAAAGAAGATTAGTAAATATTTTTGCTTAGAATTTCTTTAAAAGAAATTACATCGAAATAGTGTTTTAAATAAATGATTTGATAAATTCTGTTAAGAAAACATCATTAAGTAGGAAAAATCGGAATGAAAACACTTTTATTACGAACGTGGGATACGATCATATTATTCAGAAAGATATTAGATCTTAAAAAGATATATATACGTTGTTGACATAACTCACTGTAATACATTAGTTGACATGACTCACGGCTGTGACTATAGCAATCTGTTTAATTAAATGAAAGTCCTATTTTTTTTATCTTTTAGATGTAACGCATGAAATGTAATCTAGTTAAACAGTTAAATGTGAGTCACAAGTGAGTCACGTAGCAAACGTATTAAATATAGTTTAATTTTTTATTGTTACCTGCAATATCAACAGACGTAAATTAAGTGTGGATTGTAACAAAATTAAACGCAATTGTGGTATTAAAGCAATTAAAAGCATGGATGAAAAAAAAACTGAAAGAATTTGAAATTCTCATTGAACTAATAATTGTTACAACACACTATCGCATTTACATGTAAATGAAACTGCTATTATATATTAAAAGGGGGCATAGAAAAATTATTAAAATATGTCTCTAAGATTATGCAAGTTTAATGGTTTTAGTGCTACAGACTTTTGAAAATTATAGCTGATCAAAATTGATAGATAGCAAATTATCAATTTGTAAAATTCACTACAATAATTAGAATCAGGACTACAATCTGTAAGGAATTAGGCGGAAGAGCAGAATCATGAGCAAATTCGAAGACTCCCTAAATCGCAGATAAGTTCATAATCAAAATACTAATGCTATATCCTATGATAATATGTAATAAGAAAAAAATATTTATAATAGAATATAAAGAGCATTTGTAAATTCAAAAAGGTGCATCCATATTGCCTAACCCTTCTTTGCATGATTTTTTTATGAAATAAATCAGGGTGATATATAATTCATATTCTAGATTAAAGGAGAAATGTTTAAAAAAAATCCTAGTATAAATATATAAATAATTAAACAGTGAAATAGAAATATCCATCATCATGCAAAGAAGGGTTAAACTTAGTTTTTAAAAGTATGTATAGTTACTCTTTGGAGAAAGCAAATTCTACAATGTCTTATAATGATTTAAAAAACAAAACAATTTCCGTGTTAAAAAAAAAACTAAGAGAAAAAACGTGTGGTGACAAATTGCTAAATTCTACATTTAATTTGCTGGTTGATTGGTGCTTTAACATAATAAAATGGAGGAATGCAAATTTATTGCCTGACATTTAACCTTTAGTAACTCAATTTAATGTTATAAAACTTTAGAAAATTGACAAAGGAAGATATTTAAAGTCCCCACGTACTTCAAATGTAAAATACAAACTATTGCGAAAGTTCCGCAATAAAAAATCAGTTAATAAATCAGTTAAACACTCAATCAGTTAAACACTCAATCAGTTAAACAAATAAATCAGTTAAACACTCAATGAAGAACTAACTATAGAAGATCTAGAACATTTAATGCCTTAAATGTTAATGAATTTTTCAGAGCGGAATTTCTTTTTTTTTCTCTCCCTGTGGGCTATCATTGCTTATCTCGTTACAGCTTTTCTTTAAGTTACCTGAATTATTTTTAGGAATACGAAATCACTTTATTTCGGCTAATTGCAAAGAAAAAATGAAAACAACAATTCAATTGCTTCAAATCTAGATTATCTCGCTGCTTTTTATTGTGTTGCACTGAGATTTGTGCCGGGGCGGCCGGCAGTCGATAGAATCGGTAACCAGGGGTGATGTGACCTTGAAAAAGAAGGGCAAGCGAATGGAAACATTTCAGGCAGGGGTGTTCCCCGAAGACACAGATAAGCAATGATACATACAAACAGGGCGTTTCGATTACGGCGAGAGGGATGTCGATGCTTAGGTTAATGAAAGGAGATAAATTCTGATTTGAAATAAGAACCTCCTGTAAGCGGGGTGGGGTGATTACAGCTATTATGTTGCTAGGGCGCGATCTGAGATCTTTCTGTGAAAAAAATAATAAAAGTAACAGCAAGGGTCAAGTGCTGATATTCTTCATGTTATTTTTTTTAACAAGCAAGTATTCTTTATCAATAGTTTATAGAAGAATTTTATGTATAAACTAGTGATATTTTCTGTAATCATTTGTGGTTCACGATTCCAATTTTTAAGCATGATTGTCCCCGTTATTAAATAAAAAGCATGAAACTTTGCCTGTTTCTAGTATAATTAATAAAATATTGCCTGAATGATATTTTCTGTTATTCTCCAATAAACTGCTTTAATATATCATCTACTCGTAATCACATTACAAGAATACTACAAGTATCAATAGATAAGCAAATTAACTCCACTGCATATATAAGCCTCGATACGTTCCTGTGAAGTTAAGAATTATAGAACTAAGCAATTTCGTGGACATATAGAATAAACTTAATAAAATTATATTAATGAAAACAAATTTATTCTAATTCAAATTAGAATAATTTTAAAACAAACATTCTTATTGTATCTCGACGTGTGCCTTAAATTACGGATAAGTTTAGCATATGGACTTAGAAAGTAACCATATGTTAAAATAAAATTTTTCATAGAATATAATTTTACTTAAATAAGTCGTGGGCCATTATTTAATTCAATTGGATCATGTGCACATTAAATTTGTCGAAACTGTGTCTAATTAGTGTGGGATAGAAGTTCTCAGGGGGTGGGGGGGGGAAGGGCTCAAGAATCACCCTTGTCATCTGACCACAGTTCAAAATATGAAGTCAAACCTAAAACACCCTTAATATTACTTCAAAAAGAGACGTAAGTATAGTTAAATTAAACTAAAACGATAAAGAAGACAAACGTTTTTAAGATACTATAAGCGAGTAATATACAGGGTGTCTCAAAAACCTTGACCGCGGCTTTTATTCCTTAAATATTGATTATAGACATATACTGTAAATTACAAAGTTGCATAAAAAATGTGCAAAATGTTATGAAATCGATTAAAATTTTCAGGTGATTAAATTTCAAAAATACAAAATTTAAATTTTTTACGAATAATACCCAATGAATAAAATGTGTCCCATCTTCTAATAAGGCCATGGACAAAATTTCAGCAATTTATCACAAAAAGTCTCAAAGATATGAAACTTCATAAATGCTGATGTAAACCACTTTTATGGCCTTTACCAGAGTTCGCAAAGAGGAAAAATCATGTCGGATGTTCATGTTTTAGGGATCGTACATAAATTAACAAAGAAAGTAATGATTGAATAAATAATAATTTTGCTCTTTATTGGTTCAAAAGTATTAAAAATTCGTAGAAATAATAACTTAAAGGAAAGATTACATTAAGTCTTTTTACAAGTTCATTGACTGGGCTATTTTTAAGTTATGTTCTGCAATTTAAAAGCATTTTTCAGGAAGCATAGATTTTAAAATTTGTATTTAAAACCAAAGATATGAAACGTATTTTATTTCCTTATTATACATTCCTGCGTCGTGTCATCTGCACTGAAGTTGTAAACATTTACATTTTAATTTGTGAATAACCCTTCAACACCAACTCGTACATGACATTATTAAAGTATAGGCCCATTTTACTCACTAGGAATTCTTTTGTACGGGGTCCGTATAAAAATTTAAATTTTGTATTTTTTTAAGTTCAATCCCCTGAAAATTTTAATCGATTTCATAAAATTTTGCACCTTTTTTTACACAACTTTGTAATTTACAGTATATGTCTATGATCAATATTTAAACAACAAAAGCCGCGGTCAAGGTTTTTGAGACATCCTGTTTAATAATGCTTTTGGAAAAATTGCGCATTAATCTAAAATTTGCTTTGTATAATGCTTGTTTATGTTCACTATTAAATCTTAATTTTTCTTAGAATAATTGTTTATATTCCGTTTCCACACACAAAACACTGGAAAAAAAAGTGAAAACAATAAATCTTTAAATGGGAAAAAAAAACAGGGATTCATTTTATTAAATAATCACGACTATTGACATAAATAAATATATAATTCGGTGGCAAATTCAGTTCATTAGTATAGAAATTTTGGACATTTTGGGCTTTCAGAACATTTAACGACTCCTAATAATTGACAAATAATTATTATTTCAACATAGTGTCTAATTTAGATGGCATTAAAGCTAGCATAGTAACAACTGCTCTTTTCGCCGTTTGCTTGAGAATACATTTAAAATAGTAAGAAAACGCGCCTTGTTCCTTTGGGATTATCTAATTCTGTTTGCAAATGCATTTGATTCCCTTTGTAGAAACAATTCTAGGTTTTTATAAAAACAACTTTAGTTGCTAAGTGCAAATAAAAATTTCTTTAACTCTTAAACATTCTTATGAGAAATTCTAAATATTACCGGTTTTACCTCTAAGATAATAGGCAAATACATTATCCAGAAAGAGGAGACGTAACAGATGCTATTGGAATTCCTTTTGTTATAAATAAAATGCATTAAACAATCATTATTCAAATTACTAATTTGAAATCTTAAATTATGAATAATTGCTTAATACTGTAAGCATCCAAATTAATCCTATAATATTTTTTTAGCATTCAATTTAAAAGTAGATCATTCATGTCTATCGTTTTTCTTAAAATTTATGAATAAAATGTTCTGGAGATTCAAACATTTTAATTAATAATGCAAGATGCGATTAATTCAATATAAATGGTAATTTTTCAAACCTTAAAATCATTTCACCAAATAAATAGGACACTTAAATGGTTATAGATACTTTTGTTTAAGGAAGTTAACAAAGTTAAGTTAATTAAAAAAAACTTTTTTTATTGGATATGTTGTAATATATTTAATAAAAATCAACAGGTTTCATTTTACTGTAATAGTGAGTCATTAACTAATAAAATTCACTGTTTGAAGATCATGCTCCTAATTTTTAAGTTGCCTGCAGAAAGTATTATCTTGCTACATTCTTGGAACTTTTCCGTTCTTCTAACTGTCCTATTCTTCTCTTAGAAGAACAATGTCTCCAGCTGTCACCTCTCTTTTCTTTTCTGAAATGGGGTTTCAGATGGCCTGTGATGCGTGAAAAGTTTCGGTTTCGCCTGTTGCCGATCCTAATCGTCAATCAACCCCATTACATTCCATGACTTGGCTTTCCATTGCCGTAGACCGAAAAACGAATTAGCGTTATCGCATTTTACAACTGATAAGAGTGATTCCAATGATCTTAATCTTGAATCTCATCAATCACGATAATGACAACGAAATAAGTGTCCTCTTGGGTGCTGTAGCTTCTGAACTTGTTTGGAATTGGAATGATTTAGTCTAGTATGTGTTATCAAGTGGCGATAAATGAAAGTAATTTATAAAATGCGCTTCAGCACATGTTGTTCTATACTTTGAATATGTGATGATCTTAAGTATATTATTTCGATTGATAGTATCTGGAAAATATATAGTATTCTAAAAGAATTTCTATTTGCTTTAGGTAATCAATTTGAGAGACATTTAAATGGCTAAAAAGTTTTACAGTGGAATATTTGCAACAGAGATGAAGACCCTCAGTTTAATTCTCATATAACTAGCAAATCTTTTTCTTTAATTAATAATATTGATAATAGGATATTTAAATAATATTGATACGATTGCAAGATGATCATTTAAAGCAGATTGCAGACGATCATTTTATGCTGTTGAATATATAAATTACATAGATATTCTATATATCTAAATTTAGATATGTTCGCTGCAACAAACATAAAACAAGAATCGCTCTAAAGCTTTATGAGCAGGTTTAGATTATTGGACCTACAGCTATCATTTTTTAAAAAATTCTACTTCTTGATAAGTACTCACTAAGAAGGTGTATTTTCAAGATCTTAATAAGATTTTTCGTTAAAATTTAATCAAATTAAAATGAGTCTTTCTTTATCAATCGTGTCCAATTTATATTATTGCACAAAATATAACAGTTGAAATAAGATTAAAATTAAAAAATAAGGATTTTTGAAATACCGGTTTTATTTAAATACAAATTTTTCTTCTAATTATTATAAATTTAAAAATGTTGTTAAGCATACTTACAATAATGCTTTTCACTGTTGAACATTTTCCCTGTTAATTGAATAATTGAAAGCACATTTAAAAAAATTAAAGATTAACAAATGAAACATAAAGCATTATTATCATGCTCGAATGCTCTAATAGTTCTAATCTCCCAAAAAAAATTTCCATTAACTCTTGCACCAGCAGATGTCTTTAATACCATGTTCAGGAATTTGACTGACATGTTGCCCATAGCGACGTAAAAGACTAAAAAACGACATATGAAAGCATAGCGCTCTGAAGAGAGCCATAGCATGTGTGTTCTGAAGTAAATTTTAACTAAATTTTGCTCAACAAGCATGTATGTTAGTCACGTGATTGTCACGTTATACTGCTCATAGTCATATTACAGTTAAGGCTGTAATAGGATTTTAGTCCCAAAATTATAGAAATTAGATCCCAAGATGCGTGGAAAAATCAAGACACCATTCATTTCGGAAGTTAAAGTAGTTCAAATTCAAGTGGTTAGAAAATATTTTTTATGAAAGCAAACAGCTTGAATTTATTACATACCAGATGCTAAATAGTTGCTTCCCTACGTTTTATAGCTGCTAAAAATTTAAATTAAATATTTTATCGATTTTGGTCTTTATAGCTGCATCAACAAAATATTTTTAGACTTCAGGTTTTCATAGATATATAAATTGTATTATTTTAGACTACTTGCACTTTTCTGTATATTATATTATGCGTTTCCCTAATCTTCTGTCTATATCTTTATACATCCATTTATATTACAAAAGCAAGTTTTTGAAACTGGGTGTATTTTAAATGTTTCGCAATTATTTGATTTTAAAGTTAAACTTTAATTGTTAATACAACTAATTTTAAAAATTTAATTAAAACCGAGCCTTATATTGAAACCAAATTAAAATGGAAAAGTAAGCTGAATCTTTATAGTATCTACAGTAGGAAAAGTCAGGATGAAATATTAATAGCAAAAAAAAGTAATCAATAAAAGTGTATTTTATGGTTGAGGGATATTTAAAAGGCTTTTAATGCCTTTAAAAATTAATAAATAATAATAATGAAAATTGCAAAGCATGTAAATTGGTCTCATAGAAAAGATAAAAATAAAACAATGTTAAGATGATGCATAAATAAGTTTTGTCCTCTAATATTTTTGAATGTTATTGCAGAAAAATACAAAAATTTTGATTACTTTTTAATTAATCAAAATTTTAGAGAAATCGTACACATTCCCATTATACAAAATATATATGTACTTAAGTTGGTAATTCTAGACCAAACAATCTGTCCAACACACATGCATTCATTCATCTTTATTATTAGTAATGTATGTAAGACTTATTTCATTTCCGTGTTCCCAGTACTTGAATACAAACATGGTATTGGTAAGTAACCAAAACAACCAATCTTCTAGAGAGTTTTGAGTTTGTAAACTCGACATTTCCTCATTGTTCAAAGTGCCCTTGAATTGTGATGCGAATTGGACAATTGGCAGCAACCGCGCATTCCATTCAGATTTTTTTTAACGACAATCTAAAAATGTTAATTCTGTATCATTAGATTTAACCTTTTGATGTAATGAAATGTAACTGCTATTGGAGCATCTGTAAATTTGCTGATTATTGCTTTCAACTTCATAGGATTGAGCTCATTTTAATAAAATAATAATTTCAAAATATGATAAATGTCAATAATTGATTAGACTTATAAAAAGAATCTTCACTTAAGAGCGTCATTGAAATCTCGAATTCTTAAATCAGCTATCCAATATATACCTGAGATTTAGATACCAATAATATGGATTATATTAATCAACTATCAATGATTCTTTACTCATTGTTAACCCTCCAGCTACTTATCCTGCGAGATCGGCGGGTTGACAGTCAGTTCATTTTCTGTTGCATCCCGCATTTTTCGCAGTTTAGTGTGTTTATTTTTACGATTACAGATTTTTATTATATCATTGTCGTGCAGCATATAATATCAATTAGCTTTTTTAAAAAAATATTTGAACTCATTTGCAAGCTTTGCATCTAATACTGATTTTAAAAAATTGCGCAGTCAAAGGGTTAATTATTAATATTTATTATGAAAACAATTATTTTTGTCTTATCATTCATCACATTTAATAAGTTTATATCTTTCATCATGTATTCATTTATAATTTCCATATTTAATAATAACTCGATTTCTAATGTCATTTTCTCCAAACAGCAGCAATATCCGGAGGTTAAGAACTCTCGCTTTCGAGCACTCCGTGAACCCTACCACATAACGGCCACTATTAAATCCTTTGCACTGGGAAAAGTAATTCGATGCATAATTATTCACTTAATACAAAGATTTGTTTAGTGCTCTGAAAATAAATATACATAATTGTTTTAAATCGAATTTCTTTGAAAAATTAATCTACATCTTTTTACCATTCTATAGGCATTTTTAACAATCAAAATTGAAAAATAAACAAAACGTCAAAATGACGCACCGTCTTGAACGATGAGTAAGAGGCACCATCCGAGTGCAAAGGGTTAATATCTCATTTTCCCTATTAATAGAACACAACTTCCTGACGTAAATTTGAGTCATTAAATAAAAAGCTGTAATTCCATAAAATCTAAGTTATCTTTTAATAAAATGCAATTTTTTTATATTTTAACCCTTTACAGTCGGATAGTGACTCTGACTTACCATTCAAGACGATGCATCATTTTAACGTTTTATTTATTTTTCATTTGTTAAAAATGCCTACAAAATGGTAAAAGAATGTGGAAAATAATTCGAGAAAATGTAAATTAAAACTAGTATATATATATTTATTTTTCGGAGCAATGAACAATTCCTTGCTTTAAGTGAATAAATATGCATCGAATTACTTTTCCAAGTGCAAAGGATTAACTCACTCAGCAAAAAGTTACTTTCAGTCGTTTGTTACCATCGGACTTACTCTTGCAAATTAGTAAGAGTAAGTCCGATGGTAACAAACGACTTACTAATCTCAAATTAGGTATCCCACTGAGAAATCGAGCCGAGAGCTTTGTTTCCCTCTTCTAAAATTAATGCAAGCGCACAGGCTCTCGCTTGTGCTCCTGGAATCCGGGTCTGCGAGAGGCGAATCGGCCAGGTAGGATCATTACCCAATGCCTGGAAGAGTTTCAATACGCACCTTACCTCTTTCCCTTAAGACGAAAAAAGTAGAATCCGTTGCTGCGGTAAAGGATTTATTTTTGTAACTGGTCCAGTTCGCAGTTGGACGTGATTTTTATAACCACCATGTCTGATGACTATTAGTACACTTTTTCCCAGGGCTGGATTAAGCCTTCTAGGTGCCCTTAGGCAATGATCATCTGGGGGATCCTTTTTCTCTCCAAAACTTTCGAAACCAAATGTTAAACTTTGTTTTCTGTACAAGTAGAATTAAGTAGTAAATTTTGGTGTACCAAACTAGCAAAAACTTCATTGCAAATCTTTTCTTTTTAAATTTGAGTTCAGTATATTGCTTATACAAAAAGGGCATATCTGGAATTTAAAAAAAGTAACTTTAAACAAAATATTTTTTAAAAGTAGGATAGTTCTTCTTAACATAATTTAAATAATATTTAATGAAAAAAATAGTACATTTAAAAAAACTATTAAGCATAAAAGTTTTTTTTTTAGAATTATGAAATAACATAATACAAAGCTTACACATGGGGATTCATTAGGAATGTTATTGGAATAATGCTGCAAAATTATATAACATTTGACTTTAATTTGAATAAGTTCGATTACATGGGCTTAATAATTAAATAAAAGCACCAAATTATTATATATTTAAAATACCGGAAAAATCTAGAGGGCTAAAGTTGTGGGGTCCCTACGCAATTCTCTATTTTGCCTATTTAAAAAAAATTGACTTTCAATTATGTCAATTTATTTACATTATGGAAAAGATATATATAATTATTGACTAATGGAGGGATTTTCTGACTTCTTTTATGCCGATCAGGATATTTCTATACAAAATGTTTCATTGAAATATTGATAAGAAACATTGATCACAACACATATATAGCTACGAACAATAATAATAGAGGCGTTTCTGCTCTTTTTCCAATGGTTATTTATGTGCTGCTCTATCAGATAATCTCGCAAATCTTTGATAACTAACAGCATTTGAAATAGACAAAGCAGATGTATAAATTAAAATTCGGTATTCTAAGTTTTAGTCTCCAGTCCTTTTAAAACAGATTATGTTAACAATAACAAAAAAATAGTTCAATGTAAATAATTTTTTTTACGAGAATATGATTTTCATTTTGAGTGCATGATAGTTGAATAATTTACCATTTTTTTTAAAATTCGATGTAGCAAAAGTAATATTAATTGTAAAAACCTTTCTTAAATTATAATTTATTGAAACAAACAATTCTACTCCTTTATAACTTTATATAATATAATATATTATAATATTCACGACCTGCTGTCAAAAATGCGCTGATATAACATCAATGGTAAGGTTAAAAAGTTTGAATGAATTTAAAATAAATTAAAGATGGTTACACTGTATAAATAAGTTAAATTTCATTTGGAAGACGTGACAATATGGTTTAATAAGAAAAAGTATTTATGTAAAAATAAAGTATCTGAAACGTTCAAGAGAAAATTCAATGTATTTAATTCTAAATTTTAACAATTAAACAAAAATAAAGGGAAATTAAAGTTCAGTCAGGAACGCTGAAAAACTGTAGAAACATGTTTTAGATCTTCACTTTTGGAGCTTTGCGTTTTGAATTTTTAAGCTGAATTATGATAAATATATATAATGTATTTGATGAATAATATTTAGAACAAACTTTTGCTTAAATGAAGAAATTGATCAGTTTTATTTAATTATTATCGTATTCATTTAGAAATGAGATCACTTGCAAGTGTGAAACAATGATTTAATTACACTCATTATGCGTAGGCCTATGTGTCTTCCTAAAGTACAAAGCATAATGTATTTTAAACTTGCATAATTTCTGAAGTTCTATTATGTTGTCTTGGAGTTTGATTAGAATGAGATAAACAAACATTCTATATATAATATATAAATATTCTATATATTTATAACAAAAGTAAAAGGGAGTTAATTGGAAATGAATATTAAGACAAAATGAAGCAGAAGTTCCCCTTAAATAAAAAAAAGTTTTTAAAAAAATCTGAAAAAAATTAATAATGTGGGCAGAAAAAAAGTCGAATGGAATATTAGTAAAAAGACTGAATTACTCCACGAACTATTGTCGATTTAGCTATATATTTAAATTGATTCATACACATTTAATCTTTTTTCACTTAATATTCAAACACTTAAATATTTATAGCATTTGCATTTTAAAATAATTCATTTCATTACGGAATCAAAGCTGAAATAACTTTCCAAAACCATCCATCCACCATCCAATATTATAAGATCTTCAGTTATTTTAGCATTATAGCCATCTGCAATGCATTGTCTTTACTACCACATTTTTATACTCCAGAGAACTGCTGAAGATGTCCATTTTCAATAGTTTATTTTAAATCAAAAACTTGAGACGCTATGAACTTAACGTTAAATTTATGCTTTAAAATCGGAACTTTTGTAATTTGTTTAGTGCACTTAAAATAAGTACGCTAGAGTGACGTGGTTGTGTGGAATGTTAGGTGACGGCATAGGTGTCGTCTATTTTCAAAATCACTTCAATTTCCAAATAACCTTTGCATTGTTTCGAGGTATAATATTAATTTAATTAAACTAAACTATACTGAATCGACCTTATACTTGAATTGACATATTAAACACATTTCAGGCTCATGATGTAGATAAAACTGAGCCTCATAAATCTTGGACAAACCTAGCTATAACAGCCTTGGCCTAAAATCTTAATAAAAACATTTGCGATTTCTACAACAATCCGATTTTCTTTTATTTTTTAAATAATAAGATACGAGAGTTTCTAGCCATGCAAAAATCTTTCTCCTTCCTTTTTCAAATAAGACTGAATTTCCTTTTTTGACAACAAAAAATCTCGTGGCACAAACGAGATTCAACGAAGCGATCTGTGCTTTGATCGCTATTGTGTGCAAACGAACGGTTGATGCGTTTCTGTCTCTAGCAGCTGTATTTCTCCGAGCTGCGGAAAGGAATGCCGAAGGGCATATAATCTTCGCAGCTTTCTCTGGAAAAACTCAATGGGATTCTCTTGAGTGCTGCCATCCGATCTTTCGAAACTTCCTTGTCCGAAGAGAAATAGCAGAGAATTGCCTCGATGTTTCCTTTTAACCATTTTTCTTTCCATAATAAAGAAGAATATGCATCTTTTATACGTCTGTGTTTGATTTAAAACTACCAAATTTGATATATAAGCATAAGAATGTGCAACATCGCGTCAATGTTTTTAAAATTGTAATAAATTAAAATGTGAGGAAAGAAGCGACCAGCATTAATATGTAAAATATGTTAAGATAACAAGAACAAAACATTACTAAACTAACATAAAATACATAAAAAGGTACCTGCGCGTGAATTGTACGTCTTACCGTCAAGCTCTCGTCCGCTACTAAAGGCGCGAAAGCATCATGTGATCAATGACGCAACATCACATGATGCTATAAGAGCTGTTAGCAGCTCCCACAATATTGATATTGTGGTGTTTTCCCTCAGACAATATAGTTCGAAACGGATTTTTGCACAATCTTAAAATTCATCGCTTAATCGCTTGGTTTTCTCAATTTATTGAAAACGAACTAAAAAAGATTCTATTAATTATATGTAGAAAAATCACGAATAGGAAACTTGAGTGACAGTGCCACCAGCGCGCACTTTGAAGATATATTACACTGTTGCTTATGTTTTAATTACACTTTGATATCATGGGACTCGACTCCGATAAGAATGTTCATATACACAGTAAACAGAACAAGTGTAAAATTATTAAAATAATATGGCTTTAATGTTTCTGAATTTCGATATTTAAAAATACTTTGTTGTTGGAATCGGAAACATCAAGTTTTGTGTAAGAGCAACTGCTGTTCCCGGAGAACTGAATGGTGGCTAAAGCTGGGTAATAAATATTAAATGTTATTACTGCTTGTGTTATTATTTCGTGGATGTTCGGATTAAAGGAAGTAATGTGCGAGTGCTGATGAGTTAAATTAAGAGTAAATAAGGATTTTGTGTAGAAATTATGAAATTTTATATAATTGATTGGTTTTTTAAAAATGAAATCTATTTATCTGACAACATTTTTGCATAATTAAGGAACTGTCGAGGCCGATTAATTTTTAAATGTATATTGCAATGCATTTCAGTATCAAGCAATGCAATAGCCAGTTACTTTAATAGGATACTTTGCCCTTTTACTGATTGTTTTTGTAGATTCGAAAGTTAAGCCTGAGCTACCTATTTGACGTATCATCTCTACATAAAATTATTCCATTGAAACGGTATCATTTTAATGCAGTTATATATGATGAATTCGTTTCTTTTTTTTCCCATAGGATTACGATTTTTAATTAAGTGAATTTTTTGTCATCATTTAAGAAATAAATTATCTGGTTTAGTTTAATATAATTACTTAATCATTTATTGTGTTATAAGATGAACTGAGAAAAATGGTGTGTGAAATCTAGAAGTTAAATGAGTGAAAAGTAATTGATAAAGTTAAAAATATGCAAAATATCAAAATTTTAAAAATAAATTTTAAATTCTGTATATATTTATTACAATAAATAGATAAATAACAAATTTTAATAGAGCTGAGCGACTTTTATCGTTTTTAAGACAATTATAATTTATTCGTTTTTATTTTATTTTGGGACCATTTCCTTGGGACATACAACTATGAATCAATTTTCGAAATATCGCGATATCATAAAATTTATTTATTTTAAAATGTTTTGTAACAGCATTTGTTGCTTGTAGAAATGATAAATTTATGTATATTTCTTCTAAAAAACTTTTGCTACAAAGATAATAAATTATTAATTTCGCAATAAAACTCGCTTTATTTCTTTCTTTTGATATAATTTGCTTTTAACAATCATCACATGTTGACCTTAGATAGATTATTAGCTAGTGAACATTTAGCAAGTTTTCGGCAAAGAATAGGTGAAAATTTTATTCTTTTAGTGTAACTTCCTCTGACTGTAAGTTAAAAGAAGCAATAAAACTGTGATAATTTTTTGGATATTTTATTTTATATCCTCTTATTCTACCACATAAAAGTGCGATGTTGTAAATATTGATTTTTAACAAGCAAAATTTATGCTGATATGCATATATTTTCATGATACAACACAATTTCAAATCATATAAAAAAGCATCATCACCCATTTCAATTTTTCCCATATTTTAAAACAAGGACAGAAAAAAAACAACAATATTTTCGCATCCTGATTTTATTTCTGATTTTTTTCAACATTTGTCGCGAACATAAGATCTCATGTTCTAAACAAATATGAAAATAATATCAGAAATATTCGTAGTGTTTGAAGCAAAATGTTTGAGAAGGTAGTATTGTTTGCTATGCGACAATTTTAAAAATACTTCTTGTGCAAAAATTAATGATTTAACCCCGATTAGTAATCTGTTCACTCGATAGTTTATTGCAATTGTCCAAGTATTGATAGTCCTTATTCCATTATTTTACTCATTTAAATGATGTATGCTTAAATTAACAGGATATGTGTTTTCATAGCGATAGTAAATGACTCTCTGACAAAGCTTTTTCTATCTACTGGCCAAATTTGACTTTAAAAGCATGAAATAATTCCACTTTCATTTTATCCCCCCCCCCTCTCCCCAGACTGGCGCCAGACCATAGATCGCTCATCCCTCTCTGCGCCACAGAAAATAAAACTTTTAGGAATTATGCATTATTAAAGGATTGAGAATTGTCAAATCTAATAATTACTGTCTATTTTTAAAGATAACCACTATACAAAAATACGCTGTCCTGCTTGTTCAAAGTATTTCGGTTCGTATTATGTTTGAGAAATAATATTTGTATTCTGCTGTCAAATCTGTTTATTTAATTGTAGTGAAAAGAAAAATAAGAACATTAGCGACTGAGTTGGATTATTCCATCGGATTTTCTCCATGCGTTTGCTCCACTTCGACCTTGAAAGACGTTGACGTCATCCACTGGCGTCATAGTTTCTTCTCCGCCCACTTCATCGAGAGAGTGCTGTTGACAGGGGAAGAAATTCACTTCTTTACAATTCGCTTTGCATTTAATGCTTCAGAACATTTCAAGTCAAACTTAATAAAAAATATTTCAAGAAGATTGCCATTGTTATTTTTATTTATCTGAATGACTCGAACAATACACCTTGCACCAGTTTCTTAACAATTGCATTGTTGTATGAAAGTTTGGACCATATTGGTAAATTCATTTACTGTGCAAGTATAGAAAGCGAAAGGTAAAAATAGATTGCCAGAGAAATAATTTCAGTTGAAGCAGTTCAGTTTTCAGTTACTGATCCAACAATTTTTATAAGAATCGGATATGGAATTGTAAAATAAATAATAAAAAAATCATCACACTAATTTAAACTTTATTTTAATTGAAGTTATTATCCAAAAAAACACCATCTATGCTAATGTATACTCAATACTTTTTTAAATTTCATAATAAAATAAAAATAATATTTTTAATTTCATAATAAAAGTAAAAAATTATTAAATACAATAAAATAATTAAATTTATAATATAAAAATTAATTTATTAAAATAAATCTATACTTATAATAAAGCTCAATGTGCGTGTGTGTGTTGGCGCTCTACAGGCCAGACCATTCAACCTACAGCTACCAAATTTGACACGTGTATACCTTGAAGGTCGGGTATGTGCACCTAGGGGTTATTCTTTCGAATTTTTAATTAAAATTTTATTTATTTAAAAATTAAGCGAAATTTTGGCGTGTTTCTGCTATAACTTCCGAAAATATTACCGCACAAAAAAGATTTTTACATGAAGTTAAAGGTCAAAAATTTCTCTTTTAAATGATACCAATGTTTTAACCTTAAAATTAAATTTCTATTTTTAATGAATTTTTAAATAAATATTTTAACTATATTTTTCAATTTTTTTCTTACAAAATAAAAATAAAATTTAAGCTGCACGAGCACGTTTCGCATTCATGGGAAAAAATTAGCCTTTTTCAAAGTGTTGCCATCACATTGATTAAAGCTCCAATTAAAAATAAATGAAATCTTTTTGGAAATGAAATCTGCAAAAATATAATTTTCAGCACGTGTCTGTAGGAAATGAAACAAATAAGAAATATTATTTTTTCTAAAAAATAAATTTTAAAAAATTATTTTAGGATCTTTTACACTCTCTATATTATTAATCCAATAGATCAGTTTTATTTTAAGGCAAGTTTTGTTTAATATGAACCGGATATCCATTCAAATCAGGGCCACACAGCTAATTTGTAAACCTTTAGTAAGACACAAATCTGCTAAAATGGTCTGAATGGAAAATGATTATATTTTATGTAACTTGATTCAATAAATGCTCTAATAAATAACGAATTTTTGATTTTACATAAAGCTTCTGCTGTGGAAATCACGAATAACAAAATGTTCTTGAAACACTAATATTTTAAATAAAAAGAGTTAATTTCCAATCAACTAAATCAATCACTTAAACTGACTGATTTATGAAAATTTGAATATCACTATTCAATAAAAAAAGGATAATTTTAGATTTTCCATAGATCGTTTCAAAGAAAATACGCCAATCAGTGCGCAGGTTTCTCAAGATTAATTGGCCTAAGATTTTGAAAATGTTGAGTTTTTCTAAATTTTTAACATTCAAAACTTAATAAGTCTTAATAACTTAAAAACTTAAATTTAACTTAAAAACTTAAATAAGTCTTAGTTGATAGGGGAAAATAGAAACATTCATTCATGTATTTAAAATTTGGTGTGTCCAGAATATTTCTCAGAATATACCTTACTGCATTAAATTTAGACTTCATAATTTTTGAAATATATTTATAGGCCGGAACAAAATATTATTATTGAATTCATTTCATTCCTTTTGAAAGCAAAACTAAAAACTGAATTTTATGCTGAATCTGAGAAATTTTTGTTGAATTATTCTTTGAGATATTACATAAATTATAAAAAATATTTTGTAGTTCACATAAGACTTAAATACCGAGCGATTCTGTTTGCAATACTCATATTCAATAATAATAATAATAATAAATAAATAACAATAAAGATGATAAATAAAATAAAACGCTTGGTTTTATTAAAAAATATCTTAATATTAATTGCAATTTCATCATTTACAATTTAAATTAAAGTTGAAGTTTTACCGGAAATTCCAACAAATTAGCAAAATATATATAGTAAATTGAATTAACGATCTAAGAAACAGTATAAGTTTGGTATGACTATCAAAATTTGAAGATTAAAAATGATTTGTTTGAGAATCTATTAAGAGACCAGTTACTTAAAATATTTAATTGAAAATTGTAGCGAGCTGTAATACTGGCGAACCGGCTGGTCGCCAAAGGCGGCTAGTTTTATAATAAAATAAATTAAATTTTTATCAAATTCTATTTAATTTAAATCCTTTTTTGTTTTGTTTATTGACATAAAATTTCCGCCTTGAATTTTCTTAGAGAAATCAGTTACATTAAAATAAGTAAGGCAATGGAATTTAATATATCTGGAATAAATGAAGTAAAATCTTCAGTTCTTGATCTAAAGGTCATAAGGTTGAATGTCGATTTCAAAGAAGAATGCAGTATGTTGTCGCATTGTGGCTATTTAAATTTGTATAGTATTGAACTCTGGAGATAGGGAGATCGTTTAAAAGATACCTATATGATTTCAATCTTGTTTAGTATCCTGCATATATATCTAAATCCACGATTGAAGGATTCGTCTTGAAAGGGAAATAAAGTATCATGTGTGGCCTAAAGCCGACCTAGAAGCACCTGAAATGTATAAATTAATTCCCATAGAGAACTTTGCCTTTTTGGAAGTATTTTAGAAGAAACTGGTCCAAGTTTGCGTTTCATTTGAAAGAAAACCTATAAAATTATCCTTTTAATGAAACGCAAACGTGTTTCTCATAAATTTTCTTCTTATAATTCTTTACAAGGCATTTTTACGGTGAAAAAAATATTGTATTATAAGCTTCGAGTGCAACAGTGAAATACTTTAAAGAAAACTATAAAAAAAGTGTTTATTAACTGACAAATTTTTTAGGTGTATCTTCAACTTTGTGGTTTCTAATTTTGTATTTATCACAGGAAAATTATATAATTAAAATATCCTGCAGTCCATATTTGCTTTTAGCTCAATAGACTTCTTAATGCATACTTTAGCCTTTCTGTAAACATTAAACTGAAATGGTATGTTTGTATCACATTTTTATACTAAAAAAAATAGAGGGAATGGTATATACTCAATTTGAGCCCTTAGTAGATCTACTACCTTTGGAATGCATCTTTTTTACAGTTCATGTTTTTCAGCTATTCCATGCTTAATCAACGTAACAACTGATATGCAAAGCAACTGTAACATGTAAGTGATAATTTAAACCATTTGAAGATTATCATTTACATGTTATTGCAATTTAAAATCTTTCAAGGAACTTCTGATAAGAATGGTAATTACTCTCTTATCTTTAATGTCAGAGTACGGTTTCGGCATCAGATTATCGTATTTTTAATTTAAAATTGAACCTTTCATAGACAATTTGAAACAGACATGAAACCTAATACATAAAGTTCTCAATTGCTCTAAAGACTCTTAGATAAATTCATACTACAACACTTTGGCGTAAAAGATGTCATCTAATTAGATAATAGAAGAATGTAATTTAATTACAGCGGTTGTGTCAACAAACTTTTGAAATAAATGCTGGAATTATTTATTTACAAGCCAGCATTAAAGAATATAAATTACCTTTTCGTGGTAAAATAAGCTTTTAAGTATATATTTTATGATATATGAAGTATATGCAAATAAGACTTAAGAAAGGATGGAAAAGCGATATTTTTTGTTCTGTTTGTTTATGGTATGCTTCACTAGATTTACTTTTCTTGTAAATATCGATAGCTCAAAGTCTATAAATGATTGATTATCTGAAAATAATTAAAATGAATGGCAATGATGGTAAATTGCAAAATCATAACCATACCAATTCTGCCGTTTTATGGCAAGCTCTTTTGTATATTCGCCATGATGTATTAGTGCATTATATTACAAACAAAATTTGAGAAGAAGAAAAAAACTATTCTGCAGAGTTCGATGGCATTTTTGAATCTTGTTTCATTTCCTATTTTTCATTTATGTTCCGTGACAAATGTTAACGACAATGTTCAAGAAATAACAAAACGAAAAAATCACCGTTTTTGTCAATATTTTTTTTCCTACGCTTTTGAATCCACACATTCTGAATTTTTTTTAAAAAAAACTTCTGCTCCAACACGCGAGAGATCGTTTAAGCAAAAGAAATGTTTATTCTAAGTAAAAAAAAAAATTCTAGAAAGAGGGAGAAATGTTCGGAAGTGGTCCTTCCTACCCGTGACAAATTAGTTTCCCAGTGTTTATCGTCAAGCGGTTGACGAAATTTTTGGGATCCCGCCAGATTACAGTATATGTCCCCAGAGATAAAAGTTCTTTGACCTTTCCACTTTTTTAATCCGTGATCTATGGAGCGTGAGAGGACATTGGGCTAAATGATGCTTTAATCTCAATAACTTAATAATTATACAATATTCAATGGCTTTTGATACTGAATTTATGTTCAAGCAAGTTAATTGTGTAGAATTATGAAGTAATAGAGGTCTTAATGTCGCTTTTTTAATATTTTGATCTCTTGAATTTGAAGGGGCGAAGGGGATTTCTTTGTAAAATAATGGGGAATAATATATAAGATTTAAAAATACTTTGTTTGACGTGGCATCGTTGATATATAGTATAGTGTTATTTAGATATTCATCTGAAAATTTAGTGCCTTATTTGCTTTACATATATAATGCAAATCTATAACTATACATATATAATGTAATAATATATAAAATATTTATATTTATTTTAAATATATTTATTTTATATATAAATATTTATACATTATATAGTGTATTTATTTTCATCTACACAATTGTTTGAGGTGAAGTATAGTTTCCTTTAATATTTTTTCGTTTAATAAATAATTTAAAATGCTATTTAAATGTGTTTCTTAAATATTTATTTTTCTGGCGGAATTTCTGCCAAAATTTCTCAGCTTCAGATTAACTGGGCTTTATACAGAAGCGCTCAAATTTTCCTGCTTAATTGAAACCATAAAAACCATCTGGATAATCATATAATCGGATAGCTGGATAATTGATAAAAATTATTTAATAGTGTAAAAAGAAATTTACTTACAACACAGTATTGTCTTCGTAGTCACTAAATTATATTTGCATCTTTTATAATTAATTATTATGTTGAAATAACACTGCCCAAATATTTAAGTCAGTTGTTTTCGTTATTTTCACTCTGAAAGATTTTGTTGCGATCATAATTTCCTTAAATTTGATACAGATAAAAAGAGACCATATAAATGAAGATCTATGGACTGTAATATATTTTAGCTGAAAACTATATGTATATAAAATTACATGCATATTTTTGTATAAAATTATACATAATGTTTTTATAAAATTGATTTTGATGTATTTTGAGAATAATGCAAATGTTGGTTTCTCGAATATTCATAATATATCATTCATTTTTATGCATTAAATGTATTGAATTACAATGCACGGAATTTAATTCAATACGAGATTTCTATTTTAACTATAAATAATATAAATAAAAAATATTAAATTAAAATTAACTATAAATAAAAAATATAATAAAGTATTAACTATAAAGACTATAAATTTCTGCATTAATCATTTTTGAAAATTAAAACTGCAATTAAATTTGTATTATGTTTTACATCAGTGTAATAATTAATAATTTATAGTTTTAATAAAAGTAATTTAATAAATCGTTTAAGCCAAAGGTTAATTATTCTAACGAGTAATGAAAATCGGAAGTGATGAATATCTTAGTTTTTTGATCTGCGATATATTTAATCTTTTTATTAGATGACATTTTTATTGTTATTTCAATCCATATAAGAACTTAAATGACATTTGTGCTTACTTAAATTTTATTTAATTAATTTTTGTCTTTTAAAGGAACTTTATGCGGAATACTGATATAAGTATCAAATTTTGTAATTTTATATACCAAACTCTGTCATCTGGTGAACTAGCCGGAAATGTTGATATATGCATATGACATATGCACGATCTGTTTGTATACTCTTAAAATGCATTCTTAATTTAGTAACTTTCTGCTCTAAATTCATAGAATAACCAATAAGTCTTAGCTTATGTTACATACAATTTCAAAATAAGTACCATTTTATTTTGGCATTCTTCAAGAACATCCTCAAAAAGTGAACAAATTGTATCGAATCAACTTACACAATTTGGTTGTCATTTTTTTTCAAGCAGTGTGATTGTAGCAATCTGTATTTCAATGGAAACTGAAGTTTCGTAATCGCAGCCACAGAGTACAGTGGCTGCACGTGCACTAATTACTGCCAAGCAAATGATAAGATCGGATTCTTTCTCTCTCTCACTCTCTCTCTTCCACCGCATCTCTGTGAAGCGGATTTCGCATCTTTTCTCCGAATCTTCGCCTCCCAGCTGCACAAAATTTCTTGAACCTTGGTTCAACGAACACCCGGTTGGTTCACACCCAGCAGGAATTAGTTGGAACTCCAATTTATTTTGGTATCTCTTAATGCTAATATTGTGACGCAAATGCCAAATTATCATTTTTGTGACTGAAGTATTCAGATTTTATTTGGATGAATAGGGTCTTTTTAGTGCTTTTTTGTACCGATGAAGCTAATGAAAGGCGTTTTTAACATGTTTGACAAAGTCTGTTTGTGTATTTAGCTCGAAGCTTCATTGTCTTAGCTTGAATTTGAATATTTTTTCCTCTAAATTCAAAAATAAATTATAATGAATAGTTTAGCCTACATATTTTCCAAAAAAGACAAACAGAAATGTAAGCATTGGCTTGATAAGGTAATTCAAAATTTCATTTTTAATTAACACACTTTTTCTTCTTAATCTTTTTCTTTATATGTAAATTTCTCGTAATTTCTGCTTTTGTAGATTAAATTGATTGCACAAATAAGTCACATTGAAAGGCACTTTAATAATACCATTTGTCGCTATTAAAGAGAGCTTCTCTTTCTCTACAAATAATAAGTGTGTGTTGGCCCTCTATAGGCGGTCAGACCGCTTAACCTACAGCTACCAAATTTGGCTCTTATATACCTTGAAGAATGAGACTACACTCCGGAGCGATTTTTTTTTTGTAATTTTAATTAAAAATTCAACTGAATTTTGGCAATTTTCTTCCGCAATAACTCCTGAAAATATTTCTGCACAAAAGTAAATTGCACACCCTTTTAAAATTTAACAGATTTTTTTTAATGACACCATTTAAATACTCATGTTATTTTTTTTCTGAATTTTGTATTTGTTTAAAAAAAATTTATTTAATTTTCTATATTAATGCCCTGGAATTCGGATCGTTTTCATTGTTTCATCAAATACTTAATCGCGTGATTTATTCCATTGTTTAAAGCTAAAGAAAGTAGAATTCTGTTTAATATCCCTTACAAGATGAATTAATGAACTGAAGTTACAATATCGTGAAATTTAGATAGACGAATCGGAGGTTATCGTTTTTTAATAGCGTTATGTGTCATGAGATTGATCACCATTGGATAGGTTGATGTACACAGTTAAGTGAACATATGTAAGACAATTAAAGGTAATACGTCTTTTAATATTTGGCTGCTTAATGGATACATGGATATGAAATTATATCTAAATGAATTAACTGATCTAATTACTGAATATGACCAATTAACCCAGTGAAGCAGCTGGTCGCCAATAGTGAGTAGTGAGTAATACTGTGCAATTTATTTAAAATCTGTTACAAACCATGTGTTTTTGTCATAATAATTTACTTGCGCAGTTCCTTAATATCACCCACTCTCATTTACTAATTGTGTAGACCCTGTGTTTTAAAACTAATAGGAACTCATTTTATCATATTTTTGTAATAAAGTTTTTGTAAATAAAAATTTATATTTCATGTAAGTTATTTAAAAAACCAATTTAAAGCATTTGTTTCTTTAAGTAAATTGAATGGATCTTAAGTTTACATATAAAAAAGGTCAAAGTGGAGGTATAAAGATTTTCACTTTTTAAAATTAGTTTTCTAATGTTTGACATTTTACTTTTTATAAATTTCTATCAATGAGTATTTGAAAAATATTGATGACAAAAAGTGTATTCCTTCAAGCAGATTCGTTTATCTAAGATACAAATAAATTGTTTTTACGAAAGTCACAAATTAAATTTTATGTTGGTCTTATTTCTACTGGAACCGTAGAATTCAATTACCGAGTTGACAGTATTAAATTGAACCTGATAATTCAATCGGATAATGTAGTCAATACAGAGAAGTATTTCACTTGTTGATTTTACTTTCACTTTGCTTTAATTTTTATTCAAATGAAGCCGTAGCCAAGATCTGTGTTTCATAACTCCCAACTTGTTTTCCCGTTTCGATTCTGAAATAGAAACCCTTCCGTGCACACACAATGTGACCTTTGTCTGACTTACCTGCACCGAATAGCTATGCAACATGAGGAGCACTTTGCGAAATGGGTGTTTTAGCCTGAATTACTAACCCCAATTTACATCTTCCAAACGCTGTTCGTTTCAAATGGCAGACGATTCGGCCGCTGTTGCCAACGGCTTGATCCCAATCTTTTTTTTCTTTGCCATATGAATATGCAGTTTCGTCGAAGCCATTAAGCAGCGAAACGTGAACTGGATTTTTATTTATTTTTCTTGGTACAAGAGTGAAAACTTTCGAAATAAAAAAAAAGAAATATTATAAGACTTGGATCATTTAGAAAATGTTTTCGTAGTTTTATTCAGCCCATTATTTATTTGAATTTAAGAAGCGGGTTGAAATTTTTCGCCTTGTGGTAACTTATACTGATGGAACACGAAATTAGATATTCTGTAATGGTGATTTAAAAAATTCCGAATTTCAAGTTATTATTTGTTATAATATTGCTTTGGGTATAGGAGAGGTTGATAATTATAGGGAAAATTTAGCTTACTGCTGTTGTTAAAGTTCCTAAGTTGTAATTAACCTAATTTTATTATTTAAGTATTGTGCTTGCTGTGCAGAAGAAAAAAAATGGAAACGATTATTTAAGCTTTTTTCCAGAATGAAACTGTTACTTAGGAATACTTATAAAAAAAATGGGTATTTGTCTTGTATATGTAGTTAGATATGTAGTTTGTAGAGATATGTAGTTTGTGTTAATTAAGATCACTACTTCAATGTTATAGATAAGATGTACTAAATCATTCCAAACGATGTTTTAATTTATGTTATAATGAAATATTTGGTGGAATTTCTCACAAATGATAAGAACGGTGTTCTTTAATGGCAGAATTTCGGTTTTGTATCATCATGGTTTAGTCATGATTCTAAAAATGGTCCATCGAATGCTTAACACATTCATAGCTAAGGAGGAATTATATAAAAACTCCATGAAAAGACAAATATAAATTATTCCGGCTATTGACATTTTTTATACAAAAAGATAAATGAAAAAAGTAAAGATATTCTTCAGATATGTATTAGAAAGTTCAACCTATCTAAACTGGCATAAGAGCCAAATTTTAGCACACAGAAATCTGTTATTGGAAGTATCTGAAAGACGAGATATCTCGTCGGTAGTGTTGAAACTACAAGGATTAACACTACAAGAATATTCCCTGTGATTTTTGCACGTTTGGAAGTCAATTTGCTTTCTACTGCATTTTTCGTGGGTAACGAGCTTATCTTTTAGGGTTACTTCATTGAATTATATTATGCTAAAAGTTGGTGATATATAAACATCAATTTTCTTGTTTTGAAAATATATCGAACTTGTTTTCAGACGTTGTATTTAAACTGTGATTCAAAATGACAGTTAGAAATTTAAATATATGAAAAACAAGCTCTTTTATATTCTTTTTATAATGAAAGGAGTTAGGATGAGTTATTTTTCTGTTTATATGGCTCCCATAAGATCTACGAGTTCATTCGTCCATATTGAATATATTTATCTTATAAAATCTTTATGTAGTTTTCGTATAGATTTTTCTTACTATTTTTTAATTCTAAAAGTGTGAATAAAGTAATAGATATAATTTATACATGTGCGAATAATAAAATTGATTGGACTAATATTGATCGCAATTTTCCCAACAACAATTTAAAATTGAAAAGTCTTCTCTGAAAAATACACTGAATTCTGATTGCGGAGCGAGTAAAATAGAACGAAAACACTGCATAAACAATTAAGTCAAACAAATAGTTAAATATTCATATACAAAATTGTTTTCTAATCCACTTACATGTCTGAGTACCTAACTAATCGTTATGATCTAGTTAATTTTTAGATTATCGATTGCCCCTCACAAAAAAAACGAGAGTTAGGATCATTTGGTTACTGTCATTTTTTTCTACTGGAGCGCATGTGCTTTAAACAGAACGCGAAAGTCATGTGGCTAAGAGAAACGTGTTCCCGGCTCACGCGGTCTTCGATATATCTTCGGTATTTTAGTAACGCTAGAATAAAATGAGAATGAGAGTTATAATAAAATGATCTTTTATAGCTAACCCTCCTTCAAAGAAATCTGTCTAGGACATATTCCATTCGCATACGCGAAAAAGCTTTATTAAAGACATAGAGGTGTAATGAGTAAAATATTTTTCGCCCCTCCACGTTGTGTTCCAAATTAGAAAAAGTAATTGACGTTTTCAGTATTTAATATTACTTTAACCAGTGAGATTTTTCTCATTAAAAACTGTCATAAACATCCTAATGTTTTCTCCTCTTGACGCCTACTGAGATTGGTGCCCCGGGCATTTATACTCTTCAAATATTATTTTAATTTCTGTTAATTTTCTCATAGAATCAAAACGTTGTGGTTTGTACAAGCCTTCTAAAACTACACACGATCGAAAGGTCTTACTGAGGTGTATAATATGTGATGATATCTCTTTATCTAGGGACCGTGGTGGCCTGGTGGTAAGGTTTCGGCTAGTGAGCCGTAGGGTTTCAAGTTCGAGACCCGATTTCACCGAAGAACCGTCGTGTAAGAGGGTTTGTTGCACGTTAAATCCGTAATTCAAATGTCCTCCCGCTGGTCTGGTGTGGTGTGGAGAGGGGGTGCCAGCTCAAGTGTCGTCCTCGTCATCTGACCGCGGTTCAAAATTACGAGGTCCGTCCCAAAATAGCCCTAGTGTTGCTTTACAACGGGACGTTAATATAACTAAACAAAATTAATCTCTTAATCTAATTTAAATCCTAATTAATTTCGCAATTTTTACATTAATCTAGCCCATATTAACTTTATTCTAAAATGTTCTGCGACTTTTTATTTAATTAATTCTGCACGTGCTCTATAAAAAAAATGCTTCCTTCTGCATTTTCTCACACTTCGAATGAAGGAAAAAAAAATCTTTAATGCTTGCAACATTCTTTTAAAGATATCTAAAGTTCCTGTTCCTAAATGGACACGTGTCAAAGAAATCGTTGTCAAAATACCATAGTAAAATCACTGAAGGGAAAAATTTTGTACTCTTCTGTTTTTGCGTCGCGATGTAGATTGATGTATTTCTTACCACTTATTCTTTGTGCGTAAATTATGCCTCCCGTGGTGAAATAAATCGAAGTTCTAAAAATTGCAAAAGTTTTCTTCTCGCCACGTATCTGCTAAAATAGGTTTACATATATAATATAATATAGCAAGCCAAGTAGTTAAGCAGAAAAGATGAAAAAGAGAACGTGTGGAAGAACTTCGATCTTATGTGGTTTTAGAAGGGAATGTGCAAACCTCAGCGCTTTGATTCTGTGAGAAAATTAAAATCCCGCACAATTCCGAAGTTAAAATTATGGTAAAGACGGAGTTCGGGCGATTAGGAAATTATTTTTGGATCTAAGTTTGATAGAAATATATATGTAATATAAAATAAACCACCAATACTAGCGATGGTAATAATTTAGTAATATATGTAAGTAGCTACCCATCTGACTGGGACCATCTATCTGATTTTATCATCATCGTTCTTTCTAAGAGGTAATCATTGCTTAGACTGCTGTTTATATAAAGATTACCAGCCTCCCTAGCGATGGCCATTTATCTGATTGTCGTTTGAGCATGTAAATAATCACCTGTCTTGCATAGGTCATCTATCTGATTTTATCGCATATTAACAGCATGTCCTAGAGGTGGTATATTGAAGTGTTGAATTTGAAGAATTGTGTTATATGAAGGTATTTGGATTGTTTCGACATATGTTGAATGACAATACAAATTTATTTTTCTAATCATCAATGGTTGTTGACTCAATATAAAACAGGACAATCTAGGACGTTTAATTCACATACAGGACACTTTTTTAATCCAGACTGATTTTTCTAGGACAGACAAATGATTGAAAGTCAGGTTCCGTATAACCCAGAATTACTGGTCATTTCATACGCAAGCAAAATTTGAGAAGAGAAATTCACTTTAGCAATACTTTTACTTATAAATAATGTTTAATTGACTTTTGAAAATAAAATTTAATTTCTTGAATCAAATATAATCTTCAAATTAGGCTCTTTTTAGATAAGAGTTGTATAATTATAAGAAAAAAAATCCATTAAAATTCAGGACAAATACAACAATTTTTTTTAATTCAGGATAAACGGATGTAAATCAGAACTGACTAGGCTGTTATGAGACATCTGTTCATTTTATTTAAACTTCCCAAAACAGTGCTCCTCTAAAAGTAACCTAATCCTAAATATCCATCAAAATTTTAATATTTGAAGGTCACCTTTTAGTTCCCAGCACTTGCGTTGACTTGAAAGGTCCTTCGAGTTCATTAAATTGAACTCCATAATTATTCCGCAGTTCAACATAATATTGATCTTGCGAGCTGATTTTACTTGAGGCTAGTTTATCAGCCAACCAAATCAATACAAGAAGGGCCTTTCCTGAACTAATTAAAGTCATCTCTAATAACTTCCATGTCATTCGCTTCAGAGATATTAGTGATTGATTTATTAGATTTCATGTTACGTGATTGCTTTAAGTGGAGAAGGTTTCATTTTGCAATTAACGTTTTTCGCAAACTAACTATTGAAATTTTGAAGCCATGATGACTCGGGCTATTTTTAAATTCATTATTAATTTTAAGTGAAGTAAATATCTGATGTTAATCTGTTTTATATGTGTTCACCGAGGGAAGCTGTTAAGATGCTTGACAAATGGATGCTTATGACGGAAACGATTGCCAGTTATACGATGTGAATGTTATGTGTTGGTTGAATTTTGGTTCGGTATACTTGTATTTTGTATAAAAGTTTTATTTATAAATAGTGGTACACTATGCTGCAGTTTCTTTTCAGTTAACCTTACAATGCAAGATTTTTTTTACTTTATTTTTGCAAAAAAAAAGCATGTGTTTTGAATAGCTGCCTATAATTCAAAAAAGTTATTTTTTAAAAAAAATGTTAAGTATTTTTTTCGTGAAATTTAAAACAATTAAAATATGTTAAATGGCTACATTATGAATGGAACAATATCCCTTGACACAAATCAATTATAGCAATTCTGCAATAAAAATAAAAGTTCCTTTTTACCAATATATTTTTTAAGAAGCAAAAAAATTATTTTGATTGTATTTTTAATACTAGAACTATACATGCAACAGCCGTCTTGGTATTTTTCGAAGTTTGCAATTTAATTCTAGTACTATTATTACCATCTATAGGTTTTTCTACAATTTTTATTAAAAAAACATTTAAAAAACGTTTTCCAAACATTCATTGTTATCCTTTAGAACAGTCATGTGAAACATATAAATGGAAATAAAAATGTGTAGCCAAAAGGTTAAACGATTCATTGTAGGGTTAAATAATTATTTTTGAAATGTCTCAGATTCTATTGAACATTCTATTTAACTAATTGCGAATAAATATATTTCATTTGTTATGAATGAAAGTATTTATTATGAATGAGCGTATTCCTCTTGCTATGAATGAATGTATTTCTTCTTTATGAATCAATTTCGCTTATTTTGGATGGATGTATTTTAGTAATAAAGAATGAATAACGTTAAATATCTGTGTTCCGACATTTATAATAGATGTTAGTGAAATGGCTTATTGTAGATGAATTTTTGTGATATTGTGTTTATAGACAGACATAATCCCAAGAATGTAGGGATTTTTTTTTAATTCAGGAAGCTGTTGAACATGTATATTTGTCAAAATCTAGAATTTGAATTTTGTGACGATTGCAAAGGATAATTACACGAGTGATACTAAGTTTTATGCATTTCAGAGAGGAATTTTTTCGAAAAATGCATAGTTTGGTATGTTTCGTATGTGTGAAGTAAAAATAATTGTCGATTAAATCATAACGATCTTTAAATCGAAAAATCGGACAATTAAATCTGGATGGAGGTTGCAAGAATAATTAATGTATGCAACTAAATTTAATCAATGAAAATAAATGGTAATCATAAAGATGATACGAAAGTATTGCCGATATTATCTCGCCGATATTGTGTTATCTCGTCAAACTCTTTCTTGTTTTATTTCTTTTCATGTTGTTTTCCCACATGATATTTATAAGCTGGCCTTTTATCTTTAAATTGCGTTCTGTGACAAACGGAAATCATTCTTAACACTTACCAAAGTTGGTAACTGAATTTTGGCAAGAAAAGACTTTTCAGGTCGCAGATACTCAATAAAAATTGATATTCCAAGATTTTTCTTTGATTTTTTTTAAATTTAAGAATTAAACGAAATGATAACTTTTTTATTCTAAATAATTTAAGGGAATAATATTGTACAAAATAAGACAATTATTATAACACTTTAAAAATTTCGAAAATTTTTTTCAGCAATATTAATGTAACTTCCACACAATTCTGCCTTTTATTTTAATCATTTTACCAAATTATTTTAAGTATATTTCATATTAATACTTTTTATTCTTTTAATTAGTGCATTTATACTTAACGCACGTTGCTATGATGTTGCATATATTTTGATGTTCACCTTATCAATGCTATATAATTAAAAGCAAATTTGAAATATAAACTATAGATAGACGAATTAAACCTAAAACATAATCATGTTACGATGTTGCAGATAAGAGGTTCGAATCTCCTTACATTTTTTTCAAAATGAAATGTATTTGTCATTGCTATGAAAATTACCCTCCCATCCTTGAATTTAAATTAAATATTTTCTCTGATAGAATAACTAGGAAAGCAAAATCTGAAGGCAAAAAATTAAAACTTGTGATTTTATAACTTTGATAGACATGGTTGCCAGCCCGATTTATAAAGACCGAATTCGTTCTTTTGTTGCTAAATTCGGCAATATTATAAATGGATATTGTTAGGTAGTTTACTACATCGTATTCTTTACTATATCGTATATCGAAATTTACTATATCGTGTCTTTTTTTTCCTTTGATAGATACAAATAAAATATTCTATACCGTAAGATGCATAACGTTTAATTTTGTAGTCCTTTACATTGTATTATTGCGTCACAGAAAAATTAGTTATTTTAATCACATATCTATGACGTCACTTGAGCTTCATTGAAAACTGGAATTTAAAATGTCAAAAAATGGTTCTTCAAATTATTCCACGAAATATTTCTCATCTCTCCTAATGATTTTTTTTTCAATTATTATATGATTTTATTTAAAAATTTTATTTCTATTTTTGATGTGTTTAATTTTTCATAGTGAATCAAATATTATTCTATGAACGATTGAAAACATTATTTAACGTAATATATAATGGCAATATTTGCTTTATTTAAATTGATTTCGAATATTGAAACATTCAATAATTTACTTTCTCGTGTTTATAAAAATGACTCTTCCATTTAGAGTATTATACATTAAAATTGCTATATTCTATAGTATAAAAAGTAAATAAAAGAGAGCTAATTTATTTTCTCTTAACTCCAGACAACAATTTCTTTCAGGTCATTTCTCTCCATAAAAAAGTGTTCCTATAATTTGTAAACATCTTTCCGCATGTATAAACATTTCTGCCTAACAAGTTTGGTAATTAATTAATAAGCAACTGACCCAAAGACCTAAAGCGGATCACGATTTATCAATTATGTTTTTTGTGTGAGCCAATCGAGTTACTTTTCAGTTGAGAGTGAACTCAGGTTAATGCTTACGTTAAGCTTTCGCCTAGTAATTTATAACACATACCAAATCGATCTCTTTTTGCCAGCTAGACGGTATTAAAAATGTGTTGCTTGGAAATGAGAGTTCTGGTGCATACTTAATGATCGCTGAAATGATGCTGAAAAACTAATAAAATAAATAGGAGATTGCACCATAACCATGAATGTAATATTTTTACGTGACAACTTTGGAAAAAATTGTTTTTTATGATTTTAGCAATGAATCTTGATTTTTATAATAAAAATGCTCACTAACTGTAACTGGTTTGTAATTACCAAATGCCTGAAATTGATTATTAAAAATTTTTAAATGTGTATTGAATATGTGAATATATTTGACCGAATTTAAATTTTAATATAAATGATATGAAATTATACAATCAAAACCGGCTGCTACTTAATAGAATTTGAATATAATTTTGTAGTTTGCTATTCAAAATTGCCTTGCTTCCATTCTATTCGTTGTCACAATCAACTACTCATTATGAAGTACTTTTCAGGAGATTATGTGGTTTGGACATTTTGTAATATTTTGGAAAATAGCTAGATCACTTATTGAGTAGTTTGGAATTTGCACTCGAAAAAGTAATTCGATGCATAGTTATTTACTTAATACATGGACTTCTTTATTACACAAAGAAATAAATACATACAATTGTTTACAGTGCAGTTACATACAGATGTTCCTTGGAAAAAATAAATCTACATCTTTTTGCCATTCTTTAGGTATTTTTAATACCTATAAATACAAATTAAAAATAATTAAAATGTCAAAATGATGCAGCGTCGTGAATGGTGAGTGAGAGGCAACTATCCGCGGGAAAGGGTGAAATATAAATAATATTATTACTTCGTTCGTTTTATTATTATTTAAGTCTAAAATTATAAAAAATACTTGTTGTAACTTACTTTTGGAAGAGTGAATTCATATTTTAAAACTTGTATATTTATTATGTAAAAGTTAAATTAGCACTGATAATTACGTATTCGTATTTATTATTGCTTACAAATGTCGAAAAAAATATTTAGAATTATATTTAAAAATATTTGCTCGTATATTTTTACATTTAATATTTCATTAATTTAAATAAAAGTGAGATTAATTTCGGATTTCCTTTGGCAATAAAACCTGAAGAAAATCTAATGTAAATTCTGCCAGCCAATCGAATAATTAATCCAAAAACAATTGTTTGCTTAAATACTTTCTACTGTAGCAAAGAATATTAGCCGAATAAATATTTGTTTATAAATGAGGCAAAAAATATGCATATGGTATTAAAATTGTCATTGTTCTTTTCTCATCCACTGGGAAACATATTACCCAGAAATTTCCTATTGATTGATATCCATACTTGCAAAATAACGATAATACATAGAGAATTATGATAAATTAAGGACATAATAATGGGTAATAGAATGTCGGTGAAAAGAAGAAAGATGGTAACATATCTCGCACAGTCCTGACCAAAATGAATTTAGTGAAACATATCTCACACAAAGATAAACGCTTTCATCGTTATAACTACTTCTACCTTCGAGATTTCCCTATAACAGAATATTCCCAAAGGGTTAATTTCCTTTGAAGATTATATGTGAAAAACAAAAAGGGTTGCAGTCTAAAAGCTGTTTAATGATAAGGTTCATAGTTATAGCATTGGAATGAGGGAAAATCGATAGCAGTTTTTGGGCCTTTTCCAATTCAGACTTAATATGAAGCTTTCACTGCATTTGCAATCTAATTGCAAAGCATTTCGCTGCAAACTCGTTTAATCTCTAGTGCCTACTCAATGAAATCCATTCGGCTTTGTCATTCTAGAGGGAAAAAAGATTTAAAGATACTTTTTATAGCTATTATAAAAATGTATTTTGTTACCTGAGAGAAACGAATGATATAAAATGCAATTCTCTTGTATTATGTTTTATGTGTTTCAGTTTTCTTTCCATTTTTCTCCTTTTAGTGTAAATTAAAAAAAAGGATGTAATTTGAACGTTAATGCCAAAAGATACGAATGTCACTTATGTATAAAGGGGAGCATTTTTATGTATTATGTGTCATTGTTGTTGCCCTTGAATTGTTGTAATGGCAGCTTTCCAGCCAAGAGCCTCTTCTTGTTAAGAAGAAAGTTTCGCAGAATTTGCTTCATAGCTGTTTGCTGTTGAAAATTGGCATCTTGTAAATGTAATGGATAGCAGATGGTAATGGAATTTTCTTGACTTTACATATTTTTGTATATAGAGTGATTTATAAGGTTATTAAATGGTTGATACAAGTTGAGGTTTGTTGCGATTTAACTGTTCCATTGTCTTTTTCAGTCTGTTTCACCATGTATTGAAATTATGTATACATCGACATTATGTTATTATATTATAAAACGACATTATGTATAAAATTATCGAATTATGTGAAAATCGACATTATGTATACCACAAATTTTTTGTTGTCGAATTACTCTTATTAAAGTGCTCAAAATAAATTTACAACTAAATATTTTGCCCATAAATTATTATAAATAGATTTCTTTATTTTTAGGATGTGAAAGGGCAAGAATTAGCATTTTTATTAACATTTGTTGATTAAGTAAAATCATTAACATTCTTTTGCTTAAATAAATGTATTCTCGCTTAATTTATATTTTTCTTCAACGGCGAAACAAACCAAATCACTTTCACTAAATTGTATCTTTAAAATTTATGAACAATTTATTGTTTAGAATATGATTTATGCAGATATTGTAAATGTTTAATGAATAATTTTAACACTTTTAACGTAATGTATTTTATTTTTATGCATGCGGCGTAACGGATTAGAGCAGCCATTACTTCGATTAATCAGTAACTTTATGCACTCTAAAGTTTCTGGTATCTTGATGCATTCATGGATTCCTATATATTTAGCCATGTGGATATATACTTTTGATGTTGTTTCGTCTTACGAAGAAAATTAATAATTATCTACAAATCATCTATAAATAAAAACTATTCTGCTTTATCAATTAAAATCGGAATGAACATGATTTTGTGAAACTATATAATATTGTTAATAAACAATTTACAAAACTCTTAATAAATATCTAAAATAATTATAATTGCTCCGCTTCTAATAAGGATGCTTAAAACCGTTATTCTGATGTAATCGAAAATTTTCTTATCTTTTCCAAAATTTAAGTTGCACCGCGAGGGGGACTATGCTAATGGAAATATATATTTATGAATGCGAATAATTAAACATTTAGATTAAACAGAACTATGTAATATAAATTTAAGATCTGTTATAGCTTTTGATTTCTATTGAAACTCTGTTTATGTAATAACTCATCAGAAATAAAAGATTTATATGTTGAAAATCTCCTGAAATATTTAACAAATATAGTATTTATTTTCATTTTTATAAATCTTTATATCAAACGTACTTGTTACTCACCCAATTGCATTACAGAAGAGATTGAAAATATCGTAATAATTTTTGTTTTGGTGTTTTTAGGATTGCGAATTTTAAGTTTAGAAAATCTATACTTCAATTCATATGATTTAATCTTGAGGAAATTTGAAGTAACCGCAAGAATATTTTTGAAACATGAAAACTGTCAAACAAGAAGCAACTTAAAATTTTTTGGTTTCTATATTTTAACGAGATGTTTAATATTGTGACTGTAAAAATATACAATTTCTGTTTTTTTTATTAAAAAATCATTATTGATTAGCCTTTAAGCTCAGAGACATCGTCAAGCATTAGTAGAAGGGCCAGAACTATTTGAATGCTGCAGACTGGAATCCTTGGATATTCAGTTATCAGATAATACAATTTTGTTTAAAAGCAGATTAGATTTGCACTTTTATTGATCTAAATCATTCAACTTGTTCATCAAGATTTTCTTTCCTTTAAGTAATTTAATTTGATATTATTTTGGAAAAGTTATAGTTTTGTTCTGATATTGTCATATATCTGAAGTCATCACGTTTGCTAATCTTCAGATTCTTCGTTATTATGGCAATCGTTCTTTGCTTTTCCATCAGCGATATTCGCCGCCAAGTACATTATAATTCTCTTAGAATATCGTGTTCTTGCTTACGTGTAATATTCCCATATTGAAAGGAGGCAGACGACTCTCCATGGCCGAATGGTCATAGCACTGGTCTCATAATCAAGAGATCGCAAGTTCGAATCCGACTAGAAACAATACAATTCACAATTGGTGTAAATATTTAATTCCTTGATTTTATGTTCTCCTTTGTTTCATGTTCCAGAAGATTCTGGACCTTTTTTTAGTTTACCAGATAAGTGTTCTGGACTTTTCTTACCGTCTCCAGAAAAGTATTCTGGAACTTTCCCTACTATTATAAAAGCAGATGATCTGTCAGTCACTGTGTTCTGAGTTCAGAGTTGGGTTAATAAATTGGTTTAGCTCTACTTCTTGTGTGTGTCATTGAGTTCCACACTCAAGTACCTACGTGACAATATGAACGATGTTTCTCTCGTATTGAATTCTGTTCCCTCAAAATAAGTTACAGTTCCATATATATAATATATATATAATATTAGAATATTACATTTCATGATTAAAATTCGCCTCCAAATGTAAATGGCTAAAATACATCTTATACTTTATTATATCTCATTAAAATGACAAAATAAGAAGTTTTGCCTAATAAGAATCGTAAATAATTCCAATTGTCATTTTTAAAACTCTTCACGATACTTTGCTATTTTTTTTATGATTTCGAGTAGCACTTTTTAACCCCGTAAGCAATTTGTCTCGGTCTCATAAAGCTGCCATTCTTAGAAATCGGAAACCTAATTATTCTTGTTCCGTTCTGAAACATCCATCAAGAGAGAGAGAGAGAAGGGAGAAAGGCAAAACTTTGTGGTTAAATCAATTGAGTGAAAATGATTTTCTCACCCATAAAAAAACCGATCATAAAATAAATAAACCACTTGCGAAAACCCTTTCCCTCGAAGTGCCTAATGAAGTTCGAAAAAAGCAGAGAAACCGCAGCAGAGACATGAGGAAGTCTGATTGAGCAAATCATTAATTTCCCATTTATTCGCAGCAGCTTCTCATTACAGCAGGGTTGTCAACTTCATTAATTCTAATTATACCCTCAGTCTTTCGGTGACGTGTTTCGAATCTCAGCCAGAATCTTTGATTAGTTTTCGGTTCGTTTGGGTCTGACGTGGATTTTCTGACCGCAGAACAAAGCCTGAAGGAAGGGAGAAACTTCTCTAAAATAATATTCATTTGATATTCTAGTTTAGTTTTTAAAGCACGTAGATTTCCTTCTTCCTATTGCAGATGATTAGATTGCGATATGTGTGTAAAAAAAGTAATTTATTGACCCCACACCGACCCAGTCTACCCAGACGATATAAGAAACCGACAGACAGTGGGGAATTTCAGTAGAGAAATAAAGTTACAAAATAAAAATAAACGAAACTTGGCATCAGTATTGAATAACACGAAATGTAAAACTACCAAAATACAAATGACTCGAATAAATTCAAAATACAAAGCAAAGGTCAAGAAACTAATTAGCAATTTTTGCAACAACATTATATTGAATTACAGAGATATAGAACGTCAAATAAAAATGAAATATAACACGTTAATATATACATTTTTATTTTTAAACACTTTTTTAAAAACTAGATCTTTTGTTTATAGCAGCACAGCATATACAGGATAATTTAAAATGAATATTGCGATCACAAACGGCTATAACTATTTAATGAAACAGAATTTATAGATAACATTAATATATAATATAGAACTTCAAAATTTTGTATACATACGTCATAGATGTTTTTTGTGACTTCGCTTGGTCACACGTACAATATATAGGAAGTAGTCCATTTCACACCATACATTCTGAAGCATGTCTCCAGTCACCGACACAAGCGCATTACAAATGCAATTGAATTCATTCTTCAATTGTTTTGGGCATGGGAAATTTTGAAGTTCCGTGTACATTCTGTGTTAATCTTATCGATAAATTCTTTTTCATTAAAGCCATTTATAGTCGCTACATTCATTTTGAATTACCCTGTGTTTTAATAGCACACGAATTTATAATTCACAGCATATTTGAAAAACTAATAGCCGTGTTATACTTAAAAGAAAAGAAGTTTTTGAAGTTAATTAATTTAATGAATGATTTAAAAATTTAAAACTTTCTAGCTCATTGAAAACCTAACATTATTTATCTCCATCCAAACGGAGATAACTTTTTCGATTCGGTAAAATTATAGTTCTACAATTTCAACTATATTCGGTATTTCAAGAAAAATCTCTTCTCTTTATCTACATCTTTTGTAAAATGCTGATTTAAGTGTGGAGAAGGGACTTGATTCCATCCAAGATGCAACGCAACCCTTAGCTCTATATTGTTCGCCAACGGATTCTAAAACCCGCTGCACTTCTGCGCATGCGCACGGTTTACTTCGTCAAAATAGAGTGAGAGGAAAGATAAAAGCAGGAGATGTTTACATTTAACAATAATGTAAACTCGGATTATTCGCGGAAATAAAATAAATAAATTTTGAATTAAAATAAAATAATACGACCAGAAGCGACATGACACTCACATACACGTAAAAAAAATTGAACGAAAAAGTTTCTAATAGGGCGAAAATCAGGATCAAAGAAGGACGAAGAATTCCGGAAATATGTTCATCCTTCCGGGTCTCGCCTCTTGGTGAGATAGAGTAGTCGAAAAATGGTATTCTCAGGATACTGAAATAACAGTACAGGAAGCCTTGTAAAAGACAAACATATAAAGATTCAGCTCCCTTGCCCTGAGACACCTGTTAACGTTCCCTGGTTCCCACATCTGATAACTGGCATTTCCGGCCAGCTGAGTCATCAACTGTGTAACACCCCCACATTGTTAAGTGTCTCCAGACTGCCAAATGGGGGATCCTCTTCCCTAGTAGGGTCATCTGGTCATTAGCTGTGTCCATATAAAGAACTACACGTGCGTTTTTCGTCGTTTCAAGGAAATAAATTGTATTTTTAAAGGAGAAGAATGTCAACCATTCGGATGTTAAATATTTTTTTCATTGTGAAGGGTCAGCTACGAGTATGGATCATTAGCGGACTTTCCCACGATCGACTGGAGACCATTGAGATTTTTTCTGAACAGCTATTGGGTGCCTAGGAGTTAAAAGTGCACCAGTGTGAAAATGAGAGGCGGGGTTTTAAACAGAAAATAAAACGCAAGATTTTTGGAAAAGGAGAGAGAGTCGTTTAGAGAGGAAGTCAGAAAAGCTCCGTGTGATTCGAACTTCTGAGTTAGCTTTTCTTGTGAGGTTGTTACTCCGAATTAATCGAGGAACTATTCTTGTTTAACTTTCAGCTGTGTTGTCAATATTATCAATCATATTAACCTAGGTGAGAACGAGTTGTTCTTATGTGCACAAGGCTGTTATTAAAGAAATTGTCTTTAAACACTACGCTCTTATTTGATCGGTCAGGATCAAGTCATTACAAACACCGATGGTCAAACATTTGCGTACTAGTATGGTATGGAAATTTAGAGAGGTGCTGTCAGCTAAAATGTCATCTTTATTATCTGACTACCATATGAAATTGCTAGGTTTACTCCAGCATAACTTTTGGGTAACTTCGACATGGAATGTCTATCTAAATAAACAAACCAAAATGAATTGTGTTTCATGATCCTTTTAACCTGGTTCCGATTATTGACGTGTAAAAAATCACAATTCAAATGAATGATTGTTTAATTATTGTTTTCTTTCTTCAAAGATCATGTGCCACTTCGTTCGCTTGGTGATCTGCCGGGAAGTGCGAATCGCCTCTTCCGCGTTGCCTCTCCCATCAGACTGTTACTTCACTTCCTCTTTCCTCTTTTTCGGTTGCAGTTTGGTAAACAAGGGGTTGTTGCGTCATCCCAATCGCTCGTTGTTTTTCTTTTAGCGATCTGGGCGGTCTTGTTGCGAAAAACAAGTCCATATTATTCAAATACATCGTCTTCTTTAGGAGGAAGTTCTGTCTAGAATTTTTAACATTCATTGCATATGGAACAGTTTTAATTGAGAATGATGTCTTTTTCTTTCTTTTTTTTTTACTGAATAACCCAATTAATTTTAAAAACTTGATTTCTGAAAGCTTATTTTTAGACAGCATTGATAATCTTGGAAAAGATCTGAATCGCTTTATCTACTGTAAAACCGGATTTTTAGATTTGGTGCATCTGGGTAGTTTTAGAATCATTTCTTTAAATGAGAGTATAAATAACTCTATTTTCTGTTTAAAAAGTTTTCGAAACAATGATTGTTTATTTTTTTATTTTTTTCATCCGCTTGTGCTGAAACACAGCAATGCCAACATTCCATTCAGATTACATTAATCCAAAGTAAGAGTAAAAGGTTACTTTATTACGTGAAACAAAAATTAAAATGTTAATATTCAGTAAATCATTTTATTATGGAGCAGAATAGGCCTAAAATTAAGCGCAACAGATTTTTTTATTATTAATAAATGGCATTGAAACAAGACTGAATTTCTTCTAACCGGCAATTATGAAGCAGTCCCATTCTAAGAGGTAGTGTTAATCAGTGCATGACAAACATATCTTAACCTCGATTCTTGTTTACATCCTTAACATTTTCTTACTATTTCAAATAAATTCAAATAATTTGATAATTCATTAATAAAATTTATTTAAGAATTTTTAATAAGACAATTTTATTAAACTAATTTTTAAATTTATTTTAATTAATAATAAGTTAAAATAAATTATTATAAACTATTTTGATGAATTCTTTATATTTATGCATTCAGATTTAGGCAACTTTAAAAAAATCCCATTATTTTAATGAACCAAATTAAGGGAATTGATTTGGGTAGATTGTTTTAATTCAGCTATTATGTAGTCTAGTGCATTAAACGGGAACTTCATTCATAAATAATTAAAGGTTATACACCGGTGAACGCTACCTGTACCTTAAAAATTGATATTCTACTCAATGGTGTATATTAGTAATAATAAATGAAGACTGGCAGTCATCGTTTCGCTTACTAGGAATAAAATAAATAGGTTTTTTATTAAATTCCTTTAAATATTTTTGGAACCATGCTTTATTAATAGTGTGTAAAATCTGCTCTCTAATCACGAATGAGTAATACGAGATACAGGAAATAAAAAGGACATAATCTTTTATTAGTGGACCACTGTGTCCTGGTAGTAAAATCTGAGCTTCTAGGCTGGAAAGTTAGAGTCGAAACCTTGTTCCACGTAAGAAAATGCAAGCTGAATCGATTGGCGCCAATTGTCCTCCCGCAAGCTGGTGTGGAAATGCAAAGAGGTGATGCTATTTCATGCATCGCCCTTAGCATTTGACCATGGTTTAGAATTGAGATACCCGTCCCAAAATAGTCTCCGTGTTGCTTCAGAATGAATCATAAGTATAACTTAGCTAAGTTTAATTATTTAATTGTGTATTTTATAAACGTAGGAAATCGTATACTATTACATGAAAACGAGCTTTATTTTCATCCTAAATCTATAATTTCAGGACAACCTGTAAAAATTCATTGCCGCAGTAAAAGTGAATTAAATGCTTGAACTGAAATGCTTCTCACATTCATGGGAGTCAACTTTTATTTTAGTTTGATCCAATAAAGTCACAAGATGTAATAAAATAATTACAAAATTTGTTACGCTTCCTTCAATGTGTTAGCAAGTTAAATAAATATTTTCGCTATTTTAATTAATACTTAATCTTTTTTTTGTAGTTTCCATTTTTTTTATTAATTCGTTTTTCACTCATGTATAATTCAACACCGATTTTGGCAAAAAAAAAAAAAAAAGTAAAAGGTTTTAAGGCGAAATATAAAAAAAATTTACAGTGTAAAAGGATTTTTTTAATAAATTTCACTTTAGTAAAAAAAAAAAAAAAAAAAAAATCTTTTAACTTCAATCATCGATCCTGTTAATTTTTCTTTATAAACTAACTAGCCGCCTTTGGCGACCAGCCGGTTTGCCAGTATTACCGCTCGCTACAGTTTTCAATTAAATATTTTAAGTAACTGGTCTCTTAATAGATTCCCGAACAAAACATTTTTAATCTTCAAATTTTGATAGTCATACCAAACTTATACAGTTGTTTAGATCGTTTCGTTCAATTTACTATATATATTTTGCTAATTTGTTGTCATTTCCGGTAAAACTTCAACTTTAATTTAAAGTGGAAATGATGAAATTGCAATTAATATAAAGATATTTTTTAATAAAACCAAGCGTTTTATTTTATTTATCATCTTTATTGTTATTTATTTATTTATTATTATTATTATTGAATATGAGTATTGCAAACAGAATCGCTCGGTATTTAAGTCTTATGTTAATTACAAAATATTTTTCATAGTTTATGTAATATCTCAAACAATAATTCAACAAAAATTTCTCAGATTCAGCATAAAATTCAGTTTTTAGTTTTGCTTTCAAAAGGATTAAAATGAAATCAATAATAATATTTTGTTCCGGCCTATAAATATATTTCAAAAATTATGAAGTCTAAATTTAATGCAGTAAGGTATATTCTGAGAAATATTCTGGACACACCAAATTTTAAATACATGAATGAATGTTTCTATTTTCCATGAACAACTAAGACTTATTTATGAAGTTTTGAATGTTAAAAATTTAGAAAAACTCAACATTTTCATAATCTTAGGCCAATTAATCTTGAGAAACCTGCGCACTGATTGGCGTATTTTCTTTGAAACGATCGATGGAAAATCTAAAATTATCCTTTTTTTTATTGAATAGTGATATTCAAATTTTCATAAATCAGTCAGTTTAAGTGATTGATTTAGTTGATTGGAAATTAACTCTTTTTATTTAAAATATTAGTGTTTCAAGAACATTTTGTTATTCGTGATTTCCACAGTAGAAGCTTTATGTAAAATCAAAAATTCGTTATTTATTAGAGCATTTATTGAATCAAGTTACATAAAATATAATCATTTTCCATTTAGACCATTTTAGCAGATCTGTGTCTTACTAAAAGTTTACAAATTCGCTGTTTTGAATGGATATCCTGTTCATATTAAACAAAACTTGCCTTAAAATAAAACTGATTTATTGGATCAATAATATAGAGAGTGTAAAAGATCATAAAATAATAATTTTTCTTAAATTTATTTTTTAGAAAAAATAATATTTCATATTTGTTTCATTTCCTACAAACACGTGCCGAAAATTATATTTTTGCAGATATCATTTCCAAAAAGATTTAATTTATTTTTAATTGGAGCCTTAATCAGTGTGATGGCAACACTTTGAAAAAAGCTAATTTTTTCCCATGAATGCGAAATGGGCTCGTGTAGCTTAAATTTTATTTTTATTTTGTACGAAAAAATTGTTGAAAAATATAGTTAAAATATTTATTTAAAAATTCATTAAAAATAGAAATTTAATTCTAAGGTTAAAACATTGGTATCATTTAAAAGATAAATTTTTGATCTTAAATTGATGTTAAAATCTTTTTTGTGCGGTAATATTTTTGGAAGTTAAGCAGAAACACGCCAAAATTTCGCTTAATTTTTAAATAAATAAAATTCTAATTAGAAATTCGAAAAAATCACCCCCACGTGCACATTACCGGTCTCCAAGGTATATAAGTGCCAAATTTGGTAGCTGTAGTTTGAATGGTCTGGCCAGTAGAGCGCCAACACACACACACACATATTGAGCTTTATTATAAGTATAGATGTTTTTATACTTCTTAATGTTAATTGATTGCTCTTTTTTTAATCTAAATCTCAAAAACTTGAATCATATATGTAAGATTCTGGTTAATGAAATAAAATCAAGATCTGTAATTTATTTCAATCCTACATAATTTGTAATAGAGTGCATTCTACTATTCCAATAATTAACTTCAGAGCACGATATCCTTAAGAGCACGGCAGTTGTCCACCCCAAAAACATTACTCTGACAGAATTACTATTTTCACCGTGGAGAGTGCATTGTTAGCCATCCTATTTATTTGGATCTCTTAATATACTTTAAGCCATTTGCGGTAATTACTCCTAATAAAGTACTAGAGGAAAATCAAATTAGTTGCCGGGGCTACGTAGCTTTCGCTTAATATTTTTTTTTCAGTTAGTGCGAATTAAATAAGATAATTCTTTTTTTTTCAAAAGCAATAAAAACAAATTCTATTTAATAAACGCTATCGCTATGAAGAATTCTTAACTTATAAAATAACTAGTCGCTTTTTTTCGATCAGATGGTTCGCCGGTTAAATCTTGATGTTCACGATTCCTTCAACACAACATTTTTGTATATCTTATTGTGATAGAGATTAAAGCAATATTTTAATAGCCTTACACCAGTTCTATTTATTTTGAATAGTAAACTTTTTATTAGAGTCGTGTCCCAAGACACCAGAGTGCCATTAAAAACGTAACTATCTGGATAATCTATTTTCTAATTGCCCGTTGTCTTCCGTTGAATTAGAACTTCACTTTCTTATTCTGCGTGTAAACTACGCAGAAAATGAAAATAATTTTATTTTCGTTAGATCTCTAAACAATGGAAGAAAATAATGAAGAATGAAAATAAGAAGTTTAGATTATATGAAGTGATTAAAACGGTTTGAATTTCATCATATTAAAGAAAAGCGTTGCTAAAAATTCTTCACGTTTCTTTTGTTTTTTTTTTAACAGGCAAAATTTAGAAAACACTGTTGGGTGATTAAATGGCATCACTAAAAAATACTTTTAAAATTATATAAAAAAATTACTCTTGCGTAATAAAATTTTCGGTATTCATTGCAGAAAAGCACCTTGGTGATTTGATTGATAACTTGGTGAACTCTTGATTTTCATTAATTATTCTTCTTAATTAATAAAATTTTAATGAATATTTCAAAACAATTACGAGATTCACGATCCCACACTCTAAAGAATATCAATATCAAATGTGGCAAGTGTATATTAAACAGTCTGTCCTGTATAGAACCAACATAAATGCTAAATCTCTTTTATTTTTAGCAGAAATTCATCAAATAATTTCAGTCTTTAATATTTTGTTCGTTACGCTGTTTGTCAGACTTCATTATATCGACGATTAATAAGATTCTAGACCATTGACTCTAAACAGCAAAAGAACAAATTGAAACAATATTGCAATTCATTATTCACCCCTTTCTTGATGACGTAGGTTTCAATTTTTTTAATATTATTCCTTAAAGGATCTTGGTTATCTGATGAAACACTGAATATATTTCTTGTAATTTTCTGTTTCATCACAATGACATAGCAAAACTATATAACAGTCGAGCTTAAAACAATAGTGAATTAAAGTTTATGTAAATAATATATTATTGTGCGAAGTCTGAAAATCCATTTATCATTGCCGTATATTTTTCACATTAGAATGGTGCATGGGGGTGGGGAATGGAAAAGCAACATTTTCAATCTCCTTGATCACTACCAAACAAAGGGTGAGCACAAATAAGTTGGGTAATTTCGTAACTGAATATTTTTTGAAATAATAATGACAAAGCTCTAGTTAAGCAGATTCGCAGTCCTTTATCCTAACTTTGCTAATAGATCATTTTAAATGCTTCAAGTCTATTTTTAAGTGAGATGTAACTTGCAGTTGTTTATCGTTTTTGTACGTTCTTGTAACTAGATTATGTATAACAGCATTGAAAAACTGAAATATTATCTGTGATTTATCAAAATTTATTCCTCTCCATTATCAAGAAGAATAGAAGAATGTCAGAGAAGTTTTTGGAAAGCAGTCACTGCTTGCTCTACATTTTGTTTGAACAAGATGACCTTTATCACGTACATATGGCAAGAACTGATTTACCATTGGAATGATTTTCAAAATGACGAATATTTCTGAACAATGTAGACTTTTTTATGTTTCACTATCATATAATCCTATTATTCTAAAATTTCACTTATTAGATATTAACCGCCTTATTACTTGGAAACTAATTGATCACCGGGATCAATGATTGCCAAACATTTCAATTAATTGTAGATCATGGCCAGTAAAATGTATGTATGGCCATAATATGGCCAGTAAATGACAAAACACAGACATTATTATTAATAGAAATAATTATATAGTCATTCTTTTTGTCCAAACGACTTACGCCCGCACTATATTAATAAGGTTAAAAGCTAAATGGAAATAATTAAATTTCTTTTTTCCGTATTTACATCGCTTGATTGGAAGCCCATTAAATCAGAAGGTTTTTTTTATATCTTTATATTAAATGAATACTGGCTAGTTTCCTTCTTTGAAATATAAACCTTTCGGAATCATGCCATTTATCCACAAATTTCGGTGGATGATGGTAAATATTTGAGGATGGTTAACTATCAGTGGAATGGTTGGATAGCAGCCGTTTTCAGCTCGAAGGAAAGATAAAGCACGAAGTGATTAAATGAAATAAAAAGACTTGAATGGCTCTCGAATTCCTCAGGGAAGAACGATTTTCATACTGGATACGTTTTTGTTTTGAAATAAACCTTATTCTTGTATTATTGTCCCTGAAATTACTGTTTCAAGAGATGGTTTTTCAAGTATTCTATAGCATGAGATTTAGCACATTATTTCTTAACTAGCCATCTTGGGCGATCAGCTTTTCGCCTAGATTACTGTTTCTTTAAACTGTTAAATGAATTAATATGGAATGTAATTTGATGCGACCGAAAAACATGAATTTCAGTTTAATCAGTTTACTATAAATTCAAAAATGTATACTATATATGTAATAAAAGCAGAAGTAAAAATCCTATTACGGAGTTAGTAATCGTCAAAAATGCACGACTGGATTTTTTGATGGATGAGTTTGAATTCCCTCATAACATTTAAAAAAAAAGATTGTGTGTCAAATTAAATTTAAAAATGTTATTAAAATTAAGGAGAAAACTTATATGGAATTCAAATTAAAATCATTAAAAAATAATGTTTTAAGTCTTGAAAAGTAATTTCTTTTTAAAGATACGAACCTCAATTTCCATAGGCAAATTGCTGCAATTACTTATTTGGCGACGGTTAGACCTATTTTTGCACTCGATTAAACTTTCTATTTCTTGAAATATTTTATATTTTCTTTCCTCTGATTGCATGGAACTGGACTGAGTCCTCTTTTTTGGCCTACCACCCACAATGAACCCCCTCCAGAAAATTTCATATAATATTTTGCAGCTAATTAGCTAAGCGAAGGATTAAATTAAGTTCAGCTATAAACACGTTCAATTAATTTGTCTGAAATGTTTGTATGACGCTTTGACCGTTACCATTCGACAATATGTAGTAAGAGCGATTCGATTATGTGCCACGTACGTTAGTGTTTTATATATATCGGATTTACCCTCTGCCAGTGTTAAGACGGCCAGTAAGCAGCGCATGCGCAGAAAGGGACTGATGTATGTTTGCCAAAATTTCATAGGATAGATTCAGGCGTTCATAGGATAGATAGTACTTGGCTATAAATTGCCGTTTTGGCGTTCCTGAATTTTTGTTTTTTTACTGTGTATCGTATTAAAATGATGGATATTTACACAAAGAAACATGGTAAAAATTAAAAAAAAAAGATCAACATATCTAAATTTGAAAACTTTAAACAAGAAATGGCAAACAAAATGAAAATAAAAAAAACGCAACCTCGCATCAGAAAAAACAAAGAGCAAAAAATGTCGGAATTAATCCATGATAAGTGATTATTTTTTTCACGCCTAGAAATCGCTAAATTCTACAAACGTATGCGCACCAAGAAAAAAAATATATAGCTGCATGTTGTTGTCGCGGAGGAACAATTACTTGCCATCAACCGAACAGCATTTTTCGGCCTTTCTACGCATGCGCTGCCTACTGGCCATCTTATAACTGGCCGAGTGTTTTATTTCGCAATAAGAGATTAGTAGATATAAATAAGTCGTTTATTTATCCTGAAATGGTCTAGCTACAACTTTGACTCAGAAATGTCAGCTTATAGAATTCTGGAGTTATTAATCGTGAAATCCGAGGTTAGAGTTCAGATTCTAAAATGTGTTGAGTTTAGCATGAAATGTTTTATTTTCTTCATAAAACTGTCTATAAAATATTTCAATCTGGCTCTTGTATGAACAGTCTGAATATGCAAAGTAACTTCTCTATCAATAAAAATTTTATTGTTTCCTACTTGTATTGAGAATTATCGCTTACCAAATACTGTTTCGTAATACTAATGTATTATTCTGATCTTGGCAATGATAAATGTATCGTTTCCTACGCAACTCTTGAGTGTTCGTTATTCTTTTCAAGTATAAAAGCATGATAAAGCTGAAGGATAAACGCTTTTTCAAAGGAACTTTTCCGTTAAGGAGTTGTTAAGCGGGTTTTTGCATTAAAATGTCAAGAGCAAGATCGTCGATCAAACTGATTAATCGTTAAAAAGTGATGGAGAAGAATATATATTCTGTGTTTTGGATGTTGAAGAGAAAACATATTTCACTATATAAGGATTTTGTGATTTATTGAAAGTATGAAAATTAGATATTGGAATTGAGAAATAAACTGCATTTATTTTATAATTTTTATGAAGTTATTTATAAAAAAAACTCAAAAAGCATTAATAATTAAACTGTTTAAAATTAGATTTAAAGTTAAATGTAATTTTTTGAGAATTTTCTTAAGAAGTTAAAAGTTAATCGAATGTCTGATCTTTCAAAATATACGATTTATATCCTCAGTAAAGATATCGTATATGGACTGTAATGCAGTAAAAATAACAATATTCATAGCGGGTAAGTTAGAGGCATGTTATTGTAAGGTTGGTAGTTGCAGAAAACAGAATATAATGGATTGAAACAAAAAAATAAGTTGTAGAATTTCGTTTTTTTTTTTTTAAATTTATGTATAACTGACATTAATATAGTCAAAAGTATACTAAAGAAAAATAAGAATACAAAAAATTAAATGTTAAATATTAAGTACCCAACGTTTCAAAAATTGGTCTAAAAATATTTTTGAATAAATTATGGGTAAAAACTTTATTAAGTCATATTTTGTTTTAAGTGTGGTTATTTTTTCTGTCGGTGGTCTATGGTTTGGTAAAACAAGGAAAAAAAAGCGATAAGTGTAGGCTAAACGCCTTATTTTTCAAGCAGCAGCTTTCATTTCAACATCACAGAATAAAATGGGACATTCTGAATAAGTACAAGTAAAATAAAAAGGACATGCAATGACAAGCAAAATATCAATTTATTCTTTATTCCATAGTAAATTGATTCGGTTAATCGAAATAAAACGTCTTTGGAATATATCCTATTGACAACAACCGATATAATTAGAATTTCAGTCTTATTGTCACAATATCTTAAAAGGCAAAATTGATTTTATTTACTTAAAAATAGCACTCGGCATTTAAAGGATAAAGCAATGAAATATTTAATGCCTTTCACCAGCACAAAATTTTTTGGGGAAAAAAAACATATCCATGTCTTTAACAAATATTAATTTTAAAAAATAACGGTAAGCTTCACGCAACTCTAAACACGAGATTATAACTTTCTTCGTTAAAACTCGACTCCATAAAAATAAAGATCAAAGATTACATTGAAATTATTTACAATTGAACAGTTGATTATCACAATGAGTAATCGTTTGGCATTCATCACTAATTTATGCCAAATGATTTCAACGCTTTTTTGAGTTAATTTTTAAAAAGTGGTATAAAATGTAAAATCTTCTATACTTATAATAAAGCACAATGTGTGTGTGTGTGTGTGTATGTTGGCGCTCTACAGGCCAGACCGTTCAACCTACAGCTACCATATTTGGCACGTGTATACCGTGGAGGCCGGGAATGTACACCTGGGGGTTATTTTTCCAAATTTTTAATTAGAATTTTATTTATTTAAAAATTAAGAGAAATTTTGGCGTGTTTCTGCTATAACTTCCGAAAATATTACCGCACAAAAAAGATTTTTACATGAAGTTAAAGATCAACAATTTATCTTTTAAATGATACCAATGTTTAAACTTTAAAATTAAATTTCTATTTTTAATGAATTTTTAAATAAATATTTCAACTATATTTTTCCACAATTTTTTTCGTACAAAATAAAAATAAAATTTAAGCTGCACGAGCACGTTTTACATTCATGGGAAAAAAATAGCTTTTTTCAAAGTGTTGCCATCACATTGATTAAAGCTCCAATTAAAAATAAATTAAATCTTTTTGGAAATGAAATCTGCAAAAATATAATTTTCGGCACGTGTCTGTAGGAAATGAAACAAATATGAAATATTATTTTTTCTAAAAAATAAATTCAAGAAAAATTATTTTATGATCTTTTACACTCTCTATATTATTAATCCAATAAATCAGTTTTATTTAAAGGCAAGTTATGTTTAATATGAACAGGATATCCATTCAAATCAGGGCCACACAGCTAATTCGTAAACCTATGGTAAGACACTGATCTGTTGCGACATAAATCGTAAATATTTTATTTAAAAGTAGCTAACGATTATTTTAATAATTATACATTTTATTTTGTAAATAGTTGTGAAATTCAGATTGGCAACAGTGATATTTTTGGAACTTTTAATTTGTTATTTAAAAACGATGCTAGAATTTTGAATAAAAATAAGTTGATGTAAATTTGATAATATTATCTATAATGTAATAAGATTTAGTTTTATAATAAGTTTGTCTGCATTTTATTTTTGTTGACGCACGAACACAATAGATCTGCTAAAATGGTCTAAATGGAAAATGATTATATTTTATGTAACTTGATTCAATAAATGCTCTAATAAATAACGAATTTTTGATTTTACATAAAGCTTCTGCTGTGGAAATCACGAATAACAAAATGTTCTTGAAACACTAATATTTTAAATAAAAAGAGTTAATTTCCAATCAACTAAATCAATCACTTAAACTGACTGATTTATGAAAATTTGAATATCACTATTCAATAAAAAAAGGATAATTTTAGATTTTCCATCGATCGTTTCAAAGAAAATACGCCAATCAGCGCGCAGGTTTCTCAAGATTAATTGGCCTAAGATTATGAAAATGTTGAGTTTTTTTAAATTTGTAACATTCAAAACTTCATAAATAAGTCTTAGTTGATCGTGGAAAATAGAAACATTCATTCATTTATTTAAATTTTCGTGTGTCCAGTATATTTCTCAGAATATGATACCTTATTGCATTAAATTTAGACTTCATAATTTTTGAAATATACTTATAGGCTGGAACAAAATATTATTATTGATTTCATTTCAATCCTTTTGAAAGAAAAACTAAAAACTGAATTTTATGCTGAATCTGAGAAATTTTTGTTGAATTATTATTTGAAATATTACATAAATTATAAAAAATAGTTTGTAATTCACATAAGACTTAAATACCGAGCGATTCTGTTTGCAATACTCATATTCAATAATAATAATAATAAATAAATAACAATAAAGATGTATAAATAAAATAAAACGCTTGGTTTTAATAAAAAATATCTTTATATTAATTGCAATTTCATCATTTCCACTTTAAATTAAAGTTGAAGTTTTACCGGAAATGACAACAAATTAGCAAAATATATAGAGTAAATTGAACGAAACGATCTAAACAACAGTATAAGTTTGGTATGACTATCAAAATTTGAAGATTAAAAATGTTTTGTTTGAGAATCTGTTAAGAGACCAGTTACTTAAAATATTTAATTGAAAATTGTAGCGAGCGGTAATACTGGCGAACCGGCTGGTCGCCAAAGGCGGCTAGTATAAAATAAATATTATAAATTTTAATACGTTAATTTGCGTCATTTACATCTTAAGCTAACTTAAGTTTTTAATATTATTAATAAAAACATTTCTGTGCCAAACAATAATATTGTCACATAGATACTTTAGTATAGAACTCAATGACACAGACAAGAAGTAAAGCTAAACCAATTTATTAACAAACCACAGTGACTGACAAATATTCTGCTTTTATACTAGCAGGGAACGTTCCAGAATACTTTTCTGGAGACAGTAAGAAAAGTCCAGAACACTTGTCTGTTAAACTAAAGAAATGTCCACTATTTTCTGGAACATGAAATAAAGAGAAACATAAAATCAAGGAATTAAATATTTACAAAAACTGTGAATCGCATTGTCTCTAGCGAGATTCGAACTCACGGTCTCTTGATTATGAGATCAGTGCTATGACCATTCGGCCATGGAGATTCGACTGTCTCTTTTTCAATGCGGCAATATGAATTGCACAAAAATAAAGAACTAGTTAACCTTTATCGATACTAGATTATTTTTTTTTATGTGGCGTAGCAATGTTGTCACGTGAGAGGTGACTTATGATCGCTTAGGATTAAGGAGCACGGGATGCAATAAATATTAGAAGCTGGTGGTCTAGAATAATGAAACAGTCTAGTATGAAAGAATTTTTGTAATATTATTGGAACTGTAATTGTTTGTTAAAAATATTCAAAGTCTATTTGTAACTTTTGAAATAAGATATTTTTGTTCCAACATAAATTGTAATAATTAATCTGAAAATTATAGCAATAAAATCTTTATAAGAACTTAGACTCCATATTTACATTTAACTAATACATTAATTCACTTCAATGGGCCAGACATTAAAATATTTTGTAAATAAAAAGGGATTATTTCATTAAGTTTCCTCCTATCTTTACTTGAACAAGACATTTAAAGTTTTTTTTTTTTTTTTTTTACCGTTGTGTGCGTTGGATTAACACTATTCTCCTGTTTCGTGAAAACCGATCTTCTTAAAGTAATTACCGATTGCTTAATCTTCTAGCGATCTACTTCTTAAATGCAACACTTGATTATTTAGATGCAACGCTTGCAAATAAGTTCAAATACTTTGAAAATGAAGAGGAACTGTTGCTCATGTGCTATTTACATTACCTCACTATAATTTCAGACAAAGGATTATCATGAGACAAAGGACATGAGTAGAGACAAAGGATTATCATGCACCCCTCCCCCTCACTCCCCCCCTGCAAATCTTGAATAATATTTTGTAATCTTGAAGAAATGCTGCCGTAAGATTGATCACATTTGATCGAGTTATGTATGATTGTTTGATTAGAAACATTTAGGTAAAAGAATGAATTAAATTGCCTTATTTTTATGATCCATCTTTATGTAGTCTTATATTGTCAATCTTTTTAAAAATTAACAAAAAAAAACTGTATTGATCAACAATCAATTTACTACAGAGGACTCTCATGTCAAGTCATTATTATGAACACTAGGTATAATGCATTCTATACAATTGAGTCAAGAAGGCTTGTCTATAAAAGAGCATTATATGTTATATATTATCAAAGAAGTTATAATATGCTGTTTATATTATATATAGATGGTTATATAGTTCAAGTTTGGAGTAATTGAAGATTAGTATAGTTAATGTATTTTCTGTAGGCGGTTCAAGGTCACATTTTCTACCTCTTTACTGGTACCAGACAACCAATAACGAGGTAGAAAATGTGACCTTGAACCGCTTACAGAAAATACACAAACTATAATAATGGAAGTTTAAGTAACGATTTGCACTATACTTCCTTTTACTGTCTAGGAAATTAATTAACTGAAAATTAAGTAACGATTAAGTAACTAATTTTGCATTTAAAATAAAGTTATACGGTGTATAACATCACAGTTTAACCTTAATCTCTATTTCTCGCCTTAATCCTGGCCGATTTGATACTTTTTATTGATTTTCAAACTTCATAAAAAATTCTGTGTCAAAGATTCTGTTTTTGAGAATGGCCCTCCCCCCGTAAAATATTAATCTGTAATTGCCCCTGTATAATTCAGTGTTGTAATAATAAAAATAAGCACACAAGCCTGAAAAATTGCAGAATGCAATGAAAATAAACCAATTTTCAACCCGCGGAAATCGCTGGATACGCATTTGGAGGTTTAATTGATATATGACTATGAAAATTCTTTAACAATCTACACTAAATGCAGTTTGATTTGTCATTGTTTTTTACTGAAGAACAGAGTGAACATAAAAGAAGCAATAAAAAAGAAATGACAAAAAAAAGTCTGCTTATTTAGAAAAGTCATGCAAATCTTTTTTTTATTCGAATTCCGTTAAATTTTCCCACGCTTTATCGTTACTGCATGTTCAAAAGCAGAAATGTAGGAATAAGAATAACTATTGTGTGTTTACATAAAAAGTCTCGAAAATATCAAGATCTCCATTCTCATTCGTCGTAATAAGATTCCATTCCGCTTATCATAAATCTCTCATAGCTGACGTTTCAGACAAATGCGAAATCCTTGTTTTCCTTTTCGAGCTAATCTCATAAACCAATTATACCAATTCCGAGTTTCCTTTCTTATCCTTGCGAGAGCAAATAATCCATTCCTTGAAGATAAGTAACATGTCAATGTAATTGACTGTTCATGCTTTCGGTAAAGCAATTGTGCGTTCACGGACATTTCGTGTTTGTTCGAGACCGAGGAACTCTTCTTCGAATTGTAAAAAGCTTTTTTAAAAGTAAATAAATTTAATGAAATGAAAAAAGCACACTTAAAAAGCACTTTTTAAAGGCACACTTTTGTTTGTGTGCTAAAAAGTAAAATTAGAGCAATGCCCCGCATTTACAATTTTAAAGGCTTCAGAGCAATACTGGTGGTAATGGAGGAGAAATGTACTTCGTGAGGAACTCTTGCATAAGTATAATACTCTGAGAAATTGAGATAACATTTTATAAATGAATATTATTAACCCTTTCATTGCAAATATCACTCGAGTTCAGGCACCTCAGAATTCTAGTACCCCAAATATCTATTTCTAAAAATATATATATAAAAAATCGTACTTATCAGAAAACAGCAATGATAGTCTGTGTATCTAGGAGCTTTATATACGAAAAAGGAACCAACTTATGGGTAGTAAGTAAATGTATGATCGGACATCCTTTATAAATACTCAGGAAATATCTCTCAAAACTATTTGGGCAAGTATTTCTAACAAAAAAGCTCACATCACGAATATTCAATAAACCACTTCCAACGAAAGGGAAAAGAAATTTAACAACGATACCTAGATGTCCCGGGCGCTCATCGTAGTTACATTAAATGGGCGTTTGATGCTTTTCAGTTATGACGTAGCTAATGAGTTCATACTTATTTGAAATCCAAAGTAAATTAATTGCTAATTCTACTTTGTATTTCTTGTATATTGGCTGGCAGATGAGCAAATAAATTATGTAATTAGCCGCCATTGGCTACTAGTTGGTTCGTCTGGATTAATTATTAATAAAATTTCATTAAATATTATGCCTTAATACATTTCCTCGAGATTCCTCACTTCTAAAAACAAATAGGTGTGTGCATGTGTTTGTAACGAATTTGGTTGCCCATAAGCCAATGATTTGTTCTTCAGAGTGTCAGCATGTACGTAGAACAACACACGTTTGTCTTTATTAGAGCTGGAGATAATAATTTGAAAGCTTTTTCGTGAAATATTGTCTTAATCACTTGTCAGCTGTATACACAAGTCCATAAGTAAAATCACCGCATCATTGAAATCATTGAGTGTGATGTCCTCGAAACTACTTCCTTGTATTATTGTATTTGTGTAATATTACTCTCGTGTAATTGACGAACTATAGGTATGAAGGAGTGAAATTTTGGACGATTTGTTGACGATTAATCGCTGCAATGCTTAATACAAATAACCGGAACAATGAATGTATATTTTGGACGTCTTGTTTTTGACTGCTTGAAATCAAAATTAGACATAGATCTCTAAATGTAATCACAAAATCACATACACAATTTCATATATTCAAGTTATTGCGTTTTTGAGTTATCGGGTTTACATGCTTGTGAATATATAGACCGACAGATGGTCATGCATGTGTTTGGGTTTGGTTCCAAATTTGATATGGATCTACTTTTTAGATGTTAAATATTTCTAACCAAATTTTTTTATATAGCTCTTTACGCTTCGTGGTTATCGTGTTAACTTATGTTTGGATAGCCCGACAGACACATTTCCTTTACATAGATTTCGTTTAAAATTTTATAGAAATCTATAAATTTAGTAAAGAAACTATTTGCCAAATTTCATCCTTCTATATAAAAGCGTTTTGGAGTTATCGTTTTCCCATACAGGGAGATATAATTTCGAAAACGAGTTTTTCGGACTCAAGTGGTCTGAAACTAAATTCGTCAAAATTTTGAGTTCGAATTTTTGTGACAAATGAAATGCTATTTCGTATCGAGAAAGTAAAACCTGAATTAATTGACAGATCAGTCCCTGTCCATTCATAATCAGTCTTGCATTTAACTATAAATATCGGTTGTCGATATTGGTTACTATCGAAAAAAACCGGATTGCTGTTCTCCAAGTCTGTATAGAGGATCCTTGACGCGGCCTTCTTCACTTTGTCTTTTTTGTTTCATTCAATAAAACGCTGCTACCGAATGTTTTGTTCCAAAGTATTTTTGAAATACACAGCTATATACCATTGGAATCTCACAGTTCGACCGTATAAAATAATGCAGCCATTTTTCCAATGGAATTTTCCCAGTTCTACCTCTTGAAATAAGACCTTTAGAACTAGAGATTCGTTTAAATTTGGCATGCCATATATTTAAAGTAATGACATCGATATAACTTGCTTCCAATGAAAAATCAATATTCGCCAGTTTATACTCTTCATTCATTAGAAATCATCATCTTACCTATATATTACCTTACAAGAGAAGTCTGTAAGATACGTTAGCGTCACAATCGAAATGATTGCATTCCAGAATTAATGAAGATGAATTTCAATTTAGGGACATAGATTCACATGGGATTTACGTATAGTTGAGGTAAGCGATATAATTATTCATGGTCAGTGTATTCTCAAATATTGAGGGAAGTCTTAAGGTATCTGCCATAATTATGTTCCTGAGTACATAGTGGATTTTAACATCGTTCACGAATACGAGTTCAGAGAAGTTTGTAAGGAATCATAATGAATCATCTTATAAGGTAATTTTAAAATGTGATTCTGTAAAATTTAGAGTTGAGTTGAAAATAAAAAAGACTTTTATGTATCTAGTTATTATCAATATTATTTCTGACGTGAGAACTTTGAGATCAGCTAATAAAAATAATTATTAAGTGAGAAATTAGTCGAATTTCTTTAATAATAAATGCTTTTATCTAGCTCTCTTATATTACTCTTAATGAAAAAAAATTGAAATAAATGAGACTATTATTTATTAAATTAGCCTTTAGATGCAATGAAGTATAAAAATATTGTCTCGTCACTTTAATATTTCTTCGTTTTAGAAAGATTTCATATAATTTTTTATTCAAAAATGTGTTTTTAATAACACATTTTTTATTGATTGTTATTGATTATATGTTATTATTGATTGTTATTTGATATGATTATTATTAAAGAAATTCGTCTAATTTCTCAATTATTCTTATGAGCTGATCTCGAAGTTCTCAATTCAGAGATAATATTGATGTTAATTAAATATATAAAAATCTTTTTTTATTATATGTGATTTTTTTTTACAAATGCAGTATTTAAATTTTTTTTCTGGTCGATAATTGCCAAATTTTTGCCTTCATAAACCAAATGCGATTCTTGTTTTCTTTTTTTAAGACAGTTAATCAATCTGTTTATTAGAATAGAATCTAAATTATTTTTAAAAAAACCACTATTCAACCCAATAATACACTTAGAACTGGTATCGTGGCTTCTGACAATCGAAAGAAAAGCTATTTTGAATACATTGCGAAGAAAAAATGCAATTGAAAAAAAGAATAATGCAAACGACATTTTCTTCGTTGATTTCGGTTTCATGTTAAGATAATTGGATGATATCCTCTTAAATTGCAATTTCATGAATGAGATACGAGCTATCTTTGTAGAATTTTTTTGCTCCTTTCTTTCTTTGTTTAATATTGATTAGGAATGGTATTCTAAAAATAGCTTTAGAAAAAGTTTCTCACGGTTGGATATGAGATATATATAAAAAGAAAGAACCTAACAAGATAGTTTTTACATATAGTGGAAACATGATTTAGATTAGAATGTTAAAAGTTGTTAGTATTTTCTCTTTATTATTATTTAATTTTAACGAAAAATTAACTTTGCTTTTTTTTCTAAATTAAATAATATATTTGTTTCCTATTTTTTTTAAATGTTTGGAGTATTTAATTTTATTTCCATTGAATGAGGAAAAAAAATCCTTATTGTTTTAAAATCATTTGAAACTTAAGCAAAGAAACTTCCTTCTTTGTTCCGCATATATCGAAAATACACAATACTAAATATTCAAATAGCAAAACTTTGTTCTTCTATAGAACCATATTTCTTTATCGAAATTCGATCATTTTCTATGTGCATGCTTTTAGAAGAGAAGACCGTAAACCCACTCACCCGACATAAACTCCATTCAACCCGACACTGTAAAAAAAAATGAGTCCTGCAAGGTAAACGCCATCATAAAAATTCCCCAAAGAATTTTAACATCTCACTCTCCCAATGCTGTTCAGTTTTCTTCTGTTAAAGAAAATAAAAACACAAAAGAAAACACAGTAAATCTTTAAAGTATTCTATTCAAAAATTGAAGTTGCCTCATTTTTTTTCTTCTTTTCTTTGAAAAGGAAAACCCCACTGAAGAAGGGAGGGAGGAGAGAATGAAAGAAGGGGGAAGGGAATTGACAAAAGGATCGATTTGTAGATCCCGATTTCGTGACGTCAGTTCCGCTAACCTGATGAATATTCCCTTCTACCGCGGAAGTGCTGCAGTGAAGATTCAGCCGCCTGTTTCCACCTAGTAACAGCAGAAAGAGAGGGTTGTGCCAAAGATTTTTTTTTCTTTCTTTTTTTCATGAAGTGACCAACCATCTCGCCAGCTGACACCTACAACGGAAGAGGGCAGTCGGTGTCGGTTTTCGAATAAAAAAATAAGAAAGACTGGTGTGTTTTATATCTGTCTTTTTATATGCGTAATGGGAGATTACTTTTAAACTTGGCAATCGGATGGCTTGACGAGCCATGTGAAAATGAAATCAGATTTGTTTTTTCTTAATCGAAGGGAAGCCATAATTAAGCAAGAATTTTAGTCAGAATTTTTAACTGTAGCATAGCACTGCGTTTAATTTTCTGTATTTAAATCTACGATCTTACATAAAGAAGGGTCGGGTTATTATATAGGCAAAGTAGACAACTACCTAATAATTTTTAAAGACGCCGTATCTTTTTGTATTTTTAGGATTATTATTTCATTTTGTACTTTCATTTGATTGTACTATAACATATACAAATTAAAATCATTGTTTAAATTTAAACATCATTCTATACTTTTTTCCATGTTTGTAAAATCATTTGTAGATCAGTGTTTTTGTTGTTGTTGTTGGTGGTGGTTGGTTTCTGAGTTCACCAAATACCCCCTAATCCAAAAGTCTTGGTAAAATTCAGATGTAAGCATTTAAATTGAATTTAAAAAAAAATACCTTTTTACAATTTTGTTTCAAGAAATCAAATTAAAATTTCTTTTTTCCTCACTTATTTTGTTTTTCTTTTTTTTTCTTTGCATACGATAATCTAAAACCAATTCTCTAAAAGGATTCTTAAATAAATATTTTATTATTTTAGTTTTCCGTAAAATATATATTATTTAAAAACTCTTTACATGAAAATTAAATGAAATTAAAAATATATAGTGTTAGAAGTTTGGTGGGAATTGGGTTGCCTCTGATTAAACAACACGTTGTATTGTCTAAGTATCTTTATTTAATCCGCGCCGGGCATAAGGATATCTATGAGATTAAATTAATTGAAAACCATTTTCCTGATAACCAAGCATTATAACCATTAAACATCATTAAAAATAGCTAATGTCGTTCTGAAATTATTTAAAATAGAGTGGAGCTTTCGTTGTATATTTTACTTTAAAACATCGTAGCAGGACAATACTTGATTATTTGATTAATTTTATACTCGATTCAACATTCTTTTTTTGTTTTACTCTTATAACAACGATAGCGTGCAAAACAAAAAAAAATTTTGTTTGAGAATAATTCTAGTAATTGAAACAATGGGAAAAATCGTTGTATATATACTAAAAAAAACTTCAAAAATTTATTAAAATTAGCGAAAAATTATATGAAAATAAAAAAAATTTCTAGAAAGTTTTTTTTAAATTTTAATGTGGTATAAAAATGATTGATTGAGAAGAAAATGTTAAATTTTTAATTAAAACTTTAATTGAAAAAATCTAATGAAAAATATTTGAAAATAATTTCTTAGTAAACATCTAATATCCAAGAAATAACAGCGTGCTAAATTCCATAATTCGAGATCAATATTCTGTCTTGTAGAGCACTTTGAATGATTTTTTTTTCATCACACATGTCGCAGTATATAGATATTACGCCACCCTATAAACATAATCATTTTTAAACATTATGATAATATTTAAACCTGTTGAAAATTGATGAGAAGTAAACAATTATATAAATATTTTTTAGTATTTTAGGAGGATCCAGTCCTTGACTTTTCCGAAGCGTGAAGTATACGAACAATCAAGGATTTTTGAATCGTAAAATAAAAATGCTGAATTAGTGGCTGCATTTTTTTCCAACTTCTATTTAAGGGATACTTGTAATTTGGAATGCAATTGGCAAGAAATTGCTCATTCATTACTTTTAAAAGACTTTTGGAGCTCATTGGAACAGCCAACTAACTTGTGAAAGTGAAAGTTAATAGTAATTATACTTTGATAGGTATGGATAAAAAGGATTTATGACATATATACAATGAAAATGACGTTATCATGTCTTGAACGAATGCAATCGTTCTTAAAAAGAATTTATATATTTCCTGTCTATGACCATTTTGATAATGTAAGTGCGTTGCTGTACTATGTCCCGGAAGTGATTGAAAATAAAAAAACGGCGTCAATTTTATGACGAAAGTTTTGAAAACTTTGAGACGGGAATTACCCTTAATTAGGCACGAAATAAATAGATAAATAAAAAATAATGAGATTAATTTAAAGAGACTGACAAATCCTCATTGGGAGAATGTAATCTATCTCAATGAGTGAAAGTGATATTAACAGTGCTTAGAAAATTAGGAATAAAAGAATTTTTTACATATACCCAAGCATCTCCCCACCAACATTTTTATTGAGTCAAAGAATTTTTTTAATATTTTAGGGTTATTGTTGTTACTTATGGCACTTGGACAAACCCGCTGACGAAGTCAGCGATTTAAGCCGAGTTTGTGCAGTAAAGGGTAAAGGCCCCTAAGCACTCGAGGGCAAAGGCTGCCTTCTAGCTCAAATGAAGATAACACTCAAAAAATTGCTTGCACAACCCCTTTTACAGGGGGTGGGGAGGCTCTTTCACACACCTCACGATAGAACACAGGGTAAAGAACAACCAGGACTCGAACCCGGGACGCCCAGATCACAAGGAAGACGCGCTACCTCTAGACCAGGACGCCGGCCTTTTAGAGTAATATTGACAATTATAGATATTAGTCTTCTTAATTTCTTTTTTATTCTCTTCTTTAATAAATCAAATAAAATTTTTCAGAGCATTATTATGTTTATAACGATAAAGGGATAATCAAAAAATTTTTGAATATGGTTAAGAATCATGAAACAGTTTTAATTTCAATGATACCCCTCCCCTTTTTCTGATACAAAAATATAAAACTGGATTTTATTTTATCTATTACCGATTTACCGATTTGAAGGAAATGTCACGGAGTGCTTGAACTCAAGGTTCTTAATCTCCGGACATAACAGGCGAATAGAGTAATAACATGGCAATGAGATTACTTAATTAAGTGGTTGCGTACGATATATTAAGGATTTACTTATAAGTTTCCAATATCGAACCGCATTTTTATTTTTAAATGGATTTAAATTTTCTCCATGAATATTCCACTATTTATTTTACAATGAAATAATATAAAAATCGAGTGTGTTTTAAATTGTTTCCCACTGTTTTCAGTTCATCCTATAAAAACAAATAATTTCACAACCGCAGTTGGTCCTCCTACTTCTATTGAGTTCTCAATTTACAAGTGTTTCGCACGGTTGCTTCGCATCCAGATGGGTCTGACAATACACCCACCTTGCCAAGCAGATGTTCGACATGAGTTAGCATAGAAAGCGAGTGCTCCTGTGATGACGTCAGCGTTAGGTCGTAAAGAATCTCAGCTGACCGTGCGGAAAAAAGGAGAGAAGTACACACATACATACACACACATGGGGAAAAAAGAAAACACCTCCCTTGAACGCAAGTGGATAAGCATCAAACTCTTAAATGAATAAAGATTTCTAAATTTATAGCGAGGGCATCACCAGTGGTTTGCATACTCTTTCATCGGATAATGATTTGGGTCAAGAACACATTCTTTGCTGCTGTTACTTGTAAGAAAGATAGGTGCTGAAAAATGCGTTTGGATTCTTAATAATGCACATAGTGAAAACAACGCCTTCTCAGATTTTCAAAAATTTATTACTTATGCGTATAACTTTCATTGCAGATTGTGAATTTCCAAATAGAATTTGTAATAAGATCTATAAACTTAACCAATTTTAAAATATCCCCACTTTTTAATTAATGGTTTTCCCACTTTTTAATTCCCCTTTTTTCAATTTATGGTTTAAATATCCCCATTTTTTAATTAACGGTTAAGAATTTCAAAATTGTTTTCCTTCTGAATCTCTTCGTGAATTAGCAAACATTTTATTTTGTAACACTAGACATAACATCGGTTTGTTTTCCTAGCTTTCATGTTTCAATATCACAAACTTTTGTGGCAAATATCCATTGCAACTTCTTAATTTTCTCTGATCTGAAGTGATGTTTTAGCTTTATAGAACCACAAATCGCTTTTCACGACATCTTTGTGTTAGAAATAAAAATTTCATGTTATGTACGTTTATTGACTTTATTATGGACAATTAATTCGCAATTTTATTCTATCAACAACACAATATTTCACGAATTCTAAATATTTATTTTATCCAAGTTTACCGAAATTAAAGTAAGAATTCTAACTACTTCTAAAAGAAGAGATATATTTGTCCTTAAATTAGGTAAAAAAAAAAAGACGCTAAGGTTTTATATCTCATTTAACAATTGCTACCGAATACTCTTTTTCTCATTATTCTATTTCCTGACATAAACTATTTTTCTCCCAAACTTCCTGCGTTTTGTCTTCCACCAAGCGTGGAAATTGATCTGATATTAATAATGTCCGACTGTAGTTCTTATATTTTCCCATTTTCTGTTAACAAAAAGTTTTCCTTTCTGCTCTAACTTTCTTGTTTGATAAAGTATCGATATCATTTTCTACAGGCAGCGATCACTGTTTATTAGATGGTGTCCTAAACGTCGCCGTATATAAAAGATTTTCTTTCTTTCTGCAATTCAGAAAAGGGATATAAATATAATGCCAAAGTAAACTGAAAACAAGAGTTTTCTTTTTTCATTGGTTTAATCTCTTAATCGTTCATGGATGTGCTTTATATGGGCATCAAATCAACCCTTCTAAAATTTATAGTGTCTGATGATTTAATTTCTTTTATAATTCGATATAAAAAAATTCACATAATCTTCGATCACCAGGTATTCTAGATTTTTAATAGGATAATATATTTCCGAAACCGAAAGTGCCATCTTAAAGATGCAAAGCAATTAAGATGTTTCAATATGTTTTATTATTATTATTATTTATTTGATATTTAAAATATTTTTTAACATTTGTTTAAATTAAAACTGCTTCCACCCCATATCGCTTGATTAATTCTTTAGAGTGTCTCTGTTTATATATATATATATAATATATATATTTTCCCTCGGTCAAAAGAGTCCCTCGATTTATACAAAAGAAGTACTTATTATTAATGTTCAAAGATTAAGCTAAATTAAAAATCAAATGACCTGAATTGATTTAATAACAATTTGTACGATTTATTCTTCAAATTGTATTCCAATATTATTCTATACGTAGCGGTTATATAACTCTACTACCTTCTCTTATGATACAACAGATGGCGTTACCTTATTAACATCAAGGTATATTTCCCATGATCCTTTTGAGGGATCGTTATAAGATTGTTTTCTAGTGCATTTTCGTGTTCGTGTTGTCCTGTGAAATGTGGAACTTCCTTCAGCACATATAGATTATAGATATCATAGATATATATTTTATTCTATTTTTTATAATAGTATTAATATTTCTTAATCAATGAAATAATTTCACATTATCTTATGTTGAAAGCAAACAACTGCTCATTGTGATAAACAGTTATTCAAATGGAAGGCAACTATGAAGATGAATTTTATAAAATTAGACCCAAACGGAAACTGATATAATTTTATGTCAGAAGCTGTTTCAGGTTTGCTACGATATTCGTTATTATTAGACGAATCAGAAGAGAATGTTATTTCAACAAAACCTGAGTTCGTGAAAGATATTAAATATTGTATTGTTTTAATATCGATATAATCATTCTCGTTCTGTTCAATCCAGTAGACTTCGGAACTTGCATAATTTCGCTTTTCACACAAAGTCTGAAGTAGCGAAATTAAAATCTATTAGTTTTTTTCTCTCATTTACTCTCTAAATTTCTTCTATTTGCTTACGCTACCTATGTGTACCCTCAGGGGCATGCGTACCTCTGGTTTCATCATTTAAAATCGTTTCCTACCCAATTTGGTAAGCAAAAAGATTTAAATTTCACTACTTCAGACACAGTGATGTTTTTGATAAGTTGCATTTCCTCTCCACAAAATTCGTATAGATGCATTGTTGGAAAAATGAACAGATAAGACTTTTAAAAACCTGAATATTTTTTTTTTCCTCTAACTGGTATCTGAAGAATGAATTTTGATTACTATAGGACTCAGATGAAAATAATTTTTATTTCAAATTTCGGATCCGAATCTTTATTGTTTGATACAGAATTAAATGATCATATTAGCAGGTTAATTTTGCATACAATTTTAACTTGATAAGTTTACAGAATGTAATGATTTAATGTCATAATGAATTCCGTGCCCAAAATTTACGATAACTCAACCATAAATTTTTTGATTTATAATATTTTAGGTTTATAGTTTTTATTTATCTTTGGAGTGACTTTGAAGATTAATTCGCACATAAAAGTGGGATGAAATTTAATTAAGCTTATGCATTTTTATTTATTTATTTATTATTATTATATTGATCTTTGGCTTAGCTTGCTAGTCTTTATTGTATATATTTTGCTTTTCACCTGAAAAAAAGAAATAATCAAAAGTTGATTTGTTTAATCATTGAAATATTAATATACCTTCTTTAATCATCTCGCTTTGCTGTCAAGAGCTTTACTCTGCCTTCTCTATTGTAGTTACCCGGATGATTTGAACGTCATAGCAAAAAGTTTTAAACGATTGGAACAATATTTCTAAATGAATGAATGACGTTGATTTTTAAATTTATTTATAAGTGTATTTACATTTATGACATATGACGTAATCAAACATGATTACGTAAGTAGTACGCATTAAAAAAAAACTTACGATTGTATTAATCTTCAATTTTACGCACAATTTCCTCCGATGGATTTTTTCACTCCCGTATTGCTTTTATAATGGCCCACATCTCACAAATGGATGTTATTTTTTTCTTTGTCTGCATTCCTGGAAACCAATTCATGACTGATTGCATAAATACGAGTATTAAAATGTGGTGCCTGAATAATGCGATATTTGCTCTAGTAAAGGTTGCCACAGAATATCGACAGCTAACGTTCACCAGAGTAAACAGAGTATTATTTCATTCTCTGCTGCCCTACTTCTCAGAGCTGTTTGCTCATCTTTTTTGATGATACCCGAATGAAGCATTCACAGCTTTTACGAGATATCTGGCGAACGGAATCGAAAGCTGTGCCTAATTAAAAAGGAACGCCAAGTATACGGTGCGAGTCCTTCTGAGAACTTTATGATAATTGTATTATGAAAATCATGAGTTGGAATTTCAAGAAAAAATCGTTTTTATTTGTCTCCAGTGCATTGAAAGAAATCTTACTTTTAATTTCGCGGTGAATTAATGAGTTTCCAGAGAAAAGTGGATTGGTGAGATAGAAATATCTCGGCAACAATTTTCTATGTGACCTAAATGAATGACTCCCAAGCGGCGATTCATCATAATTTCAAACAACATCAGAGTAAACAGTTTTGTTGTGTCTGCTATATATTTCATTCTTTTCTTCTGGATTTGCAAAAAAATATTGCTGTTTTTTCTGTACGTGTCCTAGCTTCGGATCTATGAATTTTACGGCGACATCGTAATTTATTCATTGAAGATATTTTGCTCGGTTGCCGTTACTTCCGTTTTGGCTGATCGAAGTTTAACCATTCGACCGTTCTCATTTTGCATTTCTTTGTCTGCTGTGAACCATTAAGAAACGATGCATCGCAAGATTAGCTACGACCAAGTGATAACTCGCTGTCGCAAGCCGTCCTATACGGGAAGACGGATACAGAGGAGTCAAAGTACTCCGTATGCGCCTGCGTTGCTGTCACATTCGAGAAGAGAGTCTCAAATTAATGGGCCATATGTGCACACTGGTAAGCCTCTGATATGTAATTATTTAATTGTTCGAATAATTCTATAGTTCATTCTCATCATGTTTAAAATAATTTGAATGAGCTATTTAATTTTTAATACCATCGTTCATTTTTATAAATATAAATTTTGGCTCTATACTCAAGTGATCTTTTAATGTAAAGTTTAGTCTAGGATTCTGCGTCATGCGCGATGAAAAGTATCATGCAAAACATTCGACAGGGCGGACCTTTGAACCCAGAACTGCCAATAATTGCTTCTTGGGTAATTTGTGCTTGATATACGAAACGGATATATACGAAATTTTAATTAGACCAACAATAACAAATTAATCTTAATTTTAACAATCTTCCTCAATAACTGCATAAATATAGTACAAAAAACATTTTTTTAATCTTTTAAAATTGAAAAAAAAACACGTTTTTTTTAATTAAGCCAATTTTATTTTCAGTTTTTTTCTTCTTTTTTTGCTTGTAATTTTAATAAATTCTTAATATTTTTAAGTGCATTTTTCAGGATATTGTTAAAGATTGTAGGATTTGAGCAACATATTTCATAGTAATCTTTTAATAAAAACTGTGCAATATTAGAAATGCCATATAATTTGTAAATATAATTCTCTCCAAATGAAAGTTCAAAAAGATAAATTATTTAGTTTAATTTATAAAAATATTTAATTATTTATTAAAATCATTAAAGCTAAATTATAAAAATATAAAACAGCATCTTATTAAGATATGTACATGTAAAATAAACAAGAATATATTGAGTTTTAAACTGGAATCTAAACGATTAAGGCGAAAATACGCCAGAGGCCGAATGCTGTTACTTAAAAGTAAAACCCTGATATTTTGATTCAAACTTATTAATAAAAATCAGAAATTTGGAAAGAAATTTTCGAATTTTTTAAGTAGTTTCTTTGGAACTGAGCATTAAGGGCGTGACATACTAGTCATATCTTGGCATACAAGTCCATTTTTTGCTTATTAAAGTTACTAGTAATTATTAAGCATGTATTTGTGTAGTTTTCTATGTATGCTGTGCTATGAAATTTCAAGCGAATTGCTTGCAGGCAGTATATTATTTTACCGGTGCGCAATTTATAAACAATTAGTCATGAGTGAAATCTTATTGAAAATAATTATAAATAAAATTTCAAAACTGTAAGGAGGTAATTTTTATGATGCTTAAAAGTAAAATTACATCTTGTATTGCTTCAAAATTATTCTGCATTGTGAAAAAAAATGTTAGAGGAAAATTTGATGCATTTTTACGTAAGTAATATCCGATTGAAAGCTAGGGGAGGGGGGAAGGCAAATTATATTTTAAATGTAAAGAAAACTGAAATTATAGAATTTGTAAGTGTGATTCTTGGTCATTCGATATTTTTTTACTAATGGTTTATACCAAAGGCATTATATATGTGACAGATTAAAAATTATCATTTAAAAAATGACTTTTTTTGCAAATATTAGCAGTGCTTCGAAAATAAATGTTGTAAAATAAGATATCTTTATTGGAGAATTCTCTTTGTCATGAGCATTTCTAGACAGGACGAAATAGATACTTGGCTATATACTATATAGAACGCATGCACTGAATATAAAAGAATATATGTTTATGAAAATTATGCTGTAACGATTATTAAGTAGAGTAAGAATCACTTGTAAATATTATATTTATATACATCGCAATTAAGTTTTCAATATAAATAAAGAAGACTTAATTATTAAAAGGCCCTTTAATATATGAAAAATGGATGGGAAAATTGCTGCAATTTGGTTTACTCTTGATCTCTCAGTCTGCATATTATGTAGTTTACTATAATGGGACGTTGATTTTTTTTAATGCATTTTACGATTTTTGCGGGTGATTGTGTTACAAAAGCTTGTTTTGCTTCAAAGTATTTGGTGTTTTTATACTAAGATCAGTCCAAGCTATCTCATCCGTTGGTCAGAAACTGTCAACTCTAAAAAAAAATTATTATGAAACTTATCCAAAAAATAAATTATTAAAGCAATATTCGTTTTGTTTTCCCGTTTTTGTTAATGTTAATGGGTTACAGATTTAACAAGAATAAAATCTGTTTTTATGTATTAAAAATTAAAGCATATATATTTATTCATTTTTATATATATTAGGAATTTATATTTGTATCGGATGACCTGAAAATCGCAAAGGGCAGAAATAGCAACTATATTATCTTTATTGCATATGCTAATGCACTGGTATATTACAAGAGATTGTTATCATTATTCATCTGCCCATCTCTTAATAGACGAGAAAAGAAATTAATGAGGAGAATGAATGAATTAGATTCCTGCAGCATAAACAAGCAATAAGAATGCAAGCATTCGCATACGTCGCTCGCTGACATCCGGTGTCCTTTGCCTACAAATAAACAGTGTAATTAATTGCAGAGCCATCTGTTGATTAAGTTAAAAAAAATAACAGAATTATGTAATCGTTGTTTATTTTGATGAAAATTTCTCTACTTTAGCTTAAACGAGATAAATTACTATGAAACATACGATTAATATGTTTTTCTGAATGATCCATAGACATAACATACTTGGGTTTAGAATTCATATAAGAAATACAATATTTATCTTTTAAAGAGAAAAAAAGGTGTCTTGGAAAATTTTTAATCTGAACATCTTCTAATTTTAACTTCATATCTAAAATACACTTATATTTTGAGTTTTAATTCTTTAAAAAAATATTTTCTTGTTCTATATATCTTTACCAAAAGTTATCAGTGAAAACTGAAAAAATATAATTTTAATAAAGAGCATTGTTTAACTTTCCTTTTAAAATTAAAATATTCAATGTTTTCTCCATTGAAATTCACAACCACAGTTTAGAAACTATGTTACGTAACATCTTTTAATCTGTTTTCTACTTTCGAAATTAGGAATTAGTGTTGACATTCATACTGTTCTAGGTCACGGAGTGTTTTCAATCGAAACTTCTTAATCTTTTCACACTCTTGGTGAATTTTAAATTCTAATATCTGTTTTTAAAGTGTCCTTTATTTGTCCTTACACTTGCGTTTTCTATTTCTTTTAAAAAAACTTTCTATTGCTTTTAAAAACAACGTTTAAAATTTCTAATCAGCAATTTTAGGATTTTTATTATCATTACAGTTCATTTTATTACAGTATTTTTTAATAGAGCTATTTAACGATAAGGAGTTACGCAAACCATATATCTTATTTTATAGCTTTGATATTTCATCTGTACAACTCTAAAATTTAGATGAATTTATATTTAATTGAAAGAAGTGAAAAGTCACTTGGACATTTATAAGATAGATGGTATGCTCTCAAGTGAATTGAGAATTTTTGAAGAGATTTTTTTTTTCTGTAAGAAGTATAATTTCATCTTTGCAATTAAAATAAATCTCACATTAATTCATTTTTCTGACCAATACTTCTGCTGAAAATAATACTATAAATACATCATTAAGTATCGATTGATCTTAATGGTTATTTAATTTAATGGTATGAAAACTCAATGTCTTAATCTGATTGATCAATCACTGAATACATTTATCATACTTTTTTTTCATCATAAATATCAAAGAAATAAATGAAATTAATTTTGTATAAATATAGCTGAATAATTCTATAAAACTTCTTATTTTCCTTTCATTTTTTTATATATTCATATATAGCGTTCAAAAACTTTTATCAGAATTTATTTATCAGAATATTTTTTAAACTTTAATTTATAAATTCATAAATTAGCTTCTTTAAACTTACTGTCAGCTTCATAATTTAATTATCTGATTGCATTTTAAATAAAATTATAATAATTACAGATAGAATATTCTAAGCAGTATATAAAAATAAACAGTTAACAATTAAATCCGTTTGAAAAAATATTTACTAAGCTTTTTTAATAGGCGTTGTGCTTATGGAAGTCATTTTTTTATTGATAATTTTTCTTAAGAGATTCAGAGCAGCCTGGTGATAAGATCCCGGTTCCGATCTCTGATTCCACCGAAGATTCACTATGTATATGGGACTAATGCAAATCAAATTCGCTGTCGAAGATAAGATATCTTCACGTTTGTATGGTATGAAATTTTGAAGACTCGGGTAATTTCTGATTATCATTAAACATCCTTGTCAGCTAACCATATTTTAAAATGATGACGTACATTCCAAAATAGCCCTCGTACAATTTCTAAAAGGGAATTAATTATCAATGAAATTGCATATATCATTTTAAGTATAGAATATCCGCCTTCGGCGACCAGCTTCTCCCCTATAGCATTAATTTAGTGATGTCAACCAATTTTGAGGAATCACATCTTATCACAGCAAATCATAGAATTGTTTTGGATTGTACTTACACAATATTATCCTAATTGTTTAGTTATGCAAATAAAATTGACGAAATCTGACTAATTTTTGAGGCTAGGGTCAGTGTCAAAGTTTTATTTTTTGATATCTTAGAACATAGAAGTGAGGCGAGGCAAATAAACTTTGATAACGTATCCAAACATGAAACTGCTCAAATAAAATAATAAGTAGTTAACTTAGTATAATAATTGGGATTTGGTGATTATCTTGTGATTTTCTTCGAAAAAGTGAAGTTGTGTTTTTAAGATTTTATTCGAACATTATGAGCGGTAGGGGAATAGATAACCCCTGATGACATGCTTAGTAATCATAAGTTTTTATCTGAAAAAAAAGTTGACAACAGCGAAGCAACAGTTGGCCTTGGAAGACTGGTCATTTGGTTTTTCTGATTATATAAAAAATATTGATATTCATAATTTGAATTAAAAATTTTAAAAATAAACAATTTTTTAAAGAAATAAATTTTTTTAATAATGAGTTGAAATTCAAATTGACTTCATTATTCACTATCTTGTCTGTTGTTGTTAAGTCTTCTCATTTTCCATATTCAAAGAGTTCCACTTTCCTGCACAATTGTTTCTGATGCAATGGCTCTCAGAAATTGAGTCAGGCAATTGTTTCCATGCTTGGGAATTGCATTAACCTTCCAAACCGGTGTTAAAAATGAAGTTTAAAATTCCGCTTTGTTCGTTAAAACTGCGCATGCGCTCGAAAAAATTCGGTCTTTATCAAATGTTTTCTCAACATGAGTTTTCGTCTTTTTATATCCAGCAAACACGATTCTTGCAAAGTGGTCGAGAGTCACGTGCAAAGAATTTTTGTGTGAACGGAGCGTGACGGTACTGTCGTAACTGTTCTCATCGTTTCCAAAAATAAGAGAAATAAAAAAAAGGGACGTGTGAATTTCCTTGAAAATTCTTTTTTTTTTTTTTCTTTTTGCAACGCTTCTTTAACCCATTTGTTTGACATTCAATGCCTCACTACACCTTAGTTTTTATTGGAGATATTTCGCAAATTGGTATTTTATAATAGTGGTTGTGTCGTGTGAAAGAGTGAGCGCGTCTGGCTTATTTTTAATAGCGATTATTTCTTTCAATACGAACGCGTCTTTATTTAACGAAATATCGCCGCTTGTTATAAAGAAATTTCGTTATAAAGAAAGTTCTTAATGCAGAAAATTCGTCGTGAAGAAACTATGTTATAATGAAAATTCGCCATGAAGAAACTGTGTTGTAAAGGAAATTCTTATAAAGAAATTTGATATAAAGGAAATTCGTTATGAAATCATTTGTTATAAAGGAAATTCGTTATGAAATCATTTGTTATAAAGAAAATTCGTTATAATGAAATTTTGTTATATAGAAATTTCGTTGTAAAACAATCCGTTAAGCAGTTATTTGTAAATAAGATAACTGAAAAAAGATATTCATTTTATTAACTTTTAACGAATATCCTAAATAATGAAATTTCTCTATTCTGATTGTGTAGATTTAATATGCAGGACACATTTTTCATAAACTTTTCCTTTTCATTCATTTTTCACGCCTTTATAAGGATTGAAACACATTATTTGTAGCATTTCGCTTGTAGTCCCCCCCCCCCTTCTGAATATCAAAAATGTTTTAAAAACATTTTGATAAAGTTTTCTAATGCCTCATCATTATCCTCTTCGCAATGGCGTAGCAAATTTCTGTATACCTAGGGCATAATAAGATATTTTCGCCTCCAGTCGTCACCAATGACTTAGCAGGTGTAAATGAAGCACAGACATGAAATTTCCTTGCCCTCTTACCGTATTTGCCTTTGAAAATTAACATAAACGTGTTAACGTTATTTTTATAATTTTGTGTATCTGCCCGTTCTTCTTGGGAACCAAATATAATTCCAGGGAATACAAAATGTATGAAAATCTTACTATATCCTGAGACGTTGGATATCTGGATAGAAACCAAAATACTTTTACTCCCTATAATATTAGTTCTAAAATTGATTTTTCCCTTCGCTGAATGCTACTATTTGAAATCAATGCCATGTAAATCTATAAAACTAATGGATATACTGAAATTGTGAAGAAATTAAAAAAAAAACAGCCAATTGCTTCGTGTATGAGACAAATTGGTTCACCAGTCTGTTTTAATTGACTTACTTGATTATTAAATCCAAAAAATGTCTACCAACTAATGTATATTTCTGATCTCACCAAGACCACTCTTAAAATGGGAAAGCTACTTAGTATGATGGTAGATCCTCGCTTCCCAGGCCAGTAAATTAATGGCATAGGGTTGATTACTTCTCTGCCAATGAAGGGACATACCTCTTATGCAAGGAGTTATACCATTGACGATAATGGCCATTAATCCTGAACCTTAATTCTCGCCAGAGTGTAAGTCATTCAGTTTATCTCGGGTGCTAAAGTAGGACGAGAGTAGTACTTTTCAAGTTTCGTTAGTCAACAATTTTAAAAATAATATTTTTTTAACATTGAATGTCATACGAATATCATTAGAATTGCAAAGGGACTTGTATATCTAAATGGACTAAACTGCGATACTAAAGGCATTTATGGAAAACGGTATAAAATTTGCATTAAGATTTTTATTCCCTTAAATGTTAGTTTTATGTTAAATATTTTATGTTAGTATGTTAAATATTTTATCTCCAAATAAGATGGTGATGCTTATTATGGAGCAGAAAATATTTATTAACATATTCGCAGTTAAGACATAATATAACAGCATGCATTTTACTATTATATGATAGCAGACGCCAACATATTACTTTGCTTACTACCAAAGAAATTACAATTTTGCTCTATTTATAAATGATTATTAAGAATAACTACTTATTTTTGAATGCATTATGATTAAAAGAAAAATGAAAATACTATAACAGCTTTCTCACAAAAAAGCTTGAATATGAATTTAATACAAAAGAAAAAAATTCAGCAGCATGCCAATAGGAATTGAAATCCATAAAATATCATCCCAATCCTTTTCGCAGCTTTCAGTGTGAAAAGGTGCTTCTGTTGTCTAATATTTAACCCACGTATGGGTGATGCGATATTCACTTTATAAACCAATCAATGTAACAAAAAGGAAAAGTTGTTGCTTTTTTTCCCAATCTCCCGAAGCTAATTATTTCATATCTTGAAAGCTTCCGTTCAACTCTAGAAGTGCAATAATCTTCATGTGCCGTAGCGCTGTTTTTTGCAGCATCACTGTGTTGCTTAAATTTAGTGCTTCGACCTTCTGGAACGTTTTTTACTTTGCTCATTACACTCTAGAATAGTAAGCACAAAACCCTGCAATACATTGTTTAAAGATAAATGACTGACATTAGATTTTTCGCCTTATTTTCTTCAACGAATGAATATATGGATCTCGTACAAAATAGGAAGATGTATCCAGGGTCGATTTATCAAATAAGCAAAATAGCATTTACCTAGGGACCTCGCAACTTTGAGAGTCCCCGAAATTTTTCAATGATATTTTAATGGAATTCTTTGCGCTTTCATTCATTTATTTATTTTACTAGAGAAATATGCTCGTTGTAGTTCAAATTAAAGTCTAAAATTTGTTTAAATTTTAGAATCTTATTTTTAAGGTTTTTCTTTCGTGCTTTCAAATTCAGTCGAAGATCTATTGTCTCAGTATTTTCACAGTTGAATGACAGATACTTAAGTCAATAGCACCAGCAAATTTTATATTTAGAAATTAAAATTGTATTTTTAACTATCTTTGAAATTCCTAGCCATTTTCTTTATTAAAATACACATTCTTAAATTACTGGTAAATGCGTTTATTTTTGTTCCTTATTAATTTTTTTAAGTGGAATATGCCCGAAGATTATCTTACCCCTTTAAATTGAAGTATGTATTAAATTTTTATAAAATTATGGTTAATTTATGCTTTGCTAAAATCTTATATTAAACGTCGATACATATATATAATTTTAGAGCGTTTCATCTTAAAGAATTGTGATACGTTTTGTAAATAATATTGATACTTTAGTTGATAATTTTGAATACATATTTAATTCAAAATGCGAGCTAATAATGTATTGTTTAATGTATTTTTGGGGGTTAAATTTTCAAAAATCTTAAAAATAATTATAATAAAAGATTCAATTCTATAACATTTATTGAAATGTGGAATAAAGAAAGGAAATTTGGTTATGAAATTGCTGTATCACTTCTTTCAACACCCCCCCAAAAAAAAATCTATCAAATTTCTCACAATGCAATTTCGTCACTTCTTATAAATCCCAAAATGACAACCGTAACGATGCCTTTATTAATAGAAACGCCTAGTGACTCTCGTTCCTTGATCAAGTGGATCATTTATCCATCTCCAAGGAGTTCTTCAAGAGATCTCGAAGGGCCTTTCTAATAATAATTCTGTATTTACATTTATGAAGGTGACGCAAATCATGCAGTTTCTTTATTGCACGCTCAGCCTGTAAGCGGCAAATTGCCAGGAAAGAGTTGTTGTTGCCTTGAAGATTTTCTATGTCCCCAGTGAATGGAGTTTGGTTTGTTCTTGACCGTGAACTGTTCGAGCAGCTGTTTTTCTTAGAATGGTCCGACATGTGTTTTGACACTGAGTGATCTACCAGGCCTCGCCCTCCCCATGAGTTATGTAAAAGGTTCCCTTTGAGAAGTTGTATTCTGCCGCTGATCAGACTGCTTGGGTGTGGCGTAGCTAAAAAATTGTGCATGTTTGCTCACATCAATCTCGCCAAGGCGGTAAACAGTGTCGAAACTGATCCTTGTAAGATAAAAAGGAAAATGGACACCATGTAGCATTTGGTCTTCATCAGAGCATCGGCTAAAGAGGGTGAACTTGCTGTCTATAAATATCTACTGTCTAAGTGTAAAGACAGGGTTGGGTTTGGATACTTTCTTATTTCGCAGTATGAAATCCAATTCTTTATGAAGGATTAAATTTACACAAACATGCAATATTGTACACACTGTGAACTTTCAAGTTAGTTCTTCATTTTTTCAGCTCATAGTCTTTTATTTTTTCATCAATAATAGACGTAAAAAAAAGGAGCGGTGCGCTTTTAAATTTATTATAATCAAAACTAAATATTCTTAGCATTTCATTCAACAACTGAAGTGGTCTCCACAAAACATTTTCGCATACTCTCTAATAAACTTTTCATGACAGAGAAAGCCTTGTATGGCATTGGCGTACAATATTACGAAATATACTTTTGGCAAAAATCTATACATTCTATCGTGTTATTCTTGGCGAGGTTTATTTATATATATTTTTTTTAACTTTTTATAACGATTAATCCCTTGCATGCCGTTAAAAGTATCCGAAAATCGAATTTGAGTTTTAAACACGTTTTTCTCAACCGATTGGAACAAAGATTTGACACAAAATTGCACTTGTAGTCACAAAATCCTATACCAAATTTGATATATTTAAATCATCATGTTTTTAAATTATCACGTTTACATGCTTCTGAAAGTACAGACCGACAGACAATCAACGCTTTGTTGGAATTGGCTCAAAATTTAACAGGTGTCTGCACTATAGATGTTAAACATGTGCACCGAATCTTATCTATCTAGTTCTCTTCGTTTTATAATTATTGTGCTAACTTATATTCGAACAGGCGAATTTCCTCTGGAGAGATTTTACTCAAAATTTGATTCAAATTTGTAAGTTTCGTGTAAAAACCGTATATCAAATTTCAACCGTCTAGCTCAAAGCGTTTTTGAGTTATATATGTCGCAGATAGACGGACATTTTCCAAAAATGTTTTTCGAACTTAGGCAGGTCTAAAACATGGAGATTCGCCAAAATCTCGACTTCCAATTTTTTGACGATTACTATACTTTCTCCATACTATGTATGTGAGAAAATAAAAATTAATAGACTTGTCATTGGCAATTAACTGTAGCTAATTAAATTCCATTGTTGAAATATGCGAAATTTTTCCGTTTTTTAATAAAAGCTGAAATTATAATTTTAAAAAATTGGGCATCGAACTTAATATTTTATTGTTTATTTATGATTCTGTTAAATTTCTTATGATCGAAAACAAAAACTGCACTTTTTACAATAAACCATCTGTTATGGCTATGTGCATCGTTGGCATTTAATTATTTATTACTCGTCCTACTTTAGCAAGACTGTTTTGCAAATAATTTCGCTGCTTTTCAACAATTACTGCAGGCAGCTGGTCCGTTGCTATCACGTGAAGCAACCGAGCTGCGACCTTGAGATGTAAAGTTCCGTGGAAATCAACACAGCCCGTCTGTTAGTTGGTTGCTTCCTGGACTCCTTCCAAATGGATTCTTTCACCTTTTCTCATTCTCTGGTCTCTTAGTACAGAAAATTCTGTTAATTTAACATTATTGCGTGTAGAAAACATCATTTAAGTGCTGTGTTAAAAATCAGAGAATAGAAATGGTAAACGTGCATGTTATATTTCTCAGACTCCATTAATATTCCCCAAATAGCAAACAGATAAAAAGAATAGCTATTTAATCCTTTGACTACCAACGGAATGTGCATTTTCCACTAAATATTCAAAGGGGATGTTTTACTCTTTCTATTAATCATTGTAAAATTGTCCTTTAAACTTTGCATAAAAACTTTTTTTCATATAATAAATGTCTCTTGTTGAACAAAACGTTAAACAAAATATAAATTCACTGTCTAGGTGACTTCCGTATCTCGCTTTGACTATATCTAGGAAGAAGTTTTATTCTGTGGCCTGAATGCCGCTTTGTAAAAATCTAGTTTTCCTAATTATAAATTTTAATTATCTGAAAAGTATATTTTTTTATAAATTGGCAAGATGTTCCCTAATTAGCCGAAACAATAAAGAGTTTCGATTTTTTTTTTCTTTTGGTTGTCTACCCATTTTAACTTATTTATCCGGTTCTTTACTTGTAAGAAAATATTTTATTTTAAACTTTTTAGTGTTTTTATTTATTTTAAATAAAGGAAGGATAATCCTTTAAAAGTTAGCCTTTACAGCACAAGAGGAAGAATGGCCTTAATTAAAAGTAAAAAATTGAAGCAAATCCCTCCATCTTACACATTTTATTTTGTTTCTTGATTTTGATTTCGATTTAAAACTATTTTCGACACTTGCAATGATTAAAATTGCAGGACATGTAAAGAAAAAATGATGAATTGATTAGTTCTTAGCTTTTGGAACATTTGAAGCTCACAAATCTGTTTCAAAGTTTTATGGATGAATTGCCATAAAATGCCAGCATATTCTTGACAGTCACAGTATTTAGAATTTTTTCCAATTAAAAAAAATGCCTAGATTTTGTATAAAATATCCCGCATAATGTTCTCTCTCTCTGTGTGTGTGTGTCTAAATAATACATATTAAAATTTTTTGTAAAGCAAAGCTTTTATATTTTCAGCTTATCTAAATGTATAATAACAATGCAATATTCTAATTTCTTTGCATATGATTAAATTCCGTCACGCATGAAATTCGTACTGTCATTTAGTGCTGATATTAAATACCCAGACGTCCAATAATCAGGAACAATCCCATTCTTCTTTTCTTTTCTTTTTGTCTTTGATAGATTATCTACCCAAATAACTAGAGTGCCTGGGGTTGAATTCATGAGTTGCGGTCACTTTACAGCCAATAAAATAGAAAATAACTTTAGAATCCTGGTGGAAAGTTGGCAATCAAAGGGTTAATATTTTTGGTACATATTAAAGTTTTGAGGAAGCGTGATGTGCGTCTCAATGTCTTTCTTTTGATATTGGAACAAAGAAAGTTGTTTATTCTGTATTCCTTTGGGAAATTAGGGAAATAAAAATGGCATTAGAACTAAAATGCTGTAAAGTCGATTTAATCCAAAAAATTATCATAATTTTAACCTTTTATTCTTAAGATCATTAGGGTTCTGGTACTTCAGAATACCAAAACTTCTTTCTGTTTCAAAGATAAGAAAAATTCCTTATTTTCTCAATAAACCGCAATGAAAACCCTTATTTTTAAGGAGTTGATATTAAAAGAGGCCCCCGCTTAACTCATGATTTTTATGCAAATGCATGCTCAGATATCTCCTTCAAGGTTTTCTGAAAATCTCCCTGTCCCTGATACCTTCTCGACGAACGTTTCTAACGAACAAAGCACGCGCCAAGGGTATTTATTCAAATGAAAACTTCTCAGTGATATCTAGGCATCCACCGTAGGTCCGTTTAAATGGGTGTTTAGACCTTTCAATATTGATAGTTTTTCTATTCATAATAATGTAGAATCTTTTTGAAAAAATTCCATCTAATTTATGCGTCTTATCCCGGATTGAAAGATATGTTCTTTAATAAATTTTACAGGCACGGCACTGCATTAGGGCACTTATTTTATTGCTTAAATACCAACATTTGACTTTCTTTTCATAATTGGCTCGATATCGGTTTTCACAGCTGATTAGTTTAAGAATCACTAACTCAAAAGACTGAAATCCATATAATTTTAAACAATTATGATAACTCTGGATTTGTTTTTGCTTAAAATACCTGCTATGATTCAAAATGATAGAAATTTATTACTTCAATCCTTGTGAGTGAATCTTTACTGAGAAGATTTCTGTGCCTGACATGATCGGAAATAGACGATTAATGTGTTTAACAATCAATTAAATATCCATCCTATTACTTCTATTTCATATGTCATTGAAACCCTCGTTTATAGCTCACATACTGACATGACAATAGCACGTTAATTGTTAGTATCTTTCTGATATTTATTAAATGGATTAATGATGAAATTCAACTTTTAGTCCATTTCCGGCTCTTTTTGACACAACTATGCAACTCGGAAATTACAAAGCATTTTACACAATATTCGTAATATATATATATATATATAACACACAGAGTAATGTAATACAGGAAATGCAATAGAAAAGTAAATTCATCGCATATTATGAAGAAATATTCTTTTGTTATAAAACTGAAAGTATGAATACGCGTAATATTTATCTATTCAGTTGAATAACCAATGAAGCACGATATCAGTATTAAGTTTGCTGACTAAAACTATATAAAATAATTTTGCTTTGGTTTTTAATTTATTCTCGACTCTTAATTCTAAGTAAGAAATTTTTATTTAGTTAATGCATAAGATAATTACATATCTTTAATAGCACCCATTCATAATTAAAGCATCATCATGAAAATGTGCATTGCGATTTTTTGAGTAAAATAAAATTTGTACCAAATCAAAAAATTTCATAGAAGGTATATAGTTTGATCAGATCTAAACCACGTGTTGTCATGAAAAATATTTCACAGCTGAAGAAATAAATTCAAATTTTATAAAGGTGTTTGGTCCTGCCTTTTTCTGCTACATAAAGTATTAATATGTACCTATCTTATCTGTTTAAACTAGGTGACTACATTTCGAAAATATCAAATATTTTTTAAATTCAGTATTTTAAATTTTTGAACAGTCATTTCATAAAATCGTTCGAATTTTGTTTTAAGTTTCCTTCTTTGGGAAATTATATTGATTTCTATTTTTGCATAATATACATTTTAATGCTATTTTGAATTTTTAAACGTTACTTTCTCAAATACTTGATTTTAATTGAATTTTTGTATGAAAAAACCTCATAAATTAAAAATTAACACCTATTTTTATTCAAATTTGACATGATATTTGACTAAATACTGATAATATCATATATATTTAGTCAACATGTAGTACAGTTCCTGTACTTTAGAATAACCAGTTTTCATAAAAATACTTTAATGTTCTTTCAATACTTGATTATGCAAAAACATTTAAGACTTCATATTATCTATTAGTTGAACCGCAGTATCTAAATACTGGATAAAAATCCACCTTATTTCTTAATTCAGGGACTAGATGATATATTTCTTTTGTAAGATTTTGAACAAATCATTTGATAAACTTTTAAACCAGAAAATTTTTACTTTATAATCCCCTTTTACAAAAAAAAAAAAAAAAAAAAAAAATCTAATTTTTAAAAAAAGAATTTGGTATTTAATTGGTAATTTTGATTTCATATAGGTTTTTTTTTCCCATCTATGTTAACTAAAATTTCAAACATAGAGTTATTTAAAGGGGTTTTTTTTAATTCATCCAGAATGTAATCGATACCTTAAGATACATCGGGATTTTGTTTTTGAAGAAAATGTTTGATTCCTTATATTTTGAAATACAGTCCGATATCAGCTCCTCTTAAACGTATTTGAAATTTTAATCATCTGCTTTTAAAAAATATCTAATTCATTTCAAAATCTTAAGAAAAAATTAGAAAATCATTGAGAAAGCACAACTGCCAAAAAATATGTCGTGCACCCTTACGATAGAATCGTTTCTTCAAACTGAGAAGAACCGATTCCGAATCTGCATTCATTGTTTCGAAATTTTCCTACCTCTGCGTTCCAAAATAACATGGTGCAGACGACAGTTGGTGCCAGATTGATAAATTGTCAAGAATTTTAATTAAATGTCCCATATTATTAAATTGTTACTTATGAGTAAACAATTTAACTTTAAAAAAAATTAATTCCTAAATATATCTCTGCCCCAATGCAATATTTGAAGGTAAAATTGTGAAAATCGCAGCCAAATATATTTTTATTTCCTCTAGCTTTTTAAAAATAAGTATCTATGTAATTGTTTGACATTATTTATTTATTATTATTATGCATTCCGGATTTTTTTCATCCCTCCCTTCCCTCACTCCGCTTAATTATCTTCCAGATTAAGTATCCAAATTCTAGAAGATCTCTTCTTGAAGTGAAGAAAATCTCTCTATTTTATCCCATGTCTATGTACTAACTATGTAAGTTTTGGGGAGCGATATCTCCAAAGCTTTCTCGCATACTGTCTAATAAGTTTTAAGGCCAGAGAATGCCTTACATGCCATTGGCGTACAATTGTTATGATATATTAACTTTTGGCGTGAATTCTGAATCTTCACTGAATCGATCTTGTCATCTTTGGCGAATCATTATGCGATTAATCCCTGAATCCATTAATAGTATCTAAAAGTCGAATTTGTTTTTAGAGACATTTTTCCCAACCGATTAAAGTAAAAATTTCACACAAACCTGCATATTTGTAGTCACAAAATTCCATACCGAATTTGATATATTTAAGTCACTGCGTTTTTGAATGATCGTGTTTACATGTTTCTGAAATTACAGACAGGTTGACAGTCAACCCAACGTTGAGTTTGGCTGAAAAATTGACAGATATCTACTATATAGATGTTAAATTCGTGTGCCGGATTTTATTTATCTTGCGCTCTTTGTTTTATAATTATCATGTTGATTTATATTCGAACAGCTGACAGACGGATTTCTGAACAGGTTTTACTCAAAATTCGATAGAAATCTGCAAATCCCGTGTAAAAACTGTATACCCAATTTCAACCGTCTAGTTCAAAACGTTTATGAATTATCTTTGTCACAGACAGGCGGAGATGGCATTTTCTAAAAATGTGTTTTTCGAACTCAGGGGGTTCTAAAACGTGGAGATTCGTCAAAATCTCGAGTTCGAATTTTTTGACGATTACTATACTTTCACTATACTACGTATACGAGAAAGTAAATAGCTCCATATTTTACTTGCGTGAATGAAAGAACTAACCTGAATTAATTTTATTGCTTTGGTAATTTTGCACTACACCACTTTGCCAAAATGATTATTTGTGTGCTTATCAGTTTTATGAATTCTTTTTTCCTCGAGTTATAAAATCTAATTTAATATTGTTTTCAGATCGGATCCTCCGGGACATGGAGGACCGTTTCTACTTCGTCTCTCCGTCCAGCTCGGTGCAGCAAAGCCTGTCCGAAGAGCCAGAGGAGGACGAGGAGTGGGAGGCGGAGGAGCTCGCCCACATTCCCGAACCGCCGGACGGGGGGTTCGGGTGGGTGATCGTAGCAGCTTCTTTCCTCTGTAACCTCATCGTGGATGGCATCGCCTACACTTTCGGCATCTTCTTCACCGAATTCGTCAGGTACTACGACGTACCGAAAGGGAAAGTGGCATGGGTTGGATCCCTCCTCTCTGGGTTCTATCTCAGCGTCGGTGAGTGATTCTTTGAAAGTTTTAAGTTTGTACTTCTGAATGTCTGGCAAGGAGATGGAAAATTTATGTAAAAAAAATAGATGAATTCGATGTATCAGATACAGATATTTCATTTTAAAGAATATAAACCTCTGAAACATTTCCAAATATTGAGTTTACGGAACGATACAAAAATGCGGTATAATATTGTAATAACTTATTGTACTACACAACATTGCCATTGTTGCATGATGTCGTGGAAACATTGCAAGATATTTCTGAAACTCGCTATAAAAGTAAAATGCCGCAATAGTATAAGAGATAAAGAGTAGTTAAGTAAACCATGGTATCCACTTCATTTCAAGAATATCTATTCTTTTGCCCTCCCCTTCTCTTTTTAATGGTCGGAATATCTATAATATTCTTTTTATCCTTTTTTTTTAATGTAGGAGTATCTACAGTATTCTTTCCCCCCCCCTTCTCTTTTTAATGGTCAGAATATCTACAGTATTCTTTTTCCCCTTCTTTTTTTAATGGTCAGAATATCTAAAGTACTTTTTACCCCTTCTTTTTTTAATGGTCGTATAGCTACAGTATTCTTTTTTCCTCTTCTTTTATTAATGATTGAAATAGCTATAGTATTCTTTTTTCCCCCTTCTTTTTTAAATGGTCGGAATATCTACAGTATTCTTTTTTCTTTTTTTTAATGGTCAGAATGTTTGAATACTGTAGATTTTGCTAAATGAACTAATTAGGAACCAAGTAACATCTGATCAAATGCGAATTTACTATTAAAAAGTGTAAATACATTTAATTCGTTGTCTAAAACCGAACTACTTACAATCTATTTTACATAAAGATTATTTATCATGTAATTAGTAATTTCGGAAAAGTGCGACATTTGAATTTTTCTTTGAAGTGATTTCCAAAAAAAATTTGTTTTTTATTTTGGAGTTGCCTCCTGCTGGAATAACTATATTCAATTCTTTGTTATTTACCGAGAGTTTTTGCAATATTATATTTTTAGATGAATGGTGATTTTATTAGTTTTTTTAATTAGTGCAGAATTAGAATTAAAGAATTACATCCCCCGCCAATTTAGGGTGGAAACTTGGAGAGGGTGAATCTCGACTCGGGAGTCCTTTTCATCATTTGAACAGAGTTAACTCTTTGCACTCGATAAAGTAATTCGATGCATAATTATTCACTTAATTCTTGGAATTATTTATTACACCAAAAAATAAATATATATATAATTGTTTTAAGTTGAATTTCTCAGGAAAAATGAATCTACATCTTTTTACCATTCTGTAGGTATGTTTAACAATTAAAATTTAAAAAATACATAAATAAAATATCAAAATGGTGCACCGTAATGAATGGTGAGGGAGAGACGCACCATCCGAGTGCAAAGGGTAAAAGTTGCAAGGTCCGCCCAAGAATAATCCTCATACTACTTCTAAATGGGACATTAATACAACTAAACTAAACACATTTAATATTTTGTATATCGAGTGCTGTACACTCAATTTTGTTTTTTTACTAGTTTCTTTCTTGCAGGCCCCGTGGTGAGTGCTCTGACGAATCGGTTCGGCTGTCGGGCCGTCACTATAGGAGGAAGCATTTTTTCGTGTATTTCATTCATCCTGAGTACGATGGCACCCTCGATAGACGTACTGATGATAACTTATGGAGTCATGGGAGGTAAGGCAACTTCTATCTACATATCTAGAAAACTGTATATGCAGATATTTTCAAAAGATCCAATTATGTGCAGGTTCTGTCCTTTAATGTGATAAATTGAGTCATATGTTCTCTGGTTATTAAATAACAAGGATTAAGAATTTGGATTTAATCGACAGTTATTTCTATAATTGCATAAAAAATACTGGTACTCATTAATCACAAATTGACTACTCAGACCCTCCTTAAGGCTCACTGAAAAAATTGAATGACTGGATCATCACGGCAGCAATACTGGCGAGAACTGTGGTTAAGTCCTAAGGGGCATCACCGATTGCGGTACAACCCTTCCCTCGGGAAGTACGTGCCGTCATCGATGGGAGATAGCCCACCCCCACCTTTTTCTGTATCCACCAGGTGGCGAGAGCTAACCACCATACCGGAAGCTTCTTATCCTCGTTTTTGAAGTACCCCCAATGGGAGTTGGTACTTATTAAAGAAAAAGAAAATTCATACTGTACCAGAGAAGTGTTATATGTGTAACGCTGATTGAAAATGTATAGGATTGCAGTCTTGATGGACCCCAAAAAACTCTTTATTTTAATCATGATAGATGACTTTAAGATCGGTAAAATATTATTTTAGGATTTACAAAAGTATTTTAAACGAACACATTTCATGATCATTTGGAAAAGTGCTGAAAGTTTTGCGGCTCATGGGCAGTGGTCTTAATCGCATTGTCATTTAAAATCTCAAAATGTAGAGGAAAATTACATCACAGTAATTTTATTGGTTAGCTATCCAAAACAGACCATTACATTTCCTCCTGGATATCGGATAGGTTAAGGAGGGGAAAAAACCTAAACACAAACTAGGAAAAATTCAAACATTAGTTTGTTTCAGTATCCCCCCCCCCCGCCTTTATCTGATCCGATATCGGCAGCAAATATGATTTGCTCCCGATATCGGATAGTTTATTTTATACTCATTTTGAGTCTATAAAAAAAATTGACTTTTTTTTTTTTACTTTTGTTCTTATAAGTATGTTGTAGATATAAAATCATTTCTAACAAAAATATTTTCACGATTCCTTTTTGTAAGATATTATATGTTGTATTAATTAGTATACATTTTTTTCTTTACTTTTTAGGAATAGGCTTTGGTCTTGTGTTTCTGCCAGCAGTCGTCAGTGTTGGATATTACTTCTCTACGAAACGAGCCTTGGCAACGGGCATAGCTGTATGCGGATCGGGAATGGGAGCTTTCATCTTCGCTCCTTTCTGTCAGAAGCTTTTGGAAATCTACGAATGGCAAGGCGCCATGCTCATCCTCGCTGGCCTCTGTCTGAATTGTGCGGTGTTCGGAGCACTGATGAGGCCATTGGAATCTTCAATAGGTCCGAAGCAGAAGCCTTTATTGCAGCGAATTGCTGAAGAAAAGGAGCGACACAGAATGGATTCCATGTGCGAAAGCCAGTATATGATTGTACAACACTCGGATGGAACTATCGAAAAAAGACCGAAATTCATCTTGAATTTAGAGCCTGGAGTGCATTCCACTCTGTATCTTGATCAATTTGGAAAATCTCCAGCGGACACACCAGTCTTCACCTTGTCTCCAATCCAGGAAGCCAGAAAATCGCCGGCCAGTTCAAAGGAAGACGAAATGGACGAAAAAGAGGAGAAAGAAGAAAAAGATATCGAAAAGGAAGAGAAAGTGCCATTAACAGGTCCTTCTCTACCTAAGAATGCTACGACGGTGTCTCTGCCCAATGCTGAGTCAGCCACTGCCCATATCTGCAATGCTCCTAACGGAATAGATCAGCAGGAAGGGCCCTCTTCTCCCCACCTCATCAACGGTGGACTTCCCCAAACGGCCATTCGAGAATTGGCCAAACGAAAGGGGCTGCTGCCACCTTTCAAGGGAGCGATGAAACTCAGCTTGAGCAATATCACCGTTAACAACGACATGCGCAAAAACAATGCCCCGATGAAGATATCGTCCAGCGGATTCCTGTGCCCTGGTCAGCAGAACAACAACTTTAATGCCGACGAGGTATGGAAACAAAGCATTCGAGATTCGAACTCTCAGACCCCTGTTCCGCTGGACGGAAGTAGGAGGTCATCTTTGAAAAGAGATCGTAGAGACTATAGCAGACCACTGTACAGAAAAGATGTATTCTACAGTGGTAGCATCAGAAATTTACCAGAGTACAAACAATCGCAGGGCGATGTCCGCTCCTATGTTGCGAGTGTCACGTCTATTCCGAGGGATATACCAATGTCTCATTCAGTTTTGAATCGATTAGATAACCGATCAGTGGTATTTGACAAACCAAGCCGGGAGTTTTGTCCTTGTTTCCACTTGCCTCGTTCGATGAGTGACACCATCTACGAAATGCTGGACTTCTCCCTACTGAAGAATAATGTATTTCTCTTGATCTGCATCTCCAACATTGTAGGAATGGTTGGTTTCTACGTGCCATTTGTTTACATTACGGACAGTAGTATAATGAAAGGCGTTTCGGCTGACAAATCTGCGTTCCTGCTTTCGGTCATTGGCATCACAAACACAGTCGGGAGACTGCTGTTCGGCTGGATTGCCGATCGACCAGGGATCTCAGCCTTGATGGTCAATAATGTTTCAATGGTCCTAACGGGCCTGTGTGTTTTCTTTTTGCCATTCTGTACTGATTATACCTCTATCGTAGTTGACTGCGTCCTTTTTGGATTATTTGTTTGTAAGTAAACACATTTCCTTGCCCTCAAACTTTATTTAAAACATAATAATTTTGTGGTTTGAACAGTCAGTACCATTAGAGAAAAATATGACTGTCAAAATAAGAATATAATTTTAATATAAAAGCACTATTAACTAAAAGAAAAGAGTTGCATAAATGCGAGATCATCTCCTGGTGTTTTTGTTGATACAAATTGAATCTCGTTATTTTTTCTGCACCCCATACGATAAGTTTCTTTAAAACTGTTTTTAATTAATTTTATAATGACTTGAACTAAATTATTCAAACATTTTTAATTAGAAAATTAGAGCATTTAAAGCGATTATTATTATTCATCTATATTCGAATACTATGCTTTCTTCTTATGCGTGAGCTGTAAATAATTACGATTTCACCCTTAGCAACTAATATTCCATTAGTGATTTTGTAAATGCTCTACGGTTTTTACATATTTTTATTAAGTGTCCTGTATTCAATCACTTTGAAAGTGCAAATGCCGTCCGCGGCATGGAATTAATTTTTATTGCCTGCGTCATATTTGGCTTTAAATGTAATTTAAACCTTCTAATGTAATGTCTGTAGCATTGGAGCATGTATATCCACTTGCCGCACCCTCAAATGTGGAGGGAATACAGCACTGACAAAATTCTTTATCATTTGACTTCACTTCTTCAGTAGCTCTTCAGTCAGTTTAGTTGAACTTTTCTTAAAGACTTACTCTATTTTTTGATATTTTCACAAGGCACTTTCTTTACATTTTTAGACGATCATCTTTTTCTTTCCAAGGAATTCATCTTTAGCATAAAAATATTCTTTATCTAAATTTACTATAGCTTCTTTTCATTTGCTTTTTAATAACGGTATCCTTACTATTACAGGCAATTCATTTATTATTATTTTTTTTGTCTTAACACAACGTATCCTATGCTACTTGCTTCTATTTTATAGCGTAAGTATAATAATGGGCAATGCTGCGTCATTTATCGTATGAAGTTCCAGTTTCATTAAAATTAACCCTAACCGAACAAAAAAAAAATTACCAATTAGAAACCAATTGAATTTCCATTTTAGGAAAATAATTTGGCTTTTGAGAAATCTTAGTTTCTATTGTGTTCCAAATGAGATGAAACTGCAAAATTATACGTGTATGCGAAGTTTGAATCTATTTTATTATAGGCTTGTAATAATTTTTCGTTTCCCGTTTTTCAGCTGCTTATATTTGTTTGACTTCAATCATTTTGGTCGAGTTGCTGGGCTTGGACAAATTAACAAATGCATTCGGCTTGCTCAGTCTCTTCAGAGGAGGTTCCTGCATTATAGGACCACCAATAGCTGGTAAAGAAACATTTTTATACTGCCTTTCTTCGATTTTGAAATGCGTGTAAGTGAATTAAAACTGAAATGACAGTTTAGATAAGAGCAAAATCTTAATGCTCGATAATGGGAAGAATGGGGTTATAAAATGTGTTAAAATATTCGTCAAAATCAAAAAAGGGAAAAAAAATCACAATGAAGAAACAATAACAGTGTACATTAAAGTTTTTCTTTCTATTGATTCATCGACGATATTTACATAATGGTGTATCTTCTGCACCTAATTTTCTTAACAGAAATTAGTCAATATTTAATATTAGCAATTTCTTTAAGTAAAAACGAGGCAGTACGATGCATTTAACGCGCTCAAGTTATAGGACCTTTTCAAAATTTCAGATATAGATGTTTTCGAAACATTATATATAGAAAGAATGTTGCATTTCCCCCAAAATTATTATGTCATGAAAAATCTCTTGTGCAACGGATTGGAAGTGCTGTTCATTCTCGGATTCTAAAACCTTCCGCGCTTTAGCGCATGCGTTAAGATGCGCTTATTTAGTCAAAATGGGGGTGAGAGAGGAGACGAAAGGAGGAAATGTTTACATTTAACAATAAGATGAACTTATACTGTACGCCTACTTAGGAGGCGTAAAAAAATGTAAATAATATTGTCGGAAAAGATATTAATTTTCAATAAAATCATTTAGAGCAATTTTTGTTTATTGTAAGGGACCTAATCATTAAACTATGGTGAACAAATGGAAGATTTGAGGTTTCTGTTCTTCAAATATGTTTTTTACAAAGTAATAATATTATGTTAGAACTTTTTATTTCTTATTGAATTTCTTTAATAACATTTTGAGATTAACAAAGCTATATAATCTCGGTCACATTTAATGATATTATATAAAAAATATTCTTGTCACTCCTGAAAGCTTTTATACCAACTGAACTTACCATATAAGCAATCAATACGCAAATATAAGTTGAAATAAAATAATCTGGTTAGAAACGACACGACTATCACAACTGAATTGAACGAAAAAGTATCGGAAGTAAGATGAAAAAATGACAGACTCCGGAAATTCGCTTATCTTTCCATGTCTCACCTCTTAGTGAGGTAGAATCAACGAAAAGTGGTAGTCTCAGGTTAGTGAAACGAACAGTAGTTCAGTTTTGCATAGAAAACTAAACATAATTTACAATAGTGAATTCAAAATCTTTTGAACAATATTTAGTTCCAATTATATAACTCCATCTGTCGTTAGGCACTATGCTACCATGCTTCTGAAAATTTAGAATTATTTTTTTAAAAATTGTATATTTTTTATAGGCACCATCTATGACATGACCGGCAGCTATGACATACCTTTCTACATTGCGGGGGTCCTACTTATCGTGTCTGCCATCATCAGCTTTATGGTGCCTGTGGTAGTCAACAGAGAGAAGGCTCAAGTCAACAACGCCGAGGTGGTGCGAGGAGACGAGAACCCTGACGTCATGAGCGACGACCAAGAGAGCGTCGTCTAATTTTTCCTCTCCTTTATACCAGCAATCTTATTTAAAAGACTTCACCATCTATATCTAATAGTTTTTGGAAGTTAAGCAGAAAGAAGATCCGAAGATCTATCAATCGGCCTTGTAGTTTTTTTTTTTTTTTCCTTCGTGTAAATAACTGTTGGTGTTTAAAAAAAAACTGACAGTTTTGATGTGCTTAAAAAAATATGCAAAGTACCCACAGATGCAGCACGTCGATATTGCTGATGTATTTTGAGTATGGATTTCATAGAAATTTGATACAATTTTGTGGTGATGCGTGCATGAGGTGACTGAATGACAAAATGATGCCAATTCTTAGTTGTTTCTTTCTGTGTAAAGGAGTTGATAAAAGAAGATATATATTATGAGCTGCGATACCGCACAGATTTTTAACAGAGCTTGGGTTTCACAACAAATATTTCCATGCCGATTCTGTTTTCTCTCTAAAGTGTGATTGACAAACTGCTTAACGCATGCGTACTTTGCAGCTAAGAGTCTGTGATATGATTGCACATTCCCGTACGGGTATGCCAGAGACTATTTTGAAATGGATCGTCGTTATTAAAAAAAAGACAATCACTATTCAATCGGCTACAATGTATGCAAGAAGCTGCAACTGTGAAAGATATCTACAGAAAGCAATACAATACTCACAGCAAATTCTTTACGATAAAAACTATTATTATATTAATTAATGAACTTCTTTTCGTTCCAGTAATTGCAACAATCTTTTAAATGATACAGGGAAAACCAATTTTATATTTCTAAATAAATATGTACTTAATTCCTGAAAGTTTTTATTTATTTGTTCCAAAATGCATGATGAATACTTATTTTATTATATACATATAAATGTAATTTTAGGCTTAAACTACTTACATATATGAAGCTCACACTTAATAAGTATTTCATTTCGCAAAATTGTTAATACTCTTATCTTGGAGTGAGTAATTAAGTTTTCAAGAATGCGGGCATAAAATGTGAAATCTGGAATCCCCTGTAGCATTTAAATGAACGTTAAGAATTCAAATAATCGCTAAAACTGCGATAAATTCCCGCCTCATACAGCATCAACTTCATTGCAACATCAAATGCTATTATGCAAAACAGTTGGTGAGAGGTTTCGCATTCTGGCGATGTACGGATTCTGAAATTTATGACTGCTGATTATGTCAGCAGGCCAAAATTTTTATTTATTTTGTATTTCGTGACTGAATTAAAAGTCCATTACATCAAAATGCAAAGTTGATGTCTGTTCAAAGAAAGCAATTCTTGGAACGGTATTAAAGATAAAAGTTTTTTGTTGAGTGGAAAATCAAGGAATACTGTTTATTCGTTATGTTGCTTCTAGGTTATAATTCTGATAGAAGTTTTTCGAAAAATTGTTTTAATTAGTATAAAATTCTTTGTTCCTTAATGTTTTAGCAGTATTACATAATTTACAATAGATAGCAACAACGTTTTTAAATGTTTTAGGAACTGTCCATTTTAGCTCACTCGTCAGTATTGTTACTATCAAACACAACTTTGATGTTCTTATTAGAATACTTCTTGTGATACTGTAATGAAGGGATCAAACTTTAATTACACGCTCTTTGACTACTGATTATCAGCGAGAAGAAAAATTGAAAGAATAACTGTGAACTTGAAATGATGCAGTATCTCCGATGCCTAAAACTGGCTGGAAGAAATGATCTTTGGTTTGTTGATAACAAATCGACTTTTAAATAAAAATTTTTAAAAAATGCTTCTGTTTTGTTTTATTTGTGTTTTAATGATAATGCTAAACAATTTCTGATCTAAAATTTCTTCAGGCACAATTCCACTTAATTAAATTTAATATAACACTGTATACAGAAAAATAAATAAAAATTTGTTACTTTTTCGTGACACATGTAGTGATCATTAAAATCTTCAAAGTAGGAACTAAAAACATTTTACTCCGGACTACGAAAAAAGCAATTGAAAATATACCATAGGAAACCAACATTATATTTTGAGATACAACTGTTCCCATTTTTCAAGAATTAATTTTTAAATTATAATATGTCTGTAAATTACCCTCATTAGCATACCTTTCTTAGTTTCATAAAGAAAGCAATTAGAGCAATACAAGAAAGTACTTCTTCATATTTTAAAATGTAGCTCCCAAATTTGGAGGCTCGCAGCAAATACGTACAGAATAAAATTCTTTGTTATTATGTACGCGCCACGGTACATGAGAAACAACGTCATTTATAACTATTTAAAAATTGAACCGGACGCGCCATGGTACATGAGAAACAACGTCATGTATAACTATTTAAAAATTGAACCGGAAGCTATTCAGATACTTCTTCAACCAAATCAAGAGTCATCCTAATCCAATTCTCAGCTATCAATTATTCTTCTTGATAGCAAGAAAACTTGCTTGCCCATATGTGACTACCAAGTGGCCCCTTTCCTTCAGAATGCCTGAATATAAATTCTAACATTCTGAGCTAAAATCTTTTATTCTAATCTCAAAACTAACCTATACCTTTCGCACTCATTCCTAAAGCTTATTCCAAGAAGCTACTTTAGTCGAAATTTAATTCTCTTTAATTAAATTTCCGTTTTGCACGAATATTCACCAACCTAAGTAAGCATCTGTAAAGCAACAGATTGCTATTTCAGTTTAGGGAGGTTATATTTACGTCTTGTTTCGAAACAGCAATAGCTCTTTTTTTTTTTTTTAATAGACTTCATAATTTTGAACTGTGGCAGATGACAAGGATGATACCTGAACTAGCACCCTCTTCTTCAAATTTTCGTGCAGACCGTCTTCAACGTGAGGACATTCAGCCTCGATGGATTTAATGTGCACTAGACCAGCTTACGCTGGATTTCTTTGATGGAATCGGATTTCGAACCTACAATTCTTTGATCCAAAACACGATACTCTACCAACAAGTAACAACAATTCGCAACAAATTCAAGTGACACAAATTTAGATGGCAAAGTTCACTAACTGCAACATAATTTGCAATCGAGAATCAATAAATCTTTAAATAGTACTCAGCGTCATTTTCATACTTTTTATACATTATTTATAAAATTGCATCGTAGAACAGGCCATCCGAATGCGCTTTAAATGTAAAAGGTGGCAACCTATTTGATTTAGACTGAAAGAGGAATTTAAAACAATACTTGCAATTATTGTTCCATAACATAATTTATTATATTTCTAAAAAAGGAAACTTTACAATGTTGTAATTGGTCAGTAGATCACAATCGCATAACAACCCGTAAATATCCTATTATAATACTCGTTACAAGGCGGCTTGTCGGTTCAAAAACAAGTGGAGAATAAAAAAATATTTCACAAATGAATACCAAACAATTTTACCTTTGAATATCAACAGAATTTTTTATTGTAATTATCTGAGTTAAATTTTTTTTTAAATAATCGTCATATCTTTTTTTTTTTTCTTGACAAGTGACTTATTAAAATAAATTGCTTTCCGTGAAAGCAAAAGCAGAATCAAAAAAATATCAAACGAGAAAAACAAATCAAGAGAACAAAGACAAGCCTTACGTTTGAGAAGGGAGGGGGGGGGGGGAACCCGGAAAATCCCAATTGGACATACGCCAAATTTGATCTATAACCGGAGCAGTCCAGCCACCTCCAGAATCAATGGAAGGAATCTTTGGTTTATGTCTTGCGCTTTTGAGTAACGAGAATTTTGATATTTTCTGCAGCTGGTCACCGAAAAGCTTCCAACGTGCATAGGTTCTATTTATAGACTCACTTTCTGTTTTCTCTTCGTATTTTTATTATCCTTATTGCAGCTTCGTTTTTCTTATAATTTAGTAAAGAAAAATAATTACGCAAATTTAAAACCGGGAAAAAAAAAAAAAAAAGGCCTTTAAAATAATTTCAGAGAATCTTGAAGCTTAATGGACAAGCCATAGAAATTTTAACACATTTTTCGTAAGTTTTTACAATCTAAGAAATCTAGGGTGGATCCTAGCACAGCCCACCTCTTAGTGTCTTTTTGAATTCTTGCCAAACGAGTGGCGATAACGTCGCCAAAGTGGCAACCTAGACGGATTATTTTATTTTATTTTTTATTATGTTAATTTATTTTATTTTTTATTATATTAATTAATTTATTTATTATATTTATTATTTTTGGCCTTCAAGTATCGTTTTTTAATTAAAAAAATAATAAATATTCAATTAGTAGTCGGCGAGATTTCAAATAAGTCGCCAAGAGGTGGGCCCATCTAGGATTTTGCCGAAATCTATTTTGTGTAAATATTTCAAAGCATTTTTAACATATGAATACACTATATCTGTACCATTCAAACTTTAATTCATTATATTCCGATTAGTTCATTGTAATTACATAAGCTAAAAGCTTTCTACTCCCAATAAATTAATTCGTTAAATCCATCATATTACACCTATGGCTAGCATGTAGATATCTCATTGGTACGGCCAGTACGGCTGATGGTTCAATATTAGGGTCGAGGTGGCCTAGTAGCACGATATCGGTTGCGGGAATAGAGAGCTCTAATTTCAAAAACTAATTCCATTAAAGATTTTTCATGAATGTACGATTGGTGCATATTAAATGTAAGTCGAACGTCCTACCGTTACTAAGGTGTGAATGTTTGCATAGGGAGTGCCAATGCATTCTTGTTCTCTTCATCTAACTGCGATCTGTTCCATTTTGGCTATGTTACTTCAATACGGAGCTTTAATAAAATTAAATTACATTAATGATTCCAAATAATCTTTTTCTATACTAATAGCTAAAACATTTTATATCGATTATACTTGCTAAAACTATATTTATTCCATTAAAAACTATATTTATTCCATTAAATTTTTAAAAACTATATTTACTTACATAAGCAATGTTAATAACGGATTAGGGGAGCCAGATGATAAACACAAATTGCCGCGCCGAAACTGAACGTATTCTCTTTTTATTTTTCAAAATTTAAAAATTTAGCGCACGCACGCACACACTTTATAACCTCAGAATCAAAATGTAGTATGTAGATATTACTTTCCAATACATTCAATAATGTATATTAAAAAAATATCAAAATTTGTAAGGAGTGTACTGAAACTTCTACTGATGCAAAATCATAAAGAAAACTACTCGCTTCTTTTTTCAAAAAAAAAATCAAATGCGTGTATACACATATACTCTATTTTTTATTGGATGAAAACAATATTAAAGTATCTTTGATTTCACTGTTAATCATTGAAATGATTGAAAATATGTTATTTTCAATCATTTCAAACAAACAATAAAAAAAATCGAAATATCAAAATATCTCCCAACCTTCGAAATGTCAAATCAAAATTTTTTCCAACCATCTTTGATAACCAAATAAAAAATAATAATAAATTCATAAAAATAATAATAAATTTATATCCGTGGGGCATTTTAAAATTAATTTCATGAGCATCATTCATTAATTCTTAGGAGGATGCATCTTAAATGTTAATTTAATTAACAAATTAAATGCGACAAATTAAAAACTTTCTTAATAAATTATATAAAACAATTCAATTGATTGGGGAAAAAACATAGCAATAAACTACAATAGCTTATCTAAAAATAAGAATTAACAAGAATATCAAAACAAAAGTTACTTTGTTTCACTGCAGAAACTTTTTTTGTAACATTCTTAATTGAACTATGCCTGTAATAACATGTAATCAAATAAATATCCCATATAACTTGGTATTGGTCCTCCATTTTCTTTATCGCCTTATCTGTTGTTTGTTCATCTGCTGCTCTATTAGAATTGCCAAGATTTTCAATGAAACGGTCCAAATGGCAGTACTTAGATTATAAATGTTAAATGAAAAAAAAAATCCCTTAATCATTTTTTTTTGTAAAGCTTTTTAAATAACTGAGAAAAACATAGCACTCCAGTAAAGTTATAATAGCTAAATTAAGAATTAGAAAAATAAAGGGACCATTTTGTTCCACTCTAAAAGCTTCTTTTGTTTGACATTCTACAGTGAAGTTTGCCCACACAATCGTATTAGCAATCCTAACAAATTGCTATCATCTGGTTCTAGTAGTAGTCCTCCATTGCTTTTTAAGTCAAAGATGCGAACTTAAATAAATAAAATTTGGTACATTATCTTGTTTCTAAAATAGAATTTCTATATCAAACCTTGGTTTCAATAAGTCAAAAAAAATGCATATTTGGTTTTCTTTCATATGTATGAATCACAAAATGCTCATGAGCAGGATTAAGAAATTTTAAAAATCTGAGCACTCCTGACAGTTATGGCCTTACTCGTTCAAAATTTTATGTGCAGTGGTTGGGAGGGGGGGGGGGGTGATAAGCTTAAACAGATTATACAAGAAAATTCCGGAGTGATCCTTTCCACTAGTTTTGTTCCATGCAAAACACAGGCTTTTCTGATCAAAGTTTTCCAAGAAAATGTTTCGTTAACCCTAGTTTTATATGTGGCAGACACGATCCCAAATGTTTTTCTCCAGCAACCATATTTCCTTTGATAAATTGTATTCAGTATTTGGATCTGCTATTACGGACACAATAAACAATATTTCATGTGATTCTCTTGCTGACCAAAAGAGAAAATTAACCAATTTTGTCCACATAAATTATCTACTAATATTCAAAAAATTCATCTTCTCCATGATCAAAGCTTTGGTATCATGTTATTTATTTAGCACAGGATTTTCTATGTAACAAATACTAATATTCTTTTCATTTTCCCCATGCAATTTCTTTGTCAGAGGAATAATTAATTCTTTACAGTTAAAGATACATATATAATTCAATTACACTAAATCACAAAAAATAATTGCAGACGAAAACTGTTTTTATATTTGAAACAATGAATCGAAATAATGAAAATACATTTAAAAAAATTCCATGCAAGTAATAATTTTCTGTTCTTGCCCAGTGTTATTATTGAAGGAAGAATGTTTTTATGGAATCATTGAGACAGCCATTGTACTTTTTTATATTTGGTAGATCAGAAACAGTTGTAAAATAAATGAAGCACTTGCCTTGGACGAATAATCACACAGAGCACCACATAAAAGGTCTTTCTAATAAAAATATTATTTAAAGAAAAGATAACTGAGCAAAATTTTATATTTCTTTTCTTCAGATTTAAACATTACAATGACTTGCAATAATAGTTATAATTTTTGACTTAAAATCATGATTTTTATTTTTATGGAAAATGCTATAAATTATCTCTTTATACCAGGTAAAAATAGATTTCAAATTGCTAACATTTCATGACATCCTGGTTTAAATACATTATTTTTGCTTAGTTATTCAATTTATATTATATTTTTGCATAATTATATTCAATTTTGAAGTAACATTAGGATTATTTGGAAATTTTGAACCTCATCAGATGAAGAGGACTACATTTGAGCCAGCATCCTCTTTTCAAAGCTGTCATACACTAACGGATCAAATGCTTACACTAGCAGAAGGATATCTGACCTGCTAGAATTAATGACTCTAAGCTCACTTGCATACAGTCTGGTTCTTTGATAGCTTTGAGCTTGAAATCTTACAAGATTTTACCTTAGAAAACTAATCATTAGAATGCAATGCAATCACAAAATGAATATCCAACATCAGATATATCACTTTGCATTATACACATATAATGATTAAACTTGAGACAGCTGTCTTAGAAACTGAGCCTTCAAGTGCTTATAAGCAATTTTACAAGAGAATTAAAATTGAAATTGCTCATAATTTTTTTGTCGTGAAGAATTTCTATTAGTCTTAAAATTGCCAAGTCTATTAATTTCATTTATTAGTTAATTCTTTAATTGTTGCTATAATCTTTGAACATATTATGAATAAGACAATTAATATTATGAATTCATTAAGTTCACACATTAAGAATGTATTCAATTTAGAGTTTGCAATATAACAATCAGTCAATGAATAAAAATTCATGCAATATAACAACTAACAGACTTCACTTTTCGATTTAAGGCTTGACCAGATTAACAGTCTGTCATTTAATATCAAAAATTTATTGATTTTATTCTCCTTGGTTTGAGTTTAGTCTTTAGGAGTGTAATTGTATAAATTACAACATACTACACAATCATACTATAGCTGCTTACTATACTATACTTTATTTCCAAATGGTTATTATAATTAAAAATACAAGATTTATACTGATTTAGATATTGCCTATGCATATAATATCCTTGTAACCCACATAAAATAACTAATGTTAAAAATTGCAACAAAGTTACTGACAAATTACCACCCTATTTTAAAACATACTCGGATGATGAGGATTACTAGTGAGCCCTCACCAAACTTCAATGACACAGCAAATGTAAGAAAAATATAATCTGCACATTTTAATTATAATCAGTCTGTGTATCTGAAGAATGCTTTCAGTATATCGAAACTCAAACACAACACTGAAAAAAAAATGAAAGTAGAAGAAATGACAAATGAAATATAATTAAATATTTGAAAAAGAAAAAAAAAAAGTTACAAAGCAATTTCTTGGTTTTAGAATTAAGAATTTGTACAACAATTATTGAAAAAGAATCTTCATAGACTTTAAAATGCAGTTATATATTAGAAGTGAAGAAACTGAACAACAAAATAATGTTGTATCCTCCTATCTCTATACAGAGAAATCAAGAATAGTTTTTCATAAAATTTAAAAAATTAAATAATTTTAGAAACAAATTTGAGGTACATAATTTTGTTAAATAAATTAATGAATTTAAAAGAAAAAGCAGACAAACAAGAACTTTTAGTTTAGAATGGTCTGGCTTTGACGGTAATTTATGCTATTAGTTTGATTTCCTAAAAATTTACTAATAAAATAATTTTTTAAAAACTTTTAATGTAATGAAAGTAGATTTTCAATTTGAATCAATAATTTTAATCTGTTACTAAATTCATAGTTATCATTTAAATCATTGAAAAAAATACATTAGTTATGAAAATAAAATGTGCAACTGATTATTTTTAAACTTTAGAATGTTTTTGCTAAAGTTATATAGCAGCACATATTTTAAATTTTGAATATATTTTATTAGTGAAGACTTGTTAGAAATAAATGCAATTACCTTCTGTTCATTAAAAATTTTGAAGGGGGGAGGAAGGATATATCCCTTATTTATCCAAAATAACAATGCATTTTACTTCTTTAAATTACAAATTTATATTTTAAATTTGTTTTAATAGTTATCACAATACATTTTTATATTACATTACAACACTGTTTTCTTTTTCAAATTAGGTTTAAAAAAATTGTAAAACAAGATACACAATATAAATAATTTTATAAACAAATATCATGCTTTATAAAAAATTGAAACTAATGGAAACAATGAATAAGCAGCTTTTTTTTTATTCAGTATATATTACACAATAGCTCTGTAGTAGAGTGAAAATAAGCTACAAATATGAGAATCTAGAAAACATTACATAGCAGCTGCTATGAGAGAAGCTCCCAAAGAAAAACCAAGCACTAAATACCCAGATAAATACAAATTTTTCAGATCATATCCATACCCCATATCCCAAAACTGAAAAAAGAAAAAGAAAATACTTTATTAATAACTGCATTTAAAGAATTACATGAAAAAAAGAATATGATAGAGAATATTAAAAAAATGTTTAAACTTTTAATGCTTATAAGGTTATAAATCTAAAGATTCTGTATCCAATTACTTCAAAACTTGAAAATAGTGAGAGACTAAGAGTCTTTCCATTTTTGCAAATATGAATTTGAAACTATGAATTTTTTAAAAATCATATTACCAGTAAAAATTTGTGTATCATGCACAAAATAAGATAAATTTATCTTCAAAAGAAATTATTTAGCACTGATTAATGCCAATACAAATACAACACAATACTTGACTTGATTGTTGAGCTTGAATCTTATATGACAATGATTAAACAGACATTAATGAGTACTTATAAATGTTTTAACAAAATAATTTTAAAAAATTAAAATTAAAATGCATACAAAACAATCAAAATCTTAAAAATAACTTAATCCAATGCTCAAAATTATGAAGTCACAAAAACAATATTATATAAACTATATGTGAAAGTCATTTGATATATTTTTAAATGACTGTATTTCCTATTGGAATATATAATTTCGTTATTTAAAATATTTTCATAAATTAAATTTATTCTTTAAGATTAAAATTCACTACCTTATGACATTACTCTCATAAGTTTTTAGAAAGAGAACAAAGACTATGATTTTATATTAAATCTTTGGAAATAAGGTATATACCAGTGAAAATGTATATAAATATGTGTATAAAAAATAGAGACTACTGCTCCTCTTTTTGTATTCTAAAATTAACTTTCATCAAGAATATCCAATAAAAATATAAGAAATTTTTCTTTCCTACAGCTTTAGAAAAATTAAGGGATTATTATTAATTAATAATTATATGTTTTTAGTATTAGTCCTATGCAAGATAATGTATTAAAAAGAGAGAAGTAATTTACACAATATTTGAGATAAGATTTAAAATTATGTATTTTAAAAATTCTCATTGCAATTATATATTTTAATATTTTAAATGCATTAAAAGCATTCTTTTTATTTTCTAAATATAAATTAAAAAAAGAATGATTTTGATGAGAAGCCTTAACTTATCATTTAATTTTACTGTTTAAAAACAAATAAGTAATTTCAGAAAATACATCCATATGTATTTCACAAGAAACAGCATTTTTTTTTCTCTTTATGCATATCTTTCCAACACGCATGGAGCAATTACATACAGATAATTTCTCTTTGCAAATGGAAACAATGTATCATGTGATTCTCTTAATAGGTGTACTTTATCTAAGTCATTTTATCCTAATTATATCTGAATCACGAAATAGGAAACAGGAAAAAAACACAAAAATTAGATACAGTTATCAAAAAATTTGGAACATGGAACTACTGCTGATAATAAGGTAAAAAATATAATAATCTATCTGAAAATTAAAGGTAAGTTATAGTAAATTTGCATGTTTTAAAATAATAGAAAAATTTTACGGACTTTATCATGAACATATCCTTAAAAATTGTTGGCATTAATTTTCTTTTAAAATTATTTAAATAATTTCAAAAGAATGTAACAAAATTCTACAGAGGTTTAAACTTTATTTTTCCAGTATTGTCTATATTTTAAAAGAGTTCTGAAAATACTAGCATAATTAAAGTTTTCAAATAGTAGTCTCCAAATTCATAAGTAAAAAAGTATTAAAATCAATTGTAGAGCATTTTTAAAAACACATAAGCTTTTCAAAAAAATATGAATTAAATAAAAAAGATATATATGCAAGATATTTTATACTGATATTTCAAATAAAAACAGATATTTTAACAGCTTAACAATTTCATAAACTCTTGCAGAGGAATTTCAAAATTTTATCTAATAACTCCATAACAAATGCAGATCAATTTAATAAATATTTCTAATAAGTTTCAGACTACTGGAAAACTTAAATACTTACCAAATGCCGAACTCCATTTGCTCCATGGTAAAACAAATTCCATGCTAATGCAAACTTCAAAGAAAATATCACTGGAGCTGCAATCTGTAGAGTTTGAAAGTATGCAAAATAATATGGAAATGAAGCTGGTAGAGCCAGCATTCCAATGGCAAAACCATAGAGGCCTGAAAAGATAAAAAAAATCAATTAACATAGATAGGCAATACAAGTCATCACTCACACAATATTGATTTGCTTCCTAAATTCTTCTTTATATAAAAAGAGTTTAGAAAGTTTACTTTTTTTGTTTTAAATTGAGTTAACTTAATTGCTTTAAAATACTTAATTATTTTAAAATGAGATTAGATATGACCCCAATATGCAACAAAATGTTTTTGGTTGATATTAATAAAAGTATTCTATCTTCCTAATCTATTGTTGTTTTTTCTGATTTACCACTGCTGCATATATTTCATTCCTATCTTAATGGCAACAAACATTATTAAAAATCTCAAAAAATCTGAAAAATTATCCATTTAATGACAGTTAATGACTTTCAATTCTAAGCACAACTGCCTGCATATAAATAAATATAATTTAATTAGATAATGACAAATTACATATAGTATTACATAAAAGAAATAACTGGAAACAAATGTCATAATTTCTTTTTTTACAAATGGCAATATATTGTTTGATAAATACAATACTAAAAGAGGTTTGCAATATTTTCATTCAATGCAATTGTTATGTAAATGTTAAAAAAATTGTACAAATAGAACTTTTCACAGTAAAATTAAAAGAGAGTAGGTATGTTTAGGGAAAGACTATCAACTTATTAGGCAAAAAAATGAAATGGATCTACAATTTTAATACGAAGATTGCAAAACCCATTTCACCCATTTATTTTGTCTTGTCATTTTTGTAATTATATCAAAATACACACACAGGTATAATTTTTAAAAAACTGCTTAGTCATAGGAAGATCTTAAATGTACAAATGCATTAAAATATTTCATTATAAAAGTATTTTCTCGCATATAATTCTTATCTTAGAAAACAAAATCATTTAAAAACAAACCATAGGAATACACAATGAGAATACTACGGATTCCATTTATTAAAGACTTAACAATAAACACTTCTTAAAAGCAGACAATATTTTGAACCAATATTTCAATATTTTAAATTGTAAATTTAAATAGAAATTTAGAAACATTGATTATATTATGACAGTCTTTTTTAAAACAATAGAAATATGAATGAAGTGATTCATAATGCATGTAGATGAAATATGATTTTTTGAATATATGTTTTATTACAGGTCAAGCTTTTAAGGAATATACAAACATCATAACTGAACAAAATAATTTAGTGATATAAAAAAACTGAAAACATACCTGCAGACAAGACTATACCAGTTGCTCTGTGAGTTACAGAAAGAATAGATGTTAACTGCAGTCTGTAAAAAAAGCGGATAAGAAATAAACTTGCAAGAAAATATAAAAGAATCCCAAAGTGCATGAATTAATAAAAAAAAAAGTTTTAAAAAAAATGACAACAAAGATACAAACCCTATTTTGCCTCTGGCAGAATGGTATTTTATTTTAAGTAAATATATTTTCACAAAATAGCTTTTAATGTCAAAGAAATCTATGCATAGTAATAAACATTTTAGCAATATTTCATCTCTTTCATCTGGAATAGTATAATTTTCATAGAATATCATACAACAATGAAATTTATAAATTTTAAAATTACTCTAAATACTCTAAACATACTAAAAAATAATATAAATCAGTAATCAGGTAAAAAGTAATCAACAGTTCTGCTTTTATGTGATATAAAAAGAGATTTTTAAAAAAAAAGACATATGGATAGTTAAAATTAATAAATCATTAAATGTATTCAAGAATTAAAAAAAAACTTTTCATTTTCTTTTCCTTTCAAAAAATCCTTTTCAAAACTGGTACAAACTTTGCTAAATAATCTTTAAAAAAATTTAAATAGAAACAAACTGAAAGACATGGTACATTAAATAATTTCAATAACTATTTCACAATGATTCAGAGAATCTGATTATATTATTAATAAAATTCAGGCTATTATAATTAAGTTTTTAAGAAATCCAAAAAAATTTCTCTTGCATTTTTTTTTGTACAATAAAATAAAATAATTTTCTTTATTCAAATCATAATTAAGCATACTTAGGTAATATTCATATAACAGCTTAGATCAATATTTTGAACTAAAAGGTAAAATTTTAAAACATTCAAATATTTAGCTAAAAAAAATAAATGTATGATTGAATTTTTTCCCCATACTTGTATATAGTCAAATGAGGAGAAAGAGGCCTCTTTAGTCTTTCATTCCTTTCGATAAATGTTTCGGAAGAAACTCTGACAGCTGATGTGCTCACAGGTATAAAACTTTAATAAAAGGGGAAAAAATAATAATATAATAAATATAATATATATACATAAATTATAAATTCCTAAATACAACTTTAGAAATAATTTTGTCTCCAAAGGTATCCAACCTTAAAATACTGTCTATAATTATGATATTTAAACCAATATCTAAATACTTATGTGAAAATAATAATATGCTTTGTTAAGTTATAAAACAAACACTGAATGTTGAATTAATATTTGAATTGTAATATCATTTGTTTTAAATAGAGTAGACAATACTATTAGTTTTTATCCCAGATTAGATAGTGTATTTCCATTTTAGAGTTGTAGAAACATTGGCAGAGAATGCTTTTACAATACCAGTAAGTAAAATCAAAGCTTTCACAATACCAGTAAGATTTGAAATTTTCCACTAAAATAATTTTACAAATAAAAGCTTTTTATCATTTTTTTTTCTGCTTATTATTAATAAATGTCTTGTTTTGCAAAATAATTTTATGGCTGAAGAGAGGCCAGGCTTGAACACTATTGAACTTAATGAGATATATTCATGCCAATTTATAAGGTAATCCTTTCATATCCATTTTGAAAGAGTTAAAACTGTAGATTCATAAAGAAATCATAATACATTAACAGCTGGAACCTAGGGATGAGCCAATTTTCAACATTTAAAGAAAGAAAAAAAAATTTGAAAAGAAATTGATTTTTTTTATACATTAAATGCTTGCTTGCATTTTAATCAGTGACATCTATTGGTAAACATGCGAAATATTTATATAAACAACAATGGTTTTAGGTTTTACCAATTTACTATTACTTTATTATCATTATGAAAATTTTTCATTTAGTATTATTGAGTTATTCAGAGTATAAAGACCCCAATCATGGAATGCTCCAAATTCCATTGCTTTTTTATTATTATTATTTGAAGAAATCTGCTACCGAAGTGCATAAAATATTTTAGAAACTTATAATGATGCTGTTCCGTCCCAATATATCCCAATCAATGGTTTTGGTTTCAATGATTTAAGAGTACTAATTTTGACATCACTGACAAAGCATGGGCTTGGACAACCAAAAAATATTCAAAGACAATCAATTGCAAGACTTATCAGACAAAAATGGGAAAAAGTTGTAGAAAATGATGGAAAATATTTTGATTTATATTTATTGTACACATTTTTCCCAAAAAATGCCTTTTTAAATTGAAAAAAAAATGATCAAAATATATACAAGCACCTAATAAATATCCTGATGAAGAATCATAGTTTACAATGAATTGCAATGCAGTTAATCCATATACATAAATTTAACTTTTGATGCCTAGTGGGTGTGTACTCTAAACTTTTATCATTAGTGGATTGATATTAATCCTACTTTTCAAAAATGGAAACTGGATCAAACTTGATAAAAATTTCTATGTTTATTTTAATTTTTCATTTTTATAGAATTACCACCTGACAGAAAAAAAAAGTGGCTTGAAGAGGCATTTGCATGAGAAGAACTTAATTGTTCTTAGTTGTTTGTTTTTGGTTGTTTTTCCCACAAAATTTTTATTAAAATTTCTAAAAAGACTGTCATATTTTAACATATTAAAGTATTAGATTTAAGTTATTTTGGAAGAAATTGATTTCTGCACTCTAAACTTAAATACTTCAAAACTGATTGTTTTATGAATATAATAAAAGAATCACAAATATTTCATTTTCAGGTATAGTTACAATTCAAGCAATTTTTTTTTTTCTATTGGTTTTAAATATATGAAATATTTTCCCAAATTAATGGTAAATAATTTTGCATTAATTCTTAATACTTTTATAAATAAAACTTAAAAGTCATATAAATAAAGTTAAAATATATCTCATAGGTAATAGATGCCAAGTATTATTTAACTTTGAACATTTTTATAACATTTAGAAAATATTACAGTCATTGAAAAATTCATGTATTCAAATTTGAAATTCAGAACAGATTTGCTTAACAAAATTCCCTAATGTTGCCTTCATATTTCAAAGAATTTTTTGTTTAATCCTTTCTACACAATTTTGTAGAAACTTAAATTTTACAATGCATTTTAAAAATTTGTATGTGTAAGTTTTTTTTAAAGCACTGGAATTAAATTCGTGATGGATATCAATTTAAACAAGAATTTTGTTTTGCAACTTTCTTTTAATGATATTTTAAAAGCCTAAAAAAATCTTAGTCATCGATTCAATGTAACATCACAGATTGCATTGCATTTAAATATTTTTATAATAAAAACAGGTATTTGAAATATTTGCATTGTTGTTCCAGGCAGACAAGACAAATGCATCAATGCATAAATAATCTTATTAACCAAACTTCAAGGTAAAAAGAAATTTCCTTTAATAAAAGAGATATATATTATATGTCATTACAAGATGATAAAAGTATTAACAACTATAGAATGCAGCTGAATTTTACTTTTATGAACCTGCTAATGTGAGAATTTCAGGACTTTAAAACTCAAGAGTAGCTTTCTCATCAAGGAAAGAAAATGGAACCTCAGGAGGACATTACTAAACTAAAATGGAAATGAACAATCAGTTTTCAACACTGATAGGACACCCTGTGGTTGTCACTTGTGGCTTAAGGAATGGTTTTTGTTTAATTTGTTATTGGTAGTTAAATTTAGACTTGGTAGCATTTCAAATATTTTAATTACATTTGTGTGTGTGTGTGTGTGATTGCACCTTGTTACTGCTATATTATTAGAAATAATTTTTTTTTTAAAATCAGTTTAGGCATATCAAATATAAAGCATTATCATCTATAATACTTTGAACTAGAAGTTAAATCACCATAAAAAAAAATTATATGCCTATTTATCACATGAAACTTTTTGACGATAAAGTTAACATTTTAAATTTTCTATGACAAATTTTCATCATAATTTAATAAAACACTTCCTGTATAATAAATAAATATTCATTGAAATATAAATATTTTTATATTAATAAGATGAAATTTGTTGACATAAAATAGAAAGGAATATATTTTTACATGTCCTCAATAATGTTGGTTGCAATTGCTTTATAAGTGGAAATTGTTTATTGACCAATATTTTCTTACTTTTAATAAAGACTATCAATTTCATTTCTAGTTTCCATTTTCCACAGATAAGTTAAAAGTTGCAGAAATATGAATTAATTTACTTCCCCCCCCCCCAAGAGTGTTATAATTTAAGATGAAAATTTAAATATGAAATGCAAATAGTGGCTCACCACATTAATGTAAAAGGTTTTCTGTATTTTCTTTTAAAAAATAAATGTATGAGAACAAATGTATAAATTCAATTTGTTGGTTTTTATAGTTACTAATTAGAGAAATGAAATGATATTTTTATTTTATTCTTTATTTTTTTTCTTTTATTATAACATTTACACAAAACTGTATTAAAAAATTAGAAATTAATAATACATCATTTAGAAGAATTTTTTTTTTAATAGAGAGTATATTAATGTCATAAACAAATTATAGGAAAGAATATTATTTTATAAATTATCAACAATTTATTTTTAAATTAAAATTGAACACATTAAATTTTACTTTATTCTAAAATTATATTCACAACTGACTTTTAATTGTATTTAACAATTTTCATCTAATTACAATTATTATGTTAATAAAAAAATGAGTAAATCCTGAAAAATGAGGGGGGACCAGTAATTTGCAAAGAAATAATAATCTTATAATTTCTTATTTAATTTGGTAATGCAATAAGCCCAGCAAGCTAAATAAAAAAAAATGATTATACATAACTTTACTACCAGAGTGAATATGAAAATACGAGCTAAAAGAGCTAAGAAAAATTTTTTTTTAAATAATCAGTATCAATAAAAATAAATAAAAAGAAAAGAAAGGCCTTTATAAATTTTTTATATCCTATTCATGAATAAAAGAAATGGTTTATGGCAATCATAATAAAATGTATAAGGAAATTTATCTCTGTAGTTACCACATTCTGCCCACTCTGTTCTTATCTGCATGACAAAAGAAATCTACATCAATCCCTGTTAGGGGTATTAGCATCCTATAGAGAACACAATTGTAGTGGTCACAAATTACCCTTTACTCCTATATTTGAACTATGAGCCCAAAAGGATCGGCCAGGGCTCTGTCAAACAAGACATTTTGGCTCATAGAGTTAAAGTGTAATTATTCCATTCAGAAATGAAAAGAACAATACAAAATATAAATTTTCTGGGAGGCATTAGAATTAAAGACATTATAGGAAGCAGAATATGGTCCTCATTCTATAGAGAATGGAAAATGCAACAGCCCCAGAAGTCTTTCAGTTCTCGCAGCAATATATGACAGTAATATTTTCTATCCAAAGACCTAAGAAATCCTTGAATATATTTATAGAAGATTAATAACACAAAATAATTACATTCTCTAAGTGTTAACCATAGCTAGTTCTAACATTCACTGCTGATCACATTTGACTAAACTTACAATTCTAACAAAATTTTCTGATTGCTTTTGGAGACATCACTTTGGTAAGCAGATAATTTTATTTATTATTCAAATGGCATATCAATAGAATATAAGTTGGTTTACTCTTCTGTTTTAGATTTTAATTCATATAGCCTTCTGCGATAGATGCTTTTATATTAAATTAAATGCATAATTTTTAATGTTTGATATCTTTAAAAAAAACTTCTTTTCAATTCCAAATATAATATTCTTTAATAAAATTATTTTGTATTTTCAATAATGATTATTTTTAGTGGTAAAATGCTTAAACAGGACAAATTGCTTGCAGAAGATCAGACTTCAATGAACTTTTAGTGATGATTAAGTTTTTGATGTTGATTAAGCTTGACTCAATCCTGATCACATCTTCATAATCATTAAGAATCAATCCTAGAAATATCTTCCAATTTTATATGGAGAAATTCATATGGAACAATTTTAGAAGAGCATATTTTGATGAAATGATAGACTTTCATTATAATGTGTATAAGTAGTATTCAATATGGAAGCATGATAGTGAAATCATATCTAATGAAGAGAGCCTATAATGGAAGAATGATGGATGATTTTTATTTGAGTTTATTTCACTTTTTGCAACTAGAATACATGTTGCAACATTTGTTCATTCCCACACAGTTTTAATATATGGGTCATTCTCCAAATTCGGACACATTCTTGAAACTCAAAAATATTAACTATACTATTATAATACCACATAACAAATTGTACTACATAATTTTAGATGGGTACTAATTAGTTTCCTAAAATTGAAAAAAAAATTGCGAGATAAAAATCCAAATATGTGAGAAAAATCAACTCCGTGGACTGCAACCAACCCATAGTTTACTTATATATGTGGATATATTATTAAAACTACATGAAATTTTATATTTTATTTAAGTTTCATTAAATAATTATGCATTAAAAATATTGCTCTGTGTTGAAATTATAATAAATCTGGTATATTCAGAAAGTTTTATTCATCTAACGTTTGCAACCAAGTTCAGGCATCACCTCCATGGACAGAGATATTTTTTAGAAAATTTCTTTTATGTGGCAACACCACTCATTTCTTTCAAGTGTTGTTGAAGAGAGGTAGCCATTTTGTATGCATCTAAATTGAATGCAGATTTGAATTAAGGAACAGGAAAAAAAAAAAAGAAGTTTCATTTCTAGGTGAGTATGTTTATTGGTTATCAACTCCATGACTTCTATAAAATCTATAAAATTTGAATTATAGTATGTTTTTTTAAAGCATGTTAAATATGCTTGATGAAAAGCCATAAAAAACTTTAAAATTATTTTGTATCATTAAAACTGTTCTTTAACTTACACTAAAAATGTAATTTCATCATCTCCATGGGCACTCTGTGGACAACTTTGCCCATGGAGTTGATGCTTTGCCCATGGAATAATTAGGTTTAACTATGAATTTAAGTTTCTTTTACAATAATAAATATATAACCATAATTATACGATATTTAAGCAAACAATATAGATTACCATTTTATTGGTGTGGTTTCACCATAACTTTTTAAAAAATGCTAGGTGCCAAACATAGAGATAGGCCTAAATTTGATGACAATGCATGATGTTTCACCCAATAAAAAAAAATAACTATGATAATAGATAGAGATGTAACTAGTAATAGACCTATTTGATTTTAAAGTTGTATACCTAGTAGATAGTTGTTAATGTTATGATAAGTTTATTTTTAAAAAAAAGTTACATTAAGCAAATATGATAATAAAAGAAACTTTTTATTTTTAAATTTTAGATATGGCCAAAACCAAGAAAAGAATGTGAGAAGAACAAATTAGTAAGGCAGAAACAGAAAAGGGAATGTGAGAGAAAAAGACGTGAACAGATTAAAAGTGACCCCAAGTTATATGAAGAAGCAAAGAAAAAAGAACGTGAACGGTATCATGCCCGAAAAGAAGCCGGCAAAACAAAATCTATTCATGAAATGACATCAGTCCGAGAGCAAAGAGCTAAACGAAAAATTTGGAAAGAATGTTCAAGGAAATACCGTGCAGCCAAAAAGAATGAACAATTAGTGATATTAAGTTAAGTGTGGACAGCCCTCCTTCTAGTCCTGCATTACCATTAGTCCTAAATGAATCTACTCTACTAAATGAAGTCCTTACTGAACTTCAAGACAATTTCTCAAGTACACAGTCAAAGTGTGCAAGTTCTGAAACACCTATTAATGCTTACTCTTCTGGAAAATCTAGAAAAGAAAGCGGTAAGAAAAAAGTAAAGCCACTTACAGGAAAATAAAAAAAAAAACTAGAGGAAGAACTAAAAGCGTACAAAGCAAAATATAGCAAGCATAAAAGTAGATATTATAGGGAAAAGGGAAAGAAAAATGAAAGGAAAGACGATACACCAAGCACAAAAGTCAAGAAATTGGTAAAAGGTGTGAAGGTATCATCTCCTATAAAAAGGAAACTGGTTTTTAATGAAGCAATAATTTCCCAAATGACTGATAATTTTCAAAAAACATGCAATAAGAAAGAACCTAGATCTACATCTCTGTTATGTAGCCAGAAAAATTATGAAAAAATACAAGTGCCTTAATGAATTAAAAAAATATTTAAATTAAAAAATCTTAAAAGTACGGATGGTAAAGAAAAAAACTCCGAGTCAAGTCAAATTAGAGCTGATTAAACAAGATATTCAGAATTTTTTGGAAGATGATTCTTGCAGCAAATTATGTCCTGGTAAGAAAGATACAATTAGTAGAAAAGGAGTGAAGAAACAAAAAAGCTACTTGAATGATAGTTTACAAAATCTTCACAAGAATTTCTCTAGGAAGTTTACGCAATACTTTATACATTACAGTACATTTTGCAAACTTCGTCCATTCTGGTGTGTCCAGAAAAAAGTCAGTAAGCGAGACACATGTTTATGTAGCCTTCATGAGAACACGAAACTGATGGTGATTGCATTAAAGCAGCTGAACATTATTTCCGAAAGATCCCCAGATGAACTTTATACAAGTTTGTGCTGTAATACTAAAGACAATATTGAAAAATGTTTAGAGAGGAACTGCAATGAATGTAAAATCAAGATGATTAAGTTCTTGAAATATTCAGAAGAAGACACAATATCGTATGAGAAATGGGTTTTGAAAAAAGTTAATATTGTAGCTAAAGGAATCCCTAAAACTGTTAAAAAACACTCTAAAAATCAGATTAACTGTTCTGCAGCAGAACTGGTTCATGCCCTGCAATCAGAAATGCCAAAGTTCATGCTTCATATTGCTAATATTTTACACCAACTGAGAAAAGTGAATAGTATAAAAGATCAATTGAAACCCCAGGAAGTGTTAATCCATATGGATTTCTCTGAAAATTATGAATGTAAATACTCAAGGGAAATCCAGGCATTTCATTTTGGTGGTTTTACGCCAACAAGTAAGCATCCACACAGTTGTAGTTTACTATAGAAATGAATCATCTACTACAATACTTACCAAGTCATTCTGTACCTTATCAGAAAACTTGAAACATGATCCTATTGCTATCTGTACCCACTTGAGTCCAGTACTTAAAATTGTTAAAACCCTTGTTCCTAACTTAAAAACTATTCATTTTCTCAGCGATGGATCAAGTACACAATATCGCAATCGAAAGATGTTTTACTTAATTGCCACTCATTTACCACCTGTCCTCTTATCTGTGAAAGAAATAACCTGGAATTACAGTGAAGTAGGGCATGTTAAAGGTGCACCAGATGGACTCGGGGGGACTTTGAAGCATACTGCTGATGCACTTGTGGCCAGGGGAAAAGACATCTCATGCTTCAATCAATTTGTTTCTGAACTACAGAAAAATCTTAAAAGTATTGAAATAATACCCATAAAAGAATATGAATTCAGTACACTTTGTGAAAACCTAAAAGAAGAGGGAGAAAGATTTATAGGAACAATGAAAGTGCACCAAGTTTTGTGGGCCAGAGCAAAGCCTAATGTTCTGCATTTCAGACGATTAAGCTGCTTTCAGTGTATGCCAACTGATATTTGTTCTCACGGTTATGATAAAGGAGTCCTGTCAATACAAATATCTCCACATCAACCTGGATGTTCCGCCAACATTAATCAGAAGAAATCCCCTTCAAAGAAATTGAAAGTCAGTGATGTCTACTTTGATACAGATGAAGAATGGAGTAAGGACATTCCTTGAAAAATGCAAAAAACAGGGGAGTGTAATGCAATTAAATTAGCTATGACAGAAGACAGCCTAATAAATACATATGTGGTTGCAGAATTCATGGGTCGGAAAAAAACTCATTACTTTGTTGGAATGATTTTAGAAGAAAATGACTGCTAAGAGGGTGGTGGTAAAATGTATTGTGGTGACTTCATGACTAAAAATAGACAATACCTTTTCGTTTCCATGCAGAGACTTATCCTGGGTTCACTCTAGAGATATAAAACAAGTTCTTAGTGGCCCTATGCTTACCCGTCGACATACATATCTGTTTAACGACTTGGATTTTAAAACTTGTCCTAATTTAGAATAAATTGTTTTAAAAAAGTGCTTTTTTTTTTTCGATATTGAAGTATCCATTTTCTAATAAAGTTTCTTTTCTATGTTTAAATTGTACTGTAGTATTTTTTTTCTTTCATTAAACTCTATAGTGTGAATTTTAGTTAAGTGATTAAAAGTGAATTCCATTGAAAGTGATGTTTAAAGATGCTTAGTTTCATATTTCAAACCTATATTTCCACAATAATCCATTGTGTGTCAACTCCATGTCCTGATACATCAACTCCATGGGCAATGAAAGCAAAAATAATTTTTTCCATGAAAAATATTTGTTAGTGATCTCTGCCATAGGCTGGAATGTATTAAGAACCATGCAGGGATTATTTAAAAAATATTTAAAAGATTTTTTTTTCTCTAAATTGACATCTAAAAATACCCTATTTTTGGAGAATGACCCATATATTTTTTATGTGTGTGAGCTTTATTTTCAATTATTCTGCATACTGAAATGCTTTAAAAACTACTCCTCATTTAAATTATTTTAGATTTTTTTAAATTATTTTACTTTTTAAAGATTAAATTATTTTTAGAGCAACTTTTCTATCCATAAATGCCTTTTACTTAAGAGTTTTTCATATCTGAATTTTCAATTTTATAATTTGAAGTTAATAATATACTTAAATGCTGTTAGAATAGTTGGAAATGGTATTGATATTTAGAAGTACAAATGTTTTATTCGAGATATTTCCTTGAGTTTATGTTAATGATAACTTATACTGATATATATATATATATATATATATATATATATATATATATACTTTTTTATTTGTCTATACTGTTTCGTAACTGTCTAAAAATTGGGAAATCTTTTTTCTAAACTTTTTAATATATTACATTATTATTTCATAAATGCACTTACACTCCAAAATACTTCTTATTCATGCTTCACACATTACAGAACTACTAGTTTTAATTTCCTTTTGATTTCTGAAATTTCAATTTCATCTCAGCACAGAATTTCCTTAAATAGTTATTTATTAAAAAAAAAGAAATGCATTAAAATCAGTTTTAATTTTGAACCATTCTAAGAATATTTCCTTTTTAATTTCTGCTTTATTTAACTGATATATTTTTACAAATTTTTCACTTATTATAAAACAGTAATTTAAAAATATTTAAAAGCAGGCATAAGTCAATTGCTCCAATGGAGGTAAAAAAAGTAAAGCCTTATCAGTAAATAAAACATGTTCAAGGACAGCAGCCTATTCAAGCTACGAGACATTAATAATAGCCATCTTGGGTGATTAACTTGTTCATCGAGATTTTCTTTTTGGCAGTTAAATTATTAATCCAGTTTGCATATTTTTAAAAACTGTATCATGCTGAAGGACAAAAAAATAAATTTAATTTTATCAAGCTTCTTAAATTACTGAAAATACAAATTAGATATATATATTGGGAAATAAAAAATGGAAAATCCTAATTTGGAGTTATGGTCTAAATAAAGCTATTCTTTTACATTCTAACATTAATAAAGCACACAACTGAATATTTTACTGGATGGATTTGAATTTCTGAATAATATTAAAAACATTCATTATAGTTTGTGTATCAAATTAAATTTTTAAAAAGTTACTATAAAGGAAAAAAAAAAATGTATGGAAATGAAATGGATATCGTGAAGAAGGTAGTTTTTAAGATTTAAGATGATGCAAAAATCATTTTTATGATATTACTTTTGGAATATATGGTCATCAATTCCCATAGTGATTAGACATTTCACTAATAGGTTAAGCCGCTTGATTAATCTATCAGTTTGATGCCTATTTCTTGTTTTCTATTAAACCTTCTTTCTTCTAAATAAATAGAACCTTTAGGAGATATTACAGGTTCTCTTCAGAGCATTTCTTATAAAATTCACAACTCCATTAGTTTGTCAGCCTTGAATTAAGCAAAAATATTTATTTAAGCAGTCAATGGTGATCTAGAGATTTATTTGCATTTCAGAATCACCATTCTACAGTAAGTAATGAGATTTCTGTGCCACATATATTAGTATTTTATAAATAGAGAGATTTTGCCTTTTTCTTTTCTTTTTTTCCCCGCCTTCCCCTATAGAAACTTTGGAAGAAATTGTACAAAAAAAAATTACCATACAATTGAAAATTTTACCTTTCCAATAATACTAACTTCCTTTTTGTACAATTTTTCTTCCATTAGTTATTAATTCTTTAGAAAGTTTTATGCAGAAGAATTTTGAAATAAAGAAATTTGTAGGTATTCAAGCTGGGCAACGATAAAACAAAGCTGGCAATAATAAGACTATTCTAAAATTTTTAAATATCTCTATTATTACAACATTCTTGTAGAATGTTTTCTATTGTAATATTTTAAACAAAAGCAGCTTTCATGTTAAAAATATTATCCATGAAAAGATTTTAAGCCTGTGCAATTCTGCATATATCAATCACTATCATGATAAATTATTAAATGCAAGATATATTGTTTAACATTGACACACTTCATTGAAGAGACTTTAATACAATTATTTTTAAAATATTTTATTGAAAGGAAAAGCACAAATATTTTATAAAGCGAAAAAATCAGCAAAATAAATTGAAATTTTCTTTTGTTTGGTAAATTCTGATGAGTCAGCATGTTACGAGAGGTTATTTATAATTGCAATAAATAGATAATAAAATCATGATGCACAGTGGACAAAACAAGACAAAAATTAGTCATTGTCCAACCCCATTGGAAACTTTATCACGAATATAAAATACTAATGAAGTTCATTCATACGGCATCACAGTTGCACTACAAGCATAACTATAATGCTTATGACATTACATCCTTTTAACTACTTAAAGATATGAAATACATACTAAAAATAATTTGGTAAGGCAGAGTTGAGCATGAATTGATTACATTTGTATTGTATTTCTGAGGATTATAACCCTTATAAAAACTAAATGTAGATTATTGTACTTCCATGTTAGTATGATATTTTTCAGAAGACATGTATAAAGTTTAAAAAAAAGATTACTAAGACATATTTTAAATGTGAAAAATATACGGAACTATTAAGGTGAACATCTTAAAACAGATACCTAAATCAGAAATTTGATAAGAAAATAAACAACTTGCCATTTCCTTTAAACATCATACAATGTAACAAATTGTGTTTTCTTATTTATCAGATAAATATCCAATTTAGAAATAATATGAAAACAAATAAGGTTAACATTAAATGAATATTTAAAATAGTTGAACTAAGTCAATAGACTGAATAATGTTAATGGACAGGCTAATTATAACATTATAAGATAACACAGAAACAGGTTCAGATAAAAATAAAAGATCTAAAGATACCTTTGAAAGCTTGATGTAAAACAAGCTCTCTTTCCTATTCTTCCCAAATGTCTGAAATAAACAAAAGAAATGCAATTATTTAATAGTAGATAGTCAGCAACAATCCTCTCTTTGACTTAGAATGCATCAAAACAATATTGCATTTTTTCTCCCCGATTGTCAAGTGTTTAAAATGAATTGGATTGTAGTTTTAACAAAATGTGAAACATATTGATATTGGTTTCTTTGGCAATATTTTCTATTAGCAATATTTTTTTTTGTTGTTGTTGTTGGCAAGTTGAACTTTACTTGAATCGTAGAAATTCCATAATGTGCCAAATGAAAAATCGCCAACACAAAATACAGACCTATATTAGAACTATATTCAAATTACCCCAAGTAATCAATAAACTTGGTATTTGTCTGAAATTGATAATACAAATTTTAAAAAATAGTCAGGGAACAGAAGACTATGTATAAAATTCACATTGCATATCTAATACATAGTTTCTTTAAAATCTAATTTAAAAGTATATTAATCTATTATTTTGACATAATATATAATTATAATTATTATATGTTTGCATGTATATGCATATAATTATATGCATAAATTATTATAATATAATAATTATATTTATGCTATATAATTATATGCATAAATATAATTATTATACGTTTTAACTCCCCATCAGTAAACAGTCCATGTAAAGTAATTTTATTTTTAAAATTTAGTTTTTACTACACATTTTATTTTTATATTTTAACAATTCAAAATATTATTACAAGCAAATCAAATTGTTAGATTTTCACTATGCAGTGCACAAATTATATTATTATAATTTAATTAATTTTGTTTGCTCACATAAATATACTATGTTATTCCATTTTCTAAAAGAGATATATCAATATATATTTTGTATTTACTTACTTTTAATAACAAAACGGTAAGAAATATTTGGTATTGCCCAACATTAATCCTTACAAAACAGAAATGAGAAAAAAATAGTATTTTCTTTGAGCGTCATACTTATTTAAAATATTACTAAGAACAGTAAATATTTTTAAAAATATGAATGGAAATAAAGAAATAACAATTTTAAAAGTATAATTCTAATCTGATAAATACTTAAATAACTCACACTGGGCTATTTATGGAACCAATTGCAAATGTTAGATACAGGGTTGGGTTTTTTTTTATAAATATGGTTCATAAAAATTGTAAACATGTCCTATCTATAGCTTATTGATTATATATATTTTAAAACTTACCTCGACAAATAAAGGCAAGCACTCATGATTATTTCAAGAAAATTATAGAAAGATTAATTTCGGTAGAAAGCTTTCAGATGTGACAAGGAACTTCAGGAATTCCAAACATATGAATTACGCTAAATCCGAAAAAATTTATATTGGTTTGGTTTCGTAAACAAGTTTATACAACTACCGGTTGTCCAGCTTTGAAGTTATTTAACCTTGAATGATTTCTTGACCAACGGAAGGCTGAGATCATAGAATATAATCATTAATAGAAGTAAATATTGCTTTCATAAATAATGTTGTTTTAAAAATTAATAAATATTTTAGAACTATTTTTCACATCAATAATAATGAATTTATTAAAATTTATATATTAAATCTACAGACAGCTTTATTTTTGAAACTGAGCCTTTATTTGTAGGCAACTCAGCAGTAACTGTAACGGCGTGTATTCATGTAAATAAACGCAATTTCTTGAATGTAATGAACATCGGTTTTCATGTTCCTCTTCAAGACTATTCATTTTACTTGATTGAATATTTCAAACGAATTTTTATGACATAGATATTAATATTAAAAGTGGGTTATACTATTAACAGGAAATAGTATTTGAACATATATTTTTTTTTTCAAAATAGTTCTTCTAAATTACATGCTTATTTCAAAAATATGATTTTTGAAATTTTTTTTATTATTATTATATACATTTTCATGTACATAATTACTTTGTATAAAGCAATGTAGTTACTTTTGAACATTATAGAACACTAAATATTTTGCTTACACGAGATGTCATTATGTTGCGAGATGTCATTATGTTGCGCATTATATAAACAATTTATTTTTTCTACATTAAATTCTCAATCGGCATGCTAAATTTATTGCTTAATTTTCCCTTTTCTTGCAAAAAAAATACAATTCTTTACTCAAAAGTGAGAATATATATATGTTAAGGAATTAGTTAAATATGTCTCATTTTTTAGAAATTTTATGAATTTTAGTTCAGAATAGTGCTAAATATAACCCTTTTTCTCAGTTTTAAAAATTTACATGTCATATAAGATAATAAAAATTTGTTTATAAAATTTGATTACTTTTAATTCAATTATGTTTAATGTTGTTTCTCTTCCAATATATTTTGATTTTACATTGAAGTGTATTTTAAAATGCACTTCCAAAAATAAATTCATTTTTTTATCTCTGATTTTTGGAAATTTAATTATTTAGTTGACCATACTTAAACAATGTATCTTTAAAAAAAAGAAAAAAGAAAGCATTTTCCACAAATTTGAGCATTTTATTTTCTAGACTTGTGCTATTTTTTTTCATCGAATTATTTTATTTTTATTTTTTAAAAATGTGTGTCATATTCGACAGTCTTAACTTTGTTTTTATTTTTATTATAGGCACCATGAGGGAACAAAAATTAGATGATGTTAAAAAAGAGGTTAGAAGTGTCTTGATATCTTCTAAGGAAGGCCTGACTTTACAAGAATTCCTTAAAGCATATCGAGGTCTTCTTGGTTTCAGACTTCCAACTCGTGAACTAGGCTATACTACTGACATTGAACTAATTGAATCAATGCCTGATGTTGTTTGTATGAGAAAAGATAGAAATGGTTCTTATGTATTGACTGCTATTGCAGATGAAACAACTGAACACATCCAAAAGCTTGTTCAAAAACAGAAGAAAAATCAAAAGAAATCAAATAATAAACAAATACATATTGCTAACAGTTCTGTGCATAGTTATGTATCTTCTTCAAACAGCATGCCGAAAAATCGACCATTTGTTCCTGCAAAATTGAGAAGTGAAATATTTCAGATTTTAAAGAAACATCCAGATGGAATTGGCTATACTGCTCTTATTTTAGATTATAATAAAACATTTTCCAAACCTATTAATTTAGAGTGGTTGTCAAGTAATCCATCTGAAAGATTTAGAAAGCTTGTGTTAGCTGTGCCAGAATTTGATTTGAAAACAGTTGGAAATACAGAAAAATTATTTATTTCCAAACATTTTGAATATGCAAGTGACATACATACATGTAAGAATTTAGTATTTCTGTTGAACTATTTTTATTTTAAATGTTGTGAAGTTAATATTAATAGAATGTTTAAAAATATGAAATAAACCAATATAAGATATTAGCTATTTTGGTATGTAATCTGTATGGTTATACCTTTCTGAATCTACTCATAAATATTTATTGTAATTTAATGTTACTGGTTATTATTTAATTATGTAAATTATTTATACAGTTACTTTCATGTTTCGTCCTATGTTCCATTACATTACAAAACAAATAAGCTACTTCATTTTAAATGTATATAATTCTAGAAAAATATTAGCATTTGTTTTTATATTTAGTGCAAATCATTGCAATTATTTAATATCATCTAAAATAACAATAATGTTCTATAAAGGCTAGATTTTTTCTTTTTTTTAACGGCTGTTGTTAAATATTTCTAGCTAAAAGTGTTTCACCACTTCAGTCAAATCTGTTACTTTCAATATGTGATGAAAAGCAAGAAAAAGCTCTCATTTCTAAATCATCAAAAGATAACTTTGTAAAGGTTTTACAACATTATCCTGAGGGTATCATGGCTGCACATTTCCCTATATTATATCAGGTAAAAAAGTATATTATCTGTTACTGCAAATAATTCTAATTTTTAATGACCCATCTTTCTAGATTATGCACCAACTTTTACTGTGTGCTACTAAATGAATATCGTACTCTATATGTTACTTTTACAAAATTTGAAGATAATAATACTTTATTCTGTAACCTGCAAGGAAATGGTTATTTCAGTTTATTGTTTAGCTTTTATTATCTTTTAATAACAGTATTTTACTTGCCTCTAAATTGGTTAATTTATTTATTATTACTTTTTTTATTCTCTTTACTTTTTTTTATGGTTATTGTTACTTATTAAATGAAATTATTTCTCAAAAACCTGTTGGTGTTAATAGAAAAATATAGAAAAAAAATGTAGTATCTAAAATGTCATCTTGACTATTTCAAAAAATATCTTTGCATATTTTGAAAAAGTTACTTGAATCATTTTGGGGTTTTATTCAAAATAATAAAAGAAATTTTAGTGTAAAGACCACATATTAAACTTAACTTCATTAAATATTTCATTCATATATTATCATATTCACATTCACAAAAACATTTTTACTCTTTTTTTTTTAATTGAATGGTCTTGAAAACTCCTAAATTCATTGAAGTATCAAGGTTGAATTTTTTTTTATGATTATGCTTTCCCTTTAGGAATATAATATATAGAAAAGTATCCTTTAAGAATCCTATCATTGTCAATAATATTATCAATTTTAAGAAGCAAGATTGCTATTGTGTAAACGATTTATTTTGCTTCATCATTTTGATTGCCATGCTTGTATCATATTTCACTGTATTATGCTTCTCAATATGGCTATACTGGAAAATCAATTCCAGCCAAAAGAACTTAATGAAATTCATTCAATTTCATTATTATGTGTGGAAACTTGCGCTAAAAGTAGGGAATTTTGATATTTCAAAATTCTAGTTTAAAGGAATTCAAGGAAATGCACCACTCTCAAACTTTTTTTTTATTTAGAAATTGACTGGTCAACAATTTGATCTTCATGAATATGGATATAATTCATTGTTAGAAATGGCTGATTCTTTGCCAGATATTTTTATAAGAGTACCTGCTCCAAAAAACTCAAAGGATTGGATGCTTTTCCATGTTGACAATGCACCTGAGACAAATTATCTTAGTAAGTGTATTATTTTTTTCCTGTTTATGTAACCTCCCTCTCCTCTCTTCTTTTCTTCCTGTTTACTCTTCCTTCTATTCTTTCTAATATTCTCACAAAAATAATTTTTATTAATTTTGTTTAAACAAAATAAAATGAATCAAATTTTCTAATTTTCCTAATTTCTTTCAAAATAGGAAATTGTGTATTATTTTTTCATTTTTCCTCCCCATCTTATTTTCAGGTTCATTTGCTTGTAAACCAAGTTCTGAAATTCGTTCAAAAAATAAGATTTTAGGCACTTTGAAAGAGGTAAGTTCTATATACATTTGTTTTTATTGTTATATTTTTGTTTGCATTAAAAAGAGATTTAAGTTTTCACCTTAGAATGGATATTTAGAAGTATATGAAAGAATTAAAATGTCATAAAACTGTCCATAAGCAGTTTAAATTTCTTTTACCAAAAAATATGCTTATTTAATTGGGCTGCTATACTGTTAACAATATTTCATGTATGATTGTCACACTAATATAAGATTAACAAAAGTTATTATGGAAAATCTCTTGCACATTGAAAGAATGTTAAGAATTTTAAAAAGAAAAAAAAATTACTATTTGTAGATGTTTTAGTTAGAAATGTATCATTATGTTAAAAGTTTTATTTCCTTGCAGTTATATTTATGAATATTCAAAACTAATCACTAAAATTGATTTGAAGCAAACAATGATTCACTAACAAAAAAAAAATGTAATGTCAAATACAAAATAACATTGTGGAACTGATATTTTCTATTATCTACATAAAAGAAATGTCATGAAGTTTATGATCTCATAACTAATTATTAATCAAACTTAGTTTTATTTGTACATATATTTTTTAAAAAAAATCTGAATCACTAAACATCCAACTTTTATAAATATCAAAGCGGAATTTTTAATACCAACTGAAATTCCTAAGTTATCTATATAATATAACTGTGTTAATTTTTTTATAATGAGATTAGAATATATTTAATATTTTTCAGTCAAATTAAAACTGAATTTTTAATGATTTTGACATTTTTTAACCTTTTTCTATGTTTTCAGAATATGCCAAGAGATATTGCTTTGCCTTTTCTACATTACATCTCTCCAGAAATACCAGAAGAAGCAAAAAAATTATATGTTCCAGTTTACGTATCAGCTGTCAAAAGCCCTAGTTATTTCTGGTTTCAGTTACAAACTCAGGATGCAATTCTAGGCTTAGAAAGTCTTGGAAAGGAAATGCAGTAAGTAATGCATGGTTGATTCAGCTGTTGCAAGTGTGTTTTTAAAATAATTTAGAGTGTTTGCCTTCGGAATTTTTTTCCTGCCCTTTTTCTATTAATAATAAGTCCTAGAATCTTGATATTAAAAGAAATCACTTAATTAAATCAATTTAACATTTTTTTGTTGCTGTTACTTGTATTTTGTTTATTATATTCTTATTTATAGACCTGCCATTTTAAACTTAATCAATAAGTCCCGGTCTCCTGTACTTTTTTAATTATCCAATATTAGGATTGCTGATTGGTATGAATTAAATTATCTATATATTCTGTTTACAGTTCTATCAGTTCTGTTCTATTCTATTTCATAGACTTCCTGTCATCTCTTTGCTGTCTCTACTACTATTACATAATATAGTCTATATTCTTTTTTTTAACTATGAAAAGAGACAGTGCTTAGTAATTTATAGTTTTATTAGAAAATATTGTAATTAAATTGATAAATTTCTTGAACATTTTAAAAGGCAAAATATTTGTGATGTAAGCATGCAACACAGTCAAATATTAAGTTTTTCACGTAGTTATATGTTTAGTTAGTTTCCCAAGAGATAATTACTATGGAATATGAAAAAGTATTTCTTTTAAAATATAGACCTATTCAAAATAGTTTTATTTATACTACAAAAATAGTGAGATTAGAAAAACACCTTTTTTAAAAACCTGAAAATCTCTTCTTGATTTTTAAATTCATTCATAGATTTCCAAGAAAAGAGATCCCTTTGAAAAATAGTAAAAAGTTTGAATATGATTTAATGAATCTTGTTAATTTTTGAAAAATTATTTCTTTGAAAAGAAATGATTGCAGAATTTGAATGACATTTATTAAAATGAGAGAGTAGAATATTCTTAATTCCTTGACAAATTATTGTAGTAACAAAACAAAGAAATCTATTGATTTAATTTGGATTTGTTAATTTTTAGGGATTTTTATAACAATCTACCAAATCATAGCTATAAAATGGCAGATGCTGATATAGTGGTAGGCGCTATTTGTGCTACTTATTATACAGTTGACCAGCAGTGGTATAGAGTTGTCATAGCAGCTCTTCCATCTCTTGAGTCAGTTGTTGTAAGTAATTCTTTATTATACATATCTTTACTTTTTCTGTGTGTGTTTGTGTTTGAAACTCTGTTTTTTTATGTACTTTTTGTTTTTTTTCCCTTTTGTTTCAGAAAATGTAAAATTATGCAGTATATTTTAATATTTTAATGGAAAAAATGCATTTTTTTTTTTTTTTTTTTGTTTCCTTTTTGTTAAGTTTTACGTATGTTAGCCGATTTACAAATTCTAAAATTAAAGAATGATTCAATTCTTTATTTGTCTGAATTAAATATGTTGTCTAATACTTTCAAAAGCTGTTTTTTAATTATGTTGAAGCATCTACTTTACAGCAACTACACTGCTCAGTGCTAAATTTAAATTTTATTTTAAACTTTGATGAAGTATTATACAAAATGTACGATGAAATCTCTCAATAAGTCATATTATAACATAAAATTGTGTAACTAAAATTCAATTATTAAATGAATTGTTATTCATTGCTTGATAATTTTTTATTCATTTTCATTTCTATCAAATTAATTATGACTAAATATTTCAATTACTGTGATATAATGAAATATTAATTAAATATTCATATTGAAAGAAAATTCTTTTTATGTATTCTATTTAGAACTGCAGTATACTCTTGAAAATTGGGCTGAAGTTGCAAATTAAATGTACCATCTTTCATGTTATAAAATATATTGCTGTTCTATAGAACATTATGGACTTAGATATAAAATATTTAGCATATATGTTCTTTGGAAAGAGATATTATTCAACTCAGTAGTTTTTATGAAATTGTAATTAGAATTTTGATACACTAGAAATTAACAAAAATTGTTTCATCCCTAATTTTTTAATTTATTGATTTAAATTGTGATTTTTCTATTATCATTTATCCATTTCTATTTTAAAATCAAGAAGACTATCTTTAAAAAGATGCCATGAATTTATCATGAATTTTTACTTTCTGATATACAAAGCATACCGAAGAAAAGTATTGTAATTGTCAAAAAATTTGACTTCAAAATTTTAATGAATTTACATATTTCAGATGCCCTTAAGTTCTTAAAATACATTTTTGAAATTATGTCTTCCTATCTGTGAACATTATAACTCAAAATCATCTTGATCAGGAGAGATGAAATTTGACATGTGACTTGTATGCAAAATTCTAGAATTATTATCAAATTTTGAAAGAAATTCATTCAGACTGTCTAAATGCAAGTGAAACAATATCTGTAAAATTTACAGAACTGATTGAATAAAATTTTGTGCACTCATTGGAGCATGTAAAGTGTAAATATATGAAATGTGTATTTTGAACATAAAAACAGATATTTTAACTTTCACAGAATATAAACATAAGAATTTATGAAATATATCTTAATATTTTGGATGTTATTTTACATTACATTATTCAAGAGCACATTCACAGGATTTTAGGACTATCTGTTGGAAATAAATTTATTTTATAACATTTTTTTAAAAGCATAGTTTCATGACCACTTTACCCCAGGGGATGGGGTAAAGTGGTCATACCATAAAAAATGACAATTTAAAAAGAAACTAATGAAGTAATGGTCACATTTTATTAATGACAAGTACTATACAATGTAAATTTAATGCCTGCAATTCTCCTTGTTGTAATATTATTATCTTGTTCCATTAAATTGCAAATTTATAATGTCCTCTACTATTGAAACTTGGCTCCTCCAAGACTCTGATCACCTCTGATTTTTCAATTTCATCTGATTCTGGGAATGTATAATAATTTCCAATTTTAGACTTTTTTTAGGTACTTAATAGAAAGCAATTCTCCATTTTCAGCAATTACTTGGCCAATAAATTCCTTAATGGATTTCTTTCCTTCATATTTTACCAATACTCAAGATCCTAATATGATTCGAGAAATCTGGGGGTGTTTATTCATAAGTTGATTCAAAGGAGGTTTACTGCCTTGAACTTTCTTCTTTTTGGCTTCTCGTTCTTCATGTTCTTTTTGTAGATGCAATGCAACCGTTTCTTCTGTCAATACTTCCCCAGATTTGACCTGAACACGTTTCCTTTTTTGCTTAGAATTTTGTTTAGCTCTTTCATTTACAGTAGAGCTGGGTGGAGATAATGTTTTTAATACAGCTTGTTTTAGATCTTTTAGTGGAGATGCAATTGTTGAGTTATCTACATGCAATATATCCGCCTGTTTTAAATCTGAGTTGCAAGTAGATGTTGATGGCTTAGAATCTTGATTTTGAATTACCAACTTATTAATATTTGTATCAAACAAAATGTAGCTAAAAAGTTAATGCAAATCAAAAGAACAAGCTGTAAAAAACACACATGGAGAATGAATGACAACTGCCAGAAGCATGTTGCCACAAGTAAAATTTTTAGTGAAAAACTTTGTTTTTTATTTTTTTCACCCAAAATTTAAAAAAAATTAATTATAATTATTTAAGAGTTTAAACCTTTTTTATGAATCATGACCACTTTACCCCACCTGACCCTATTAAACAATTATTCATCTTCCATTTATATTTTCACATATAAATGCAATATTACACATATTAATTTGATTACTCAAAAGTACAATGACTTAGATAAATGAAATTTTGAACACAATACTATTATAAAGTATTGATTTGCTTCATATTTTGATACTGGTCTATCATAGAGTTTGGCATCATTTTCATGTATGTAAATGCAATAATTCATAAATGGAAATAATGTGATTTTGTTTCTAGAACTGTATCTGTATTTCAGATTTTGAGTTCATTTGGTTGAAAATAAGGCATGCTAAATGAATATTCAATTCACTTCACTATAATTTTTATTCAGTGGAAAGAAATAACATCTTTATTAAAAAATATGCACAAAAAAAAAAGGAAGATCTTTTTTTTTTGTTTTTCTTTATTATAATAAGGCTAAAACTATTTTTATTGTTACTTCATGTATGTTTGGATGTATATCTTCCATTGTTAAAAACAAAGACTTTTTTTCATAAAAAGCATGTTTCAATGTAAAGTCATTTTTATTAAAATGCGGTTTATTAAAACTTTTAATTAACTACAATTTAGCTTTAATTCTAATATTTCTCACTCGGGGAAATATTTTAGAGTTTGTGAATTTTTAAACTCTGGTATTCTTTTCTATTAAAGAATTTAATTCATAAAACATTAGTTTTCTAATAACTGATCTAATGGATTAGATTTCATCATTTATCATTTAAAATTTTAGTTTGGACTACAGAGGCTATAATATTCATTTTTGCTGATGCAACACTCAACAAATATACTGTGATTATATAATTTTGGACTCTGTTTGATGTTGAAGTAAGAGGAAGACAACACGTAATTAAATGTTAAATAACATTTTATTATATAATGTTAAATTAATTGATTTTATTAGTATCAGTAAGGCATGTATAAGGCCCTAAAATAGTATGAAATACATATCTATACAGTAAGTTTTACTGAAGAATCATTAGAATGTAAGTATTCATGCAGTAGTTTAAAAAAAAAGGTGTCTCTCATCGGTGTCTAAATGGTTATATATATATATATATATACACACACACAGGGTGTTTCCGAATTTGGCAGACAAATTTGTAGGGATGATAGTAGGAATCAAGAGGATAAAGAATCATCATACAGCATAGGGTCCCAGGCGATGTTTAGTAAGTGAAAGTCGCAAAATTATAGGTTAGTATATATGGGACGTTGTCAAATTCCTTAAGATAAAATCTGTCTTCAGAATAACTGTTACGTAACTTTAAGATAAAAAGCTAACTGAATCCATCATTTAGTTACTTTAGTCTGAAATCAATAAAAATGGCATTCCTACATGATTACAAAAAAAAAAAAAAAATCTTCTTTTGTATAATGCAATTTTAGATTGTCAAACTCTTTTTTTACAAACAAATTCCATCACCAACATTTATTTTAGTTTTTTTTTTTAATTTATATTTAATTTTTGAATAATAGTACTCTGGAGTTAAAATTGTTTTGCTCAAAGTCTTCAAAATAATTCCCAATTCTTTGGATTTTGTGTCAACAATTTCAGTGTTGAAATACTCAAAATTAATTTCGAATTATGATATTATTCCTAAAAGATGTTTCAACAATATATATATTTTTTTCAAACTGCTATTCATAACATTATTTTAAACATTGGAATTATTTTTACAGAAAAAAAGTTGCTTTTTATATATTTCATTACTGGATAACTTGCATTATATTCACACATTCCTCTTTCTCTCTAGGTTGATTTTATTGATTATGGAAGTTCAGATCAAGTTCCACGATCTTTGTTATATTACTTAAAGTATGTAGCATTTTTTTGTTCATATTATTGATGTTATTTTATTTTTATTACATTTAATATACTTTTTTCTCATTAGGTATAGTTTTATTCATTTACCTGCTCAGGCATACAAGGCTCAATTAGCTGGTGTGAAACCAACAAATGAAGTATGCTATTATTTTCTTTTCTTAATTGAACAATGAATTTATAATCTTAAGTAATAATATACGTAACTGCTTTTTTTTTCTCTTATTTTTAGAAAGGCAAATGGACAAAGGAAGCTAATAAACGGTTTATTGAACTATGCAATAAGATTTTTTTGATGGCACAAATCAAAACTATGGTATATTTAAAAGTTTATTATTTTATTAATTTAATTATTGGCTATATCTTAATTTTTTGTTTAATCTATATTTGCTCTTTCAAATTTGCAAACAATAAAATATTGGTTGATTTAATGTTTATTACAAAAGCAACTAATCATGCAAATTTGCCTATGATTTTAATGTAATATAGAATAATTAGTAGTAGTAATGAGTTATTTTGGATTGAATAATATATTTCTTATATACAATATGTGGTTTTTGAATTGAGCATATTGGAGAGTAATAATTTATACAAAATGAATCATAACTAATTAATAATGCAATTAAATTGTATTTAAGATAGCAACTTTAATATTTTTTACATGCCAATAAAGTCTAATTTTGTCACCAGTCGAGCTTTATATATGTGCAAATGATTATTTCTTGCCCTTTTCTTAGTTGCATTTATGATCTTATTTTATTTGTTACTAATTTATTCTAATCTTTCAAGTTGTAAACTGTTTGCTGATGCTCACTAATTTGAGTCCTATTGGCAGTTTTTTTATGACTTTATTTGGAAAGCAAATGATAATTTGATGAAAAATACAGTATGCTTTAATCGTAGTTGAAAGATTAAAGGGACCGGAAAAGGCTTAAAGTGGTTCTCTCTTTCTAGAGGAGAACTTTCATTGATACAGTTTTGTAAATGTTTGCCATAACTTCTGAATGTTTTTTGTCCAAATACATTGTATTTTATGCATCTATGTTTATTTATCTGTGATGAATATTTTTAAGAATTAAATTAACCATGTAAATTTTCTTTTCAATTACTATATTTATCCTAAATGAATTATCTTTTTTCCATTTAAATTTCAATATTTGTACTAAACTAAATAAAATAATTATATCTGAAAAAGTATATATATATATATATATATATATATATATATATATATTGTTGAAGATTTTGTTTTTGTAATAATGGTATTTTTATCTTAACTGGCTGTGACATGACTTAGAATTTTTTAGAATTTGAAGTTTTGATGTTTCAAATCACCTTTCAGTTTAGCAGATATTAGATCAAACTGTTTGTATCATTCACTTTTAATAAATATACTGTAGTTTTGACTTAAAATTTTCTGATCAGGTATTTTTGTAAGTAATCATATTTAATATTTTGCATTTTTAATTATTATTATTGTTTTATTACATTTTAGCATAATTCAACTTTGTCAATTCTTCTTTGTGATACTTCTGGAGATGTTGATATTCATATAAACAATACCCTTGTTAAAGAGGGTTATGCTAAATTTTACAGAGATAAAGATTACAGTACTCCTCCTCTTTTGTATCCAAATGTAAGTGTAACTCTTTGACTTTTAGACATTTAAGCCAAATTTCTTATAAATTTTTATAACATAAGCATATTGTTATTTTGCTTTTGTGTTTCTGTGGTTCAAAAATTTTCTGTGATTTTTGTTTCAATTCAGACTATTGTAAAATGCATTTAGTTAGTAAATCCTAAACTCTTTTTTTATTTCTTAAAATTTTCTAATTATGGATGTAATGAACAATATTTTTTATTCAAATCAAATAGTTAGGGTTAAAATATTAGTTCACTTGTTTCTTGAAATTAATTAAATTGAGGTCAAATGTTAATTATCTACACAACTCTCAGTAATTAATTTCCTATTAATAAAAGACTGTTTGTTGAATTATTCATTTCTCTATGCAAACATAAATTGGTAGAGGATTAGTGGGAAGTAAAATAAGGAGAAAAGTATGTAAAAATTTTAATCAGTCAATTAAATAAATGAGTATTATTTGGGTAGAATCTTTTCTTAGTTTAAAAATCCAGCTGTAACTATTTTACTTTGTAGTCTTGTTAATTAAGGTGCTTAAGATTAATATTAGTTAAGGTGATGAATTTTAAAAATTTGTCACAGTATCTGATTATGTAGCTATCAGTAATATTATCTGCATAGAAATTAAAGTTTATTTTAAAAATTGTTTGACGTGTAAGTGTCTTGTGTAAGTGTAAGTGTATTGTTTCTTTTAGAAGTATTTTCATTTCATTCTAAATTTGAATAAGGAAAGCAGTGTGAACTTTACCTGAATATGGACTTAAAAAAATATTAAGTGCTTCCACTGTATACACAAAAAATATCGGCTTTCTTTTATAATAAAATGTTGAAATGTCTGCTAAGGCTATATTTCATGCCATCATATTAACTGGTTATAAAGTTCAAATTCTGCTAAATTAAAATTTTTATTAAAAAAATTTTTTCTCACTATTTAATACAATATTTTTTACAATCTGAAAACAGCTACTTATATATCTGGTTTTTTTTTTTTTTCTGGTTACACTATTATTCTTAACAATACTATCTATAAAACTTAAATTTTACATAGTTTGGAATTATATGATTTATTTTTAAATATAACCAATTTCAGGGAAGTATTGCTCTTTGTAGTATTTGTGCATGTTTTTAATGTTTATTTATTTTAGACATCAGATGACAGTTCTTCATCTTCCAGTCCACTACCTTCACCTGTTTGCCGTGTAACTCATATTAATCAATTCAATGGGAAAGGGTCCCGAGATAACTACCATAAAAAGTTATTTACTGATAACTTCACAGTTAAACAGCAACCAACAAAATGTGTTAAAAGGTACTGATATTTTATTTTTTTTATCAAATACTCATACATGGTACAAATAGTTCTTTTTTTTTCTGTTTTAGCAGTGTTGTAATTTATTTTTTATGATTATTTTTTTAATTGCATATTGTTAGTGGCATCTTTTTTTTTTAAATATAATTGATTCATATAAAATCAGAGTCTTGTGGCAAATGTGACTGCATTTGTCCATTAACTTGCGGTTGATTCTATTCTAGCCAATTCACCAATCATCCACAAACTAAATCCCTTAGTTAAAGAGCATTTCCTTTTTGTTAACTCTTCTGTATACTTGAAAAAGTGAAACATCTCATTGAAATTATTTCTTACTGATTTAACCCTTTTTTTTAAATGCTGTTATATGTATAATACAGATACTAATACTATTTTAAACAATATTGAAAAATATAATATACTTAGTAATATAAATTCTTTTACTAAAAGTGTATTATTGTTTTATTGTATTTTTATGTATAGTATCTTGTTCATCAAACATTTTGTAATAAATTTGCATTTTATAGAATTATATCAAGTGATGATTATATAATGCACATTTTGAGGGTGGAAAATAAAGCTTATGTGTCTGTTGGAGACATAAACAATCTGTTCTGGAGTGATAATTGTCCTGACTTATTATTAACCAGAGTAAGTAAATCGTCTTTAACAAATGCATTATTTTTATTCTTTTGTTTTATAAAACATTGACTATTAAATGGTAAAATAAATCATAATTCAAATCACAATTTTCTTTATCTTCATTGTCAATGAAAACTTTATATGAATCCTTTTATATGAATTTAAAGTTCTTTATTGACCACCATTATTAAAAATCTGAATAGTATGCTATCAGAACCGGTTAAAGGAACATAGGAATACATTAAACCTTTTTATACATTTCAGGTGGAGATTTTATTGGGAAAAAACTGACCATTTCTGACCAAAAAAACTGACCCTTTCTTTGTCTAATACCAAACTACCATGATATGGCTGTTTGGTATTAAACAAAATTGTAGAAATTAAAGACTGAGAAGCAAGTCAGAAACCAAAGTGACTTTTAAAGTTTAAAACCAAGTGGAAAGAAAAAAAAATTTAATTAATGAATTCAGGATTGCCACAACAATGAGAGATTATGAAAATAAAAGAAATTTAAAAATCATCTATAAAACAAGGAACATTTCGGAAATTTTATAACTTTCTTTAAAAATCAGGAAAGTACTGGAAATTTTAAATTTCTTAGTTTTTTCATTAAAAAAAAGTGTCAATCTCTTTAAACATTTTAAGAATAAGAGATCGTTGCCATAGCCTTAATAACATAAAAAAAACTATTTGTGTTTGTTAAACTGCATAAACCGATCCCTTTTCTTTTGCATATATCAGTCCAATTTCCAAGATTGAAAGAAAATTGCCAATATTGGAATAATGTGTACAAGACATTTGAATAGTAGTGGGGCTACTAAAAGAAAAGAGATGCTATTTTAGCAGAAAAAGAAAAATGCTTTGTAACATTTTTAAGTGATCATCAAATAATTTTTATCTTGATAGAAACAATATTATTTTATGTTTTATTTTACCTGAATCCTTAATTTTGCATGGATTTAAATAAGACATATTCTCTTAACATGTGAACTTTGTCTTGCTAAATTCTAGGCAATAAATGAAGAATGAAAAAAAAAAAACTATTTGTAAATATAAATAGTCTTTTTTATAATAGTCTATTATTTCAGGTAATATTGGCTTTTGCTTACTTCTCCTTACTTTTTCCACTATTAAAAATTAGTGTGTTGTTTTATTATAACTAGCTTAAATTGCATATGCATGCAGGTAAATAGAGAAATTTCTTCCACAATTTCAATGACATTACTGTAAATGTAAATAAATTAAATTTATCATGTATAGGTAATCTTACTTTGCATTTAAGCAAAATTATGTAAATGTACATGTCAATAGTTTGCTTGAGGACTGTATATTTGAAACATTTAAGGCATTTTACTTTAATACTATTTGCTTAATTTAACATATTTTAATTACATAAATGAATAATTATGTTCATGCGCTTATTTAGATTTTATTTTGTTTTCTGTATTGATAACATGAATAGTAAATCTTTATTCAATTTTTTTTTCCCTGTTCTAAATTTTTTAAGTATTTTTTATTTATTGCATATAAATGTAATCACATCATTTCATGGGCGTAACGTAACTTTAAATTGTCCCTCTTTAAGTTGTGAAAAAATTCTACTATTAAAAATTGAAGGATGTATATATAAATATATAATAAATAGTATATAACTTTGTTATTCAATAATAATGGTTTTATATAAAAATTTGTAAAAAAAAGAGAAAAAAAAGAGGAAATTGCATTTATATTTATTGTTTACTTTGTAAGATTATTTGGCAAAATGTTTTATATTATTTCAACATCATTGATTTCTAATGTTTGCATTTTTCGTTTCAGCTGAAATATAAAAATGTCGCAGTACCAACAACTACTATTTTCAGAGATGACTTCCCTGACTTATTTGAACAATGTGAAAGGTTTGTTCTTCATGAAATCTGAATTAAGAAAATTATTAACAATTAATTTTAAAGCGTTCTTATATATATATATTACTATTTCGAAATATTACTACTTGTCTTATAGTAAAAATTCTATCATTTCAGTTAAATACTCAAAGAATTTTTGCATTTTTTTCTATTTCATCTTCTATATATTCTATTAATTGATTTTAATTGTTTCAACAAAAAAGTCTTTTATGATATATATTTTATGACTAAGTATATTTTTCTCATTTATTTTTATAGATGTTATTAATTTTATACCTTGTACAAACTTAAACTTCATTTAAAATGCTTTATTGTGTATATGGAAATTTCTTAGCTTTTTTTCCTTATGGAGCATTTTATAAAAGGTTTTCTGTTGAATCATTTATTAACATCTTCAAATGGGTTATGAAATTAAAAATTTGTAAAATTTTTGTAAACTTATAAATATTTTATATATTTCCTTTTATTGAGATTTTAAAAAAGGATAAATTATTACTGTTTATCATTTAATTTGTATATTATTAAACAATTATTTTTTCTCATCTAGTATTTTCTGTGCTGTTCTAAGTTGATTTTTTTTTAAATCAAAAGAAAAGTGAAGTAAAATAAATTGACAAGTCAAATACCATTGAAGTGGAAACATGAGAGAAAGAATTTGTGAGCAGTGCGTAAAATAAAGATTATTTTTGTAATCATTAGACTTTGTAATCATTTTGTAATTTGTATCATTTTGTAATCATTTTTTTGATTGTTTGTTTTCTTCAAAATAGATGGGAAGCAGTTTTACCCCCAAAAGTTTGTTTTTTGCAGTTAATTCTCTTGGGGGTGAGGGGGTTAAATTTTTATTTCATTAATTGGTTAACAAGTATTTAAGTATAATTAAGAAAAATTCTTAATGATTAACTTTCTAAATTAATAATTGGCAATTTGTTTGTAAAAAGCTTTTCTGCCTGTTTATTCTAGATTTTCTGTGAATGATTTCGATACAACTAAAGATTCAGTTACTCTATTTCCTCTTCAGTTGTAAGTATTATGATTTACATATATTCCTATATATTTCATCATCAGCATTTCTTTATTATTATTATTGGGAATCTCATCATCACCTTCCTGAAATAATTATTGAGATAAATTATTTATTATTTTTAAGTAGTTTCCTGTTTCAAAATTTATCACCTGCAACAGATGTTCTGTATTTTACAAAAATGTCTTTTTATCTTTTTCATATTTAATTATATTTAAAATATCTAGGAACATGAATAGAAATGCTGTTTCTTTGAAATAAAACTTCTGTGTTATTAGTGCCACATTTCTTTTTATTTGAATGAATGTATAATAGTTGTGTAGTTTCATTATCAGTAGTTTTGTTTTTGCTACAATAATACCCCACTTGTATATTCCCATCTTTAGCATTTTCTTATTGTTTAGCACATTTTTTTAATCACCTCAAATTAAATCTAAATATTAGTTATTGTAAGTGATTACTCACATTGTATATTTCCCCTAATTTAAATAACTATTTCATTGATTGTATTTTTCAAAAATTCAAAAGCTACTTTACATAACTTTTAATGTAGATTCATGTTTTAAAAATTTAATTTTAGATAGTATCTTTTGCCTTTTCAAGGTTTGTTTATATATTTTACTTATCTTTATAAAATCCTTTGTTATAAACGTTTTCATTGCCATAATTCTGTCTAAAGTTTTCTGTAACAAAAATATATTTATCTTTCAATACACCATTTTGTTATTTTACAGTTCTATTGTGTTTTTAAATTACTTCATTATTTGTGTGTATATGATCTATACACAATAGTTACAGAATTTTTAAAATATTATTTTATTCTTTTTAGTGCCCCAAATATTATAAACATTTTGGGACATCCTTCTGAAAATCTCCGAAATATACTTATCAGTGAAGTGGATCATTTCAATCCAGAAAATGTTGAATGGAATGTAAGTGGAATTTCAACTTATATCTTTTCAGTTTTATTTTATATTTCAAATGCATCATTAATTAAGAAGTTATAATTTTCTTTCCCAGAAACTATTTGAAGAACCTGAAACTTTCAAGGAAAACACTAGACATGAAAATAAACTTGACAGATTATGTTTGCATGATTTGAAAGCAAGGCAAGAAGCTCTTCGTTATAAGAGGTAATGCTCCTTCTATACTTAATCAAGTAAATCAATAAATCAGTAAATTTCAAATAGTGGCTATGAATTTTCCATCTTAGTAGGTAGACATTTTGAAAAATAATGTTGTAATATTCATTAAAGTTGAAAATATGCTCAAATAAAATTATACAGGAACTAACAACTATTTGAATTGTTTCAATTTTCCAATTGAAAGCTACACCTAAGTTTGTAGAATTTTTAAAGTAAAACTGAAATAACTTCTATTCCTTGCATAACAGATGACTCAAGGTTTAAGAATTAATTTTAGAAAAAAAATGGTATTAGAATATTTTCTCTTAATTAGAGATTCCTTATAGGAAGACTACCTTTTTGACATGGTTCTGAACTACATGACTTCGGGGAAAAAATTTCAGATCTTCACTGGTCATGGTTTCTAGAACTCAAAATCACTCTTCATTCAATAGTTTAGAAAATCTTATTAATAAGATTATAATAATTTTGTTTGGATCTTAACTGCCTTGGAATACATTATAAGAAATGTAAAAATGTGAGATGAGTTTGTAGATAAACCATCTACCTCAGAGGGATGGGGGTAGAAATGGTAAAAGGATGAAATTTCCATAGAACTTATTTAATATTAAGGATAATTTTTTTTTTTAAATTGCAGCAACAGCTGAGAAGTTAGGAGCTAAAAAGTGATTTTCAACTCTAATTTTGACTCTATGATTTTGTTGCGAAGTTTTGAAAAAAAAATGAAGTAAAACTTCTACTTTTATTTCATTTTCATACTTTGAAATTTTTTAAATGCTTGTGGGCTAAAGATTAAAAGCTTGAATAAAACTAATTGAATGAAAATAAAGGAAGAGAAAGATTTAATGACTGCATTATGTAAAAATGATCAATATAAAAATTACCAGAAGATGTCTGTTTTCTAGTTCTTATAAATGCATTTTATAATTTTTTATTTTGGAAGCAAATATGTGACTTCATTTGCCTTATTTTTCTTCTTAAAACAGGCAAATTTTATATGAGTATTCAAGTCAAGGTGAAAAAAAAAATTCTAAACAAATTATCAGAATTTACAAAATTAACTAATGTAATAAAAAATGGAGAAAAAAAAGATTAACACATTTAACAACTTATTTAAAAAAAATATTGCTACTTGGAATCATATGAAGACATGCACAGAATTTTCCTGTATGGGCATTTCTTTTTTTAAATTAAAACATATTATTTTCTAACATTGTATTTACTTCTATACACAAAAACAAAAAATCATGCAAACACTCACTGATTACAGGATCTCATTAAACTTGTTAGGTGTTTTTTTCATGGGTAGTAGACTTCTTCTTTAAATGTTATTAAATACTGTTTGAGTGATTTACATCATGCTTTGCTATCCAAAGAATATATTTCATGAAACTGGCTATTATAGTAGTGAACCAATTTGCTAACCAACTGTGAATTATTTTGTCAAAACAAAAAAATAGGTTGCAGCTCAAATTGTGAATTATATTTTGCAATGTCAGTATATAAAAAAAAATTATAAAATTCTGCATATTTTGGGCTATAAATATAAGTTTTGTTATATGCATTTTTTAAATGAATTATTCATTATTCTTTTACTTTTGTTATTTGGTTTATATTTAAATTTTTTCTGTCTTTCACATTACTGATAATGTATTGTATACATATAGATAACCATTACAGCTTTTATCCAAGAATGTTTATTTATATCAACTACATAACACCAATTATTCACCAAAAATGATCATCAAAGATATTGAGTGTTGACTATGTTGTCCGTGATAGGCAGTTAAGCCTAAGTTTTCCAATGAATGCAGTTATTACACAAGTACAAAGTATATTTTTTAAAAAAACTGATGATATATTCCCATTTATTCCAATTATTAGTTATAATTGAAATACTTAGAGGCGCAACAGATAAGATCTTAATTTCAACATTTAAGAAAAGCAGATGATGTTTCCCCTTTAATATAATTGAAAAATCAAATAATAAATTCATACCATTATTGCAGCATAAAATAGTATTTTTTATTTTTTATTGAAAAAAAAATAATTGTAAATGATTTCTTAAAATATGTTTGATATGCTAAGATAAACCCTTAGTTCTTGTGAAATGATAAAAACTGTTGGTGTTTGCTTAAAAACTAAACATTTAAATAATATAAACTTTGTGACAAGTCTATACTTGTATATTATTTTTATAATACTTTTTACCTGAATATTATTACTTTTGAATAATTACTGAATTGTGTGATAGCAATAAAATCATTAACTATAGTTGCTTCAAAATGTTTGATTGTTTTTGCCTAAGGATTGAAAGGAATTTAAAACAATAACTTAAGTGATAAGAAATCTGCTTTTGCCCTCCAGTAAATTGAGCAGAATTTTTAAAAATGGAAATAGCTATATCTCAAAATGTGTATTTCGAATTTAGTACCTGATTGCAAAATAGTACCCGTAAAATATTAATTTACTAAACACCTCTTTTACTTAAAAAAGAAAAAAAAATGCATGTTGAATTGTTATTAGTAGAAAATTGAATAGTTATTAATAAGAAGTTTACTATTTTCTCTAATTTTTGACAGTTTATTGGACATAATGCTGTCCAAGTCTCAAATAAAATTTATGCTGGTATAGTTTTAAAAAAATGCTTAAGTATGAACATGCATGCTCACTGTAATAAAAGTTGTCCGTATCAAATATTCTTAAATTTTTTAAATGATTTACAGCACCAAATTGAGCGGTACATTAAACTTTCTATGTTCACATCTGTTTGTCATAGAAACGAAATTTTCTCATTAAATTTGTTGATTATTTTAACTGCGTAATTTCCTGCTTTGAGCAAAAACTACTTTTCAGAATATCTAGAAATTTTTCACAATCTTGTGCCATTATTATGCATTTATTTGTGGGGTCATATATTCACTTGTTTAAATGAACTTGAAAATGATGACTTAATAGATATGAGTCCCAACTTATTTACATGATGAGCAATGCATTTTCCACTTGAATTAGCAAAACGTGAGTAATTGATTACAGCTACATAAGAAGCAGAATGACAATTCACTTTATGTTATTGATATGAAATAGAGTATTTTACTTAATTTTTTACTATTAATCAATGTTGGAGTCCTCCCACTCTATCCTTAGCCAAAGATCTTGTACAATGCATTAAGCTTGTGATGTATGATGACAAATACTACCATATCTACATTTTTTTAGTATTTTTGTCAAGCATGCTCATAACTTTTAGTTTTCAATAAAACATCCATGATGATTGCCCTGATTTGTTTGAAATTCCAATCTAATTTTTTTAAATCATAATTGGCCTTTTTTAACTATTTAACTAAGTTCTATAATTCATACCTTGTTATTTAATCATAGATTTTGCCCTGGTTTTTTTTTTTTCAGTTTCATTTAAAAATTACTTAATTTTAAAAAATTATCATGTTTTTTTTTAATTATTATTATCAGTATTGTATCCATTTCAACTATATGTTTGGCACAGTATAAATAAATCTGGCTTTTGTACCAAAACTAACTCAACCCAATTTATTGATTTCAAAAAGAGTTGAACAAAAGTTTCAAATTGTATATTGAAAAAATTTTATGATAAAATAACAAGGGAGAGTGCTCAGTTGAAAATTGGGTTCAGGATGAGATTTAGTATAAAGGTAGTACACATTTAGAATGTTCATTCATGAAAATATAACAGTGCAATAGCCAGCCAGTTTCGAGAAAATTGCCCTCAAATTTGCAACATAACATATATTAATAAAGTGTTGCCGAGACCTGAATACTATAGTGGATAAAGCGCTGGCATAGAACTTATACGACCCAAGTTCAGTGCTGCACTAGTTTTTTTTTTTTTTTTTTTGTTTGTTTGTTTTGTTTCTTTCCATTTGTTTTCTTTTTAAATTTCTTCAAAATTTACAAAAAGTTTGATTTAATATGTCTTTATATATGTTATGCAAAAATAAATATTTATTTCCCCGATTCATGGATTATAATTTAATTTTTAGAAGAAAAAAATATGACTGTTTTTTTAAATATTCAGAATTACTTAAATTATTTTAACAATTTAAAGATGGTTTCAATTAATATATTCCTTTTTGTATGGAAAAATAAATTGATTTTCTCTTAATTATCTGAATTATAATTTATATTCCTGTGAATTCTATATATATTTTTAAATTAAAGATATAAACATGTTTTACTTTTTAAAAATTATTTAAATAAAATTATAGACAGTTTTAATTAATATGTAACTCATTTATCAATCAAAAATAAATGTACTCAAAATAAATCTCAATCAAAAATAAGGGCCGCGATGGCCTGGTGGTAAAGTCTCAGCTTCGGAAACGGAGGGTTTCAGGTTTGAGACCCGATTTCCACTGAAGAACCGTCGTGTGAGCTATTCTGGTGCCCGTTAAATATGTCAGAATCAAACGTCCTCCCGCTGGTGTGGTACGAAAATTTAGAGAAGGAATGCCAACTCAGGTGTCGTCCTCGTCATCTGATCGCGGTTCAAAATTAAGTAGACCCGTCCCAAAATAGCCCTAGCGTTGCTTTAAATTGGAACATTAATATAACTAAATTAAACTAAACTCTCTCAAAAATAAATGTTCGTTATATTTGAATCATAATTTTAATTTTAAGCAGGAAAAATAATTAAAAAATATAACTTAAATGATGATGAATGTTATTAAAATTACTGATATCATAAAAATCTCTCATGTTTTTATTACATATAGGAAACAGACCGACAACTATCGTAAAAACATTTGAAACAAGATAGATGTATTCTGACATCTTGCACAATTGTTAAATCATGATTAGCCACAAGAGAATCGATTAGAAAACAATTTTCATTTACCTTCAAAAAATATTTGTTTTTCTTCAGAAAAAAGGGTAGTTTGCAAAGCATACCATATAATGTTTCTAAAAAAATTTTAACATCTGTCTTTGTATTCATAATTTAACACCTGGTGTCTACTTTTTCTTTTCGATTGTTTTTATTTCGATATCTCAATTGAGAATTTTTACTGATATAATATTATTAATTTCAGCTGCTCTTTTTAATTACCAATATAAATACAGCTTCGTTGATTTATAACAAATAATTTATCACTGTTAAAATCAAAAAAAAATCTGTTTTAGCGATCATAAAATAAAAATTATTTAAATTATTTTTATGGTTGAAATTTTATTAATAATAGTTTTAACATTTAAAAATCAATCAAAGAATTGGAAAAATATTTTTTTTTGTATATAAAATGAAAAACATATTATGCAAACCTTTTTGTAAATTGTTAAATTAATTTGAAATAATTTTAAAAAGAAGAAAAAGGAAATTAGCCTGCGACCAAATTTGGGTATCGCGTATGCCACGCCAGCACCTTATCTACTATACTATTCGGTCTTGGCAACAGCGGCGCTTTATTAATATATAAGCCATGCTGGAAGTTTGAGGGCCAATTTCTCGACATTGGGTGGCTGTTGCACTTTAATATTTTCATGAATGAACATTCTAAATGTATACTAAAATTATACTAAATCTCATCCCAAACTCAATTTTCAAACGCATGCCTCCCCTTATTTCTGCTATATTCAACTTTCTAAGTTTGTCACCTGACAAAGGAATTAATGAAATTCATTTCTTTTTTTGTTAATTATTGGAAAATTGTTAGAAAGAGACTTTTATATCTTATCACAAATCCTGACTAACTAACATTCTTTTTAAAAAATCATTTATATTATTTCCATTATAAACTTTCCTTTTTATCAACTGGTTCAAAGCTGCAAAAATGAAAAAGTTATTATTGGATAGGATTTTTTACTGACTTCTTATAAAGCATGCTCAGTTTGTACTAAAAAAAAACATTGTTTGTTTAAAAATTAAGTTGAAACAACTGTATCAATGATTTTATCATCACATCCATAGTATGTCTCAAAAAATTGGTGCTGCTTTTAAATCACAAATGCATTATAGAAAGAATGCACAAAGTTTACTATAATTGTGATTCTGTACAATCTGTAACAAAGAGGCTTTCAACATATTCACTATGCCCTCTAAAATATCTTAAACTGATCAGATTTATCAATATATAAATTAATTCTGAAGAATGACACTTTTATTGTTTTGGTTGAATGTTTATATTCTAAACACTGGGACAAGAATAGTTGTCATGCATCTTCTTGAATACACTGTCACTGAATAATTCATTGACTCTAGAAAAATTGTTATCATGCCATGAATTAATTTCAACCCACCTGGCTCAACAAGGCTTTTTGAAATGACCTGAGGACAATTCCCACTTACAGTTGCTTATGTAATTATTACCAATAAGTCACAACATCAACAACAACAAAAAAAAAAACTTTGAACAGCTGTTGTGCTTAATCCTGAACTCTTGAACTCCCGAACCTCTTTTTTTAGAATCATTAAACATAGCAATATTTTTGAATCTTTGACTAAAATTAACCAACAAAAAATTCCAGATTATTGTATTTTGACATGAAATATTGTGCATAATGAGATATTATCAATTGATTAATTTCAAATATATTTGATGTTCTGTGTATGCAGAGTGTCTTAAAAAAATGTGGCAATTGTTTATTTCCTTAACTTTTGCAATTAGACATATACTTCCAATTGCAAAGTTTCACCGAATAAGATATCCAAATGCATGAAAATGCCTCGGCTTCTGCAGAAGTTAAAAGTGAAAAGTTTCAAAAATAAAATGTTTTATGCTGTCCCCACAGTGAAAAAATATTAGTCAATAAAATCTTTTCTCTACAATCATGTATAAGCACATAAAATTTGGTTTTTCTATCTGAAAAATTGGAAGGAAAATTTATTCAGACTATTTTTCTATATCTCAGAGTGGTGTTTGAGCAAATCTTTTTCTTCTAGTCTTTTTTAGAAATAATGTATTCATGCAAAAAGTATTAAGAGGGCAAAATTGTAATGCATTTATTACCTCTCAATAAATTGTAAAAAAGTGATCAAATATACATTAATTGAAGTATTATGAAAGGAAATGTAGCATAAAAAAATGATTCTCTGTAAAAATTATTAATTCTAATTGGGTTTTTATTCTATTTATAAATACTTTGTACGGTAAAAGTTTCTTTGTAAGTTTTCTAAAATTATTTTGTAATAAAAAATGATTATTTTCTAAAAAATATTTATACATTTTTAAGTTTGGGGAAGAAATATCTTTTAAATTAAAATTTGGTTAAAATTAGGACTCTTAAATGAAATTCGTTTTTTTAAGCAATTATATTAATAAAATATCAATGATTAAAATGTGACAAGAATTAATATAAAAATAAAATATGACATGATATTTAATTATTCACTGAATATATGAAGTGTTAGCTTATATTTAAAATAATAATAAAAAAAATTAATTTAACTCAGTTTCATTCGTGGTACATATTTGGTGAATAATAAATTTATATTGTTACAAACCTGCAATTCGGCTTCCCAGCATAGTTTGTTCCATCAATAGAAAGAAAGTTTTACAGTCATCTGAATGGGACTAGCACGTCGGAGGTCCCAGAGCTTGGCGACTTGGCGACGAATTTGACGACTTTGGCGCCAAAATAGATAATACCCGAAACTTCGAGAATTTTCCCGATCCGTCCAGTAGGAACCGAGATACGCCTCGAACGTTAATGATTGGTTGAGAGGCTTCTAGCCCCGCCTCCTGAGACCTATAAAAGGGGCTGCGGCTGCCAGAGAGTCAAGTCCGAGCGGAGTACGACGACGAAGCCAGTAGTCGAGACGACGGAGTAGTCCGAAGACGGAGCGGAGAAGGCGGAAACGACGGTGAGCAGCGACGGAGTCAAGCTCCTGCTGAACTGAGCTGTGCGCTACTGTCTGCAGTAGATTCTGGTTGTATGCTGCTGTTGTATGCTACACGTCTCGGGTGAAGATAATCGTCTTCTGTGCTGTATATAGTTGGCGCTTTTGTGCTGTCCTGTGTGTCTTCGTGTAAATAAACGTCGTTGTTTTTATTCTACTTCTGCCTGCTGATTGAGCGTTCTACACACCATATCACTTCCACTATCCAAACGAATCCCGGTAGAGAAAATTTCGTAACAATATATTGATTTTAAAATAAAGTTTCTTACACTTGGAATTAATATTTCATGTCTTCCATAGGAAAATGCTTTTAGATGCTTTAGAGGAAAAATGGAGTGAAAATTTAATTGATCAAGTGAGAAATTTGGATGCCATTCAAAACTATATTAACAAGCGTATAAAAGAAATTGATGCAATTTGTATTAAATGTAAGTATATAATTACTTATTAAGAATCAAATATGGGAAGATATGTTTTATTTACTATATATTTTTTAATTAATTATTCTTTGATCATTTTTTTTTAAATATTTAAGTATTGCAGGCCTTTTCAATTTTATCTTTTCTTGAACCAAGCATCATTATTATTTCCATTAATAAATATGTTTTTTATTCTATTAACATGTCACAAAATTTTATCTGTAGCTTTTCTATCAGAATTTCAATTTTATCATTTTGACCATTAGAAATGTTTTTACATTTCTAAAAACTATCTTTCACGCAAAAAAAAGATATTTCATTTTTCTGAAATGTTGTTTGCAAAGCATTTATGCAGTGTCATACATAGCAATGAATTCCTAACATCTGCAGTTAATGCTCATATCTTAGATTTTTCTATGATATTCTTTTATGAGTCTCTAATGCTATTAAAATTAAAATACCTATCAAATTTTGTAGAAAAAACAAGAAGAAAAATTGTTTTAGATATTTAGCTGAGAATTAATTCTTTTATAAAGTGAAAAATCTTATGCATATTAAATTTCTATCAAAAAGTAATTTTTTAAAAAATAATCATAAACGAAGAAAAATGTGCTAACCCCAACTAAATTTTATTTTTGAACTTCATGTAGTTGAATTTTAGCTTCTAATTCCTTCATAAATTGTTTTTTTATATCATCTATATCAAAGATAAATTCATGTAGTGCTCTAAATTTGACCTTAGAATCATTTAAGAATCTTTTTTAATTTTTAAAATCTGTCATTCTTTCTGTCTGTCATATCATATAAAATCTGTCATATGTCTTTCATAAATTTTAAAATCTGTCATCATCAAGTAAATTTTTTGAAAACTTCTTTATAAATATTTTAAAAACTTCTTTATGTCAGCCGTTTGGGTTTGGGTAGAGAAGAATGAAACGTCTATGTGCAAAATTAGACTTTAATTTTGTGATAACTTTTTGTGATAAAGAAGAATAACTTTTAACTCTTTCGCGGCGAACAGCGCCTTTAGGCACTCAGCTATAGACGCTGAAGCAGAGTTTCTCTCTCTCCGAACGAACAGCGCTTTTTGCCGCTGTTCATTTGTGACATATTCTACCTTGAAGTAGGTTTCTAAAATGCTTTTATAGGTAATGTTTTGACTTAAAATTATTATTGTTTGATCGGCGTGCCGATCAGCAGCTTCAGGGAAATGACCAGGAAAATCAGCTCCGCACATCGCGTTTGAAACGACTGTCATATCGTGTTTTCCAGATTTTCCATCGTCACGCCGGCTGCCTAGAGCGCAAATCATTTCTGTGCGCTCTGCCGCGAAAAGGTTAATCTTGAGAAGTAGCACTAAAATATTGATAAAATTACTTGCTTCAGAGAGATTAATTCTCATACACACACATACATACATCAAATCTTTTCTTGTTTTATCCACACCTCTTCAAAATCTAATTAGTTGTTAATTTAATTGTCTTGATCCTTTTTTGTTAGCGTCTTAAAATACCATATCTGCAATTCCTCGTCAGATTAGTTCCTTCAGTGTATCTCATTTTGAAGTCATAAAAAACTCGGCCTTTAATTTTGTGTGGTTTTGTTGCTATCTGAATTCACCAGACCTATATCTATATTACCAGATCTCTGTAATATTTTTTTTTAATTTCTATTGTGTATATATATATAAAATATTGAATAAACTACAAAATATATATATATATTTTTTTAAAATTAGTATTAGTAAATTTACACATAGATAAAAAAAAATAACCATAAGTGAAAGAACAAAAATAAGCGAAATGTGAAATAAAAAGATTAAAAGTTTTTTTTAACTAATATTTACTATTGGTTCAGATTCCATGCTTTAAAAAAATTTATATGATCTTTTTTACTGATTTTTGTGTTTTTATTATCTTCTTTTTTACATTCAACTTTTCAATTCTAAATTAATTTAATATCAATATTTAATTTTTATATATGGATTTACTTATGCAGAATTATTTTGGCTAAATATTTGTGAAAATGAATTTTAAACATTAATATCTCTGTATTTTACTGAGGAGGTTAATATTTTTTTGTTAATAGTGAAGTCGAAAACAGAGTAATTTTACATATATAAATGAATAAAAGACCCTGGATTTCAAAATTTTATTTACATATGTAAACAGTTTGATTTATGTACTTTAAAAATTCAGTTATAAAAGCTACAATTTGTTCCTTCAAAATAACTTTGAAAGTTAAGCTTAAGCAATATTGTAAATGTTAAAATGTCAATTTCCCCCCCCCCATTTATTGAGTGGTTTTCTGTCTTAAACTAATATATATGTGTATGCTTGCTTGCTTCTAAATGTTTTTATACATTTCCCATTTGTCAATTTTATTTGCATAGTAGTGATAAATCTTTTTGTTTTCCCTAGTTTCAAAGTGTGTATGATTTCGTCTATGCTCTTGATGCATGCAGAATAAATGTTAGGAATAAGTTCCTGTATGAAACAAGAAAATGCATGAGCTGTGATATTTTGTGATAGAATCGCCTTGTTTCAGTATTCCTGAATCTGTGCAAAGAAAAACAAAACAATGCTTCTAATACAAAATAGACAATGTTGCTCATTTTTGTGTATTAATTTATGAATTTTTAACACAGAACCAATTCTGTATGTGTTGAAGTCTTTGTTACTTGACTGTTATTTGAGCTTAATATTTTCCTTGTATTTTTCACAATGTTGTTAGTAAAACATTTAACACATTATAAATTTCTGTCTTATTTATTTGAAAGATTGCACATGTTTAATAATCAGTGAAATGGAATTCTAATTTAAAAGAATTTATATTTTTTCCAGATCTTGTTTTATAATGAAAATTTTTCTACCCGTTGATTCTTTTAGTTGCATGAATTTTTAGGCAATTGCTAATTAATTTTGGACTCTCTTTAATATTTAGATTTAAAAGAAATAAATATGTAAAATTCCTTGTTAAGACTGCTAAAATTATGTCTAATGCATTAATTCTTTAATAACCATTCCTCTCAATGACCACCTTTGTTTGGAATTGAACATTTGCCACATTGGTATTTACTTGCAAACTCTTGCACAGCTGGCTTGGATACCCATTCAACTTCAGTGAAGTCCATTCCTTTTTTAACTCTTTTTTTTTTTTTTTAGGAACAAAAAAAAAGAGTTAAATTTTCAAATGCATATTATATATATATTTTTATATGCATTTGAAAACAACACCTGAAATGAAATCAAAATAAATTATTCATTTCATTATATAAAGGGAACTGAATTTCAGCCTCTTGCAAAATGTGGTTGTTCATGTGTGATTCTTTCTTCAATCAGGTATTTGAACATAGAGAAATAATGTAGTGCATTGATCAAATTTATCTGAATGAAGAAAACGTTGATGCAGCATAAGCTAAGACAAAGCCGATGTTTCTAAAAACCACGTTATTTGTTAAAATATATGAAATTGTATGGACATATGAATGATCGCGATCTTGATAATCATCTATTCCTATTGAAATGGTTGTAGACTTGCATAATTCGATTACTGTAGGTCCACTGCAAGAAGTGTTCCCTGCACAAATATAACACATATTATAGTCTTCAAGCTTCTGCAAATGTTTTTTTACCGACTTCAATGTATTCAAATGTTGTAGCATGGAGTTGAACAATTTGTTGACACGATTTTGAGAATTTTTTTTCTCTTCAAAAATGATGACAATGGAACATGATTCATGCAGACATTATGGATCGGTGAAACACATTTCTTCTTAACTGGAAACATGATTCTCAAGAACTGAGTTCACTATATTGACGGAAATCCTCATGACATGACATCAGTACTTTTACATGACGCTAAAGTGACCGTATGATGTGTCATCGTAATTACATTAGTTTTTTGGTTCGTATTTCTTCGAAGATGTAACTTCCAAAAGTATGAAAGTGTGTTTCATATTTTCAAGTGCTCAATATGCAACATTCCAGAATTGCAACACCGAAATTTCGTTAATGACGTTATATGTATGCAAGACTGTGCTCTTTCACACTTTGCCACATGTTTTCGACAAGTGCTGCCATGGTATTTTAATAATAAATGTCCCGTAATTTTGCAGTTTTATGATTAAATATTGTTTTAATGCTTAGACTTTACTCCAATGTAATTCTGATTCTGGGTTACCTTAAATCTAAGATGGGTACATCGAATCCACGTCATTTGTCAGAATTGAATGCCATAAAATGATGATGGAACTGTTGATCAAAATGGTAAATTTAATTGCCATATAACGTGAAATTATACAGAATCATCCTATTACATTTTTGCTAACAATCTTTAGCATTTAATCCATTGTCCTCTGTGAAATTAAAACACTGAAAACTTACAATACCGATTAAAGTTCTTTTCCGTCTTCTCTCTTACTCATTGATTCTTTACAATGCTCTTTGAAAATTTTTTACACTTCCGATTTTCGTCATACTAGTATAGTTTTAATGCGATTCATAGTTTTCAGTGTGGTGCCATTCAAAAATTCATTCCGAACTTTTTCGCTGTAACTGTAACCATAAAAGCTCTATTGTTTTACATTGTCACAATCACGAGCTCATGCTTTCAAATAACAATAATGGAAAATTTCTTTTGAGTGTTTCAACAGACAGGCAACTCAATTCATATATTCATCATATTTCGGAATATTTATTGAATTCATATATAGGATTTTTATGACCTCCCTGTATATAGTTTCCCATTCCTCAGCCCTGATTAATTTTTTTTTCTTTACAGTTAAAAAGAAAAACTGAAGATGTTATTTCTGAAAAAAACTAAAAGGTCCCATTGGTATTTAAATATTAACTGCATGCCATAAGCGAATATCATCAATAGATTAAAATTATGTCTCTTACAATTAATTGCTGGCATGTGGTTAATACGCAAGTTCTAGCCAACAAAAACTGTATCTTTTTTTAAAAAGAAAAAAAATTCAAATAAAATACTTTTTTCTTTAAATGAATCTAGCTAATCATTCTGTCAGGAACAATGAATTCGATCATGCATAAATACATATTTTGTATTTAAAATATAAAACTCCTTTAGAACAGTTGTGTGTGTGGAACAGAGAGTGTCTGCTGACGAGAATATTCATTGTGTATTTCATTTTATTAATGATGATTCATAAAATAAGTGTTGATATGGTTTGCGACAAATTCTAAACTGTATAATATAATTTGGAAATAGTTATCTTTTGAAATCAAATAGTTTGTTTGAAGCAAGATTTCAAATGAACTACTACATCAAAATAAGTATTGAAACGAAATGAAATCTTGAAATGACAAGAAAAAAAGAATAATTTAAGTGAAATTATTTGTAAAAGAAATTATCACAAATAAAACATATTGTAATGTTTTATTATTGGGGAGGAGGGCTTTAACACTTTAAGGTTAATGCACTTTTAAGTTGAGTGGCATGAAGCATGGGTGGGGGGGGGGGTCATTCCAATATTCCAAAGGATTATTGTTTGAATGGAATAATCATTTCCAAAAGAAGATTTTTTCTTTTTTTTTAATAATATTACATAGACACTGAACGAAAAAGTCCCATGTTGCAATTTTTGGATGGGCTCACGAATTTTGCACATAACTTCTAAATGTTTGCTAAAGCTGTATATTCTTTGAAATATCAAAGAAAAAAATTAAAATATATATATATATACTGAACAAAATTTGTTAATTTTGTAAACAAAATAAAACTGGTTTACTTTAAATTTCATGCAGATTGATATTTTTCCTTCTTTCATGATATTTTTAAATAAGCGAATTTTATTATTTTTTAAAATTTTTTTATCTTTTAATTTCAAAAGTATGAGAACCCCTTTTCCTTCTGGCAAATTTTCATTTTATGACTATTTTCATTTTTAATCCTCGTACTGATGACAAATAGTCAGAACTAAATATTTCAATTTAGGATGGCTTGGATGCTTCTACATTTCTTTTGCCCTTCGTTAGTAAAAGTCCACATCAGGTTCCATTCTTTGACCATAACATCTTTTCATAAATCATTCATTTTTTTAAAATTAATATGTATAAGCCAAAATTAAACTAAATATATACTTAAATCTATATACATATAAAAACAAAAAGAATTATTTTGCAAATCTGTTGATAGATAATGCTAAGTTCAATAGAATTAACTACAGTTGTTGATTCTTGAAGTTTATTGTAGATTTCTATCGCTTCAAGATTCCTGCCTATAAACACAAAAGAAAATATTTGTTTGATTTTCTGCTGAAGTAAAATAATACATGAGTGCACAAGCATTACACAAAGATGTACTATCTCAAATTGTCCTCTTACAAATTCCTTTTTTTGTGTGTGTGTGTGTAATACTTCTATATTCTCTATATATTTAATGGTCAGTATGAACTAATGTTTCAAATATAAAGCATTTAAATCGTATGTTTATATTTTCTCGCTCTTTCTTTTACCTCCAAAATTCATAAGCAGTGATCACTTATTGAGGAAGAACTATATTTCAGATAAACATTTAGCTTAGTCTTTATCCATGAGAGAAAGTTGAAAAATCTGCTTAAAATTGTTGTTGTTTATTTTCACATACAATTATTTTAAACAGAAAACAAAACTTCAACTTCATAAATTTGAATAAAAATTTATAAAATCTTTTGCAATGTAAATCTGATAGGATCAGTATAGACTTTATTTGAACCTCATTGGTTGAGAAAATGATTTATGTGATAATGAAGTACCTTCCTCACTCTACATTATTGGATACATAATAATGATGTTAATTTTACCTTACTTTTTAAATTATTCACATTTGTTTCAAAGAAATTATCGACTTATATAAACTAATCAATTTATAAGTAATGAATGAAGCAATATATTGTTGCGAAATTTTCTTTACCGGGGTTCGTTTGGATAGTGGAAGTGATATGGTGTGTAGAACGCTCAATCAGCAGACGGCAGTAGAAAATAAACAACCACGTTTATTTACACGAAGACACACAGGACAGCACAAAAACGATAACTATATACAGCATAGAGACGACTATCTTCAGCCGAGACGTGTAGCATACAATAGCATACACAGCAGCATACAACCAGAATCTACTGCAGACAGTAGCGCACAGCTCAGTTCAGCACGAGCTTGACTCCGTCGCTGCTCACCGTCTCTTTCCGCCTACTCCGCTCTGTCGCTTTCAACTCCTCCGCTGCGTCTTCGGACTTTACTTCGTCGTCTCCCGACTACTCCGTCTTCTACTTCTCCGACTCGGATTACTGACTTCGCTCCGTCGATTCCGCTTACTCTTCTTCGACCACTCCGCGCACTCTGACTACTGGCTTCTCCGTCGCTTCCGACTTGACCTTCCTGCTCTTTTCGATGGAAAGCTTGTCGGGGCACCCGTTCTTGAGTAGGACTATACCCTTAATGATAGAACTGTGAAACATTGCTTTTTGGCAGTTTGACATGAACTGTGATGGTTCTTGACGAGACGGTGAAGGGAAAGAGAATGACTTGGAGCTTCTGCCGAAATTTGCTCTTTGCAGGTGAGGGAGAATGGGAGAGATGTCTTGGCCAATAGGAATGCAGGCTGTCAGGGGAGTAGGAGAGGGTGATGCAGACGGTTTTCCGAGTTATGTGAGGGATAAACTATTGTCCATGAGTAGCCAATCAGAAAGCTGTGTTATAGAGGGGGAGTAACTTAACAATTGGAGCAACTTAGCCGATCAATGCATTGAGAATAATCAACTTTTTTTCTTCTTTATTTTCAGTTTTCCTCGCTAGCTTGGCGGCTTCAATTAAATTAGGGAATTCTTTAAAGATTTCACTTGATTCCTTGAGGATTTGCAGTGCTTCATGGAGGGAGGGGAGTTTTTCATTCGCTGTCAAACTTGGTTCCGTGTTCTCTTTTGGTGGTGCGGGGATGGGTTGTTGGACTGGGTTTCTTGGAGTTTTTCTTGTTATCTCTGCGTAGGAGGGTCTCCTGTTGATTGATGTTAATATCGGGAATTTACTGCACCCTTTCCAGGCAGCTGAGTGACCCTTCTTCTGGCAATTTACGCAAACTGGGTCTTGTATTTTTTCTGTGATGCTGCAGGATCTGGTAGCGTGCGAGCCGCCGCATTTTATGCATTTTGGTGTAATTCTGCAGTTCCTTGCGGAATGATGAAAGCCTGCGCAGTTATAACAGATAGTTGCGGTTTGTTTTCTTCTGTAGCTTTCGATTTTAATTTTAAGGTGAAGGAGGGTTCTTTCGTTGTAAATATTGAGGGCACTTCTGGACTTCTTTACCTCAAGGAGGAAGATAGGGTACAGGGTCTTCATCTTGTAGTTTCTTAGTTGTGAGATTCTAACAATGCTGTAATTTCTTTCAGTGAGGTCTCTAGCAATTTCTTCTTTATCTGTGTCTATTGTGAGACCTTTGAGAATAACTTTAATGGGTCTTTCATCGAAATTTTCGGATAGGATGAATTCTTCTTTTCTCTCCGTTAACATCTCTATGATTTTTGCTCTATCTTCTTCATTAACTGGTTGAATTGAGATCATGTTGCGAAAAAGCTTGTTTTCTGTTTGGGGGAAATTTCTATGGATTTCTTGGAGTGTCAGATTATAGCTACTTGAGAGTTTCATATTTATGCAAGCCGGTCTATTGTTGGTAATTTCTTGGGCATCTTGGTTGTGGCTCAGAATTTCATATCTGTTAGTAGTGTCCATGCACTCGGGTTCATCATCTGTTTTCCTAATTTTGGCTGCCTTTTTTGGATTAACTAGTTGAAAATTATCGTTGCTAGCGTGATTTTTCTTTGGAAAAACTTGTGTTGTGTCATCGGTGTCCATTGGTTTATCTTCATTTATGGCGAGGTCTATTTCAAAGTTGGGGAATTTCTTTTGCGTATTTCGTGCTTTTGATTTTATGTGGGTTATGCTGGGTTTTTTCCTCTTTGTATTTCGCATAACTACTTGAAGTGGGCGGAGCAACATTACTTGGCTTGTTGCCCGTTCCCGAATTTGCTGAGTGATTATCATTGAAACCTACACTCATAATTCTCGGTCGGTCGCCTTTGCTGCTCTTACAAAAACTACTAGAGCATCTGCTCTCAGAACGTCCGTCTCCTTCCATGGCTGACGAGGGAAAATCGAATGACCTTCCTGCTCTGGCAGCTGTGGACCCTTTTATAGGTCTCAGGAGGCGGGGCTAGAAGCCTCTCAACCAATCAGGAACGTTCGAGGCGTATCTCGGTTCCTACTGGACGGATCGGGAAAATTCTCGAAGTTTCGGGTATTATCTATTTTGGCGCCAAGTCGCCAAATGGTCTCCAAGTTTGTCGCCAAGCTCTGGGACCTTCGACGCGCCACCTCGACTCTGTCCCATTCAGATGACTGTAAAACTTTCTTTCTGTTGATGGAACAAACTATGCCGGAAAGCCGAATTGCAGGTTTGTAACAATATTCTATATAAGCAATTTATTTGAATTATGATTTATGATCTATGCAAAAAGCATGCTTATGTTAGGCGTTAATTATAATATCCTGCATAACTAAGTAAGTATGGATGGTTTCTTTTTCTACTTTTACTCATAAATTGCTACTAGAATTTGGTATACCATATATACTTGAAGTGTGGTAATTATTCTAGATGTTCAAATTTTCAGCAACTGAAGGAATTAGTAGATCATTTAAGATTCTTTTTTCAATTTCGACTGTTAAAAAAAACAAAAAAAAAAGCCCCCACATATTGTTTATTTTTAATAATTATTATTTTTGTCATTTTTTTAAATGTTTATTCAAATATTTTTATCGTTTATTTTTTTGTCACGAAATCGCGACTATAATATTTAGCATTCTTCCTTAGAGTGATATTTATCCTAATGAATTAATAATTACTGACAATTTTTAAAAAAAAATCACTTTTAATTGTTTTAGGAAATTATTTAAAGAAACTAGCATTTAAAGGAATAGTTATTTCGGTGCTTATTATATATACATCATAACTAATTTGTATTTAGCATTTGAAATAGCAGAAGAATTTCGCAACACATTAAATTTTAAGGCTAGTGAAGAATTTTTCTGAAATCGGGACTGAAAATTCATAAGCAAATAATTCAGCATATCTCTATGGAAGCTTTAAGAAAGAAAAAAAATTTATCAGTTCTACAGCTAATGTAATAAACAGACACATTTTCGGTTTTCTTTACAACGGCTCTAGTTTATGCAGCCTCCATTTTTATATTTTTGGTTCCAATATAAGGACATTATTCTTCCAATATAAGGACATGCATTATTTTTACTTCTGCTGTTTATCCTGTTTCCTTTTTAAATCGATTTACCTAAAATATGCATGAAGAAATGAATTGCAGATAACAAAGCAATTACGCACCATTCTGTGGAGGCTCGAATTTCCATAAATATCAGAGATGTATATAAAAAATGTATTTTCAAAGTTGCGAAATTGTTAAGTCGAACGATAATGTTATAATCGAAATATGTACAAAGTAAAAAGCTCATTAGGAAAAAAAAAGGACGTAGAGAGAAAACTGAAGTGAATTCATCATTTGTTGTTATCTGCTACATCATTGGTACCGTGGTATTTTAATCTCCCGGATTTCCGGAAAAAACTTGCAGTTTATTTTTATATTAATTAAAATTATGTCGTGTATTGTTTTAGTAGGAGGTCTGATAGGTTGTGGTAAAAGTACTCTAGTCAACTTCTTTCTCGATCATCAGAATGAACTTTTAAAGAATTCCTTCAATAATGAAAATGACGAAAGGATAAACGAATCGGAGGAAATTAAAGCGTATAAAATTATGTTTGATGAACTTTGTTCAATAAAAGAACAGGCAGAATTGGTTAGTTGTTAATTAGTTTTGGAAATCTGATATATTTTCTCTTCTTTTCTATGGAATTTTAATTATATTCTATATATTATTTCCTTAACAGCGACAGCATTGAATAATAACCCAATGGGTAGAAATTGATACTAATTTCTGATGTAGTATACTGCATTTGCACACAGTTAAATTACATGAGATTAAAAGAAATTTAAATTAATGTCTGAGCATGAATTCCTAATGTGAATAGGATGGAATTAAAACGAAACGGATTATAATCAACCATTTTTTCAACATACTTCATTAAAATAAGCAAAATATTGTAATCGTTTTTGTAAAAGAGCATTTGAATATCTGAACGTTTCTGTCCGTTTGCTAATATTACTGATAAATCTATCAAATCATTTTTAAAGCTCCATATATTTATATTTAAGTGCATTTTTTCGTGTAATTCCACAAATAGATCATGCATCTATATATTCCACTTTTCTAAATAAATTAAGATGGAAAAATAATTATGGAATTTTGTTTCATCTGAATTAGTATAAGCATTTATATATATATAAATAGATGGATAAAACTCCTGATTTATTCTGTGAAGCATATTTTTTTTAAATTTAAATATTGATTGCATTTAAAATTATTCATAAGTATTCTAACAACATTTTATTTCAAAAGCATTCTCTTATTTCTTTATATCTACAAATTTTTCTTTATAATGCATCATTACAAGAATATTTATAACTGTTTTTAATTATACTTGATTTATTTATTACAGAAATAAAATGAACTTTTAGAATTTGCAGGAATGAGCTCTTGATCTTTTAAAATAAGAATGTTTGGTCTGTAATTGAAGAAAAAAAAATATATATTCTTTCCCATTTCAATCCTTTGGAACATAAGATCAAATGTTTCTTTATGTATAATATGTTTTGCTTTATGAATATTATCATGTATTCTGGTCATTGTTCAATAGCAATAATTATATGAAGTTATATATTTGATAAGTGAAATAAAATTATTAACTGAATGATAAAATATCTGTGAAATAGTCAAATATGGATGTTTTAATACAGAAATGAATAATTTATATCAGTTTTATCTAGAAGGAAATTTTACTAATACAATATTTATATGAGTAAAATTTATAAAAATAATTTAATTAAAGTATTCTTATTCTATTGAGTGCTAAAGTTTAGATAAAGTCATTCATATAATAGTATTCTTAGCAGGGGAAATAAAAAAGGATTTTGTCACTAAATGTTTTAATATCTGAAACATGTACACACAAACCCTCACCCATCTTTTCTCTGTCTGAAAATTTGATATGCATATTAAAATTAATAAAAGCTTAATGGATAAAATAAATAAGGCATGCTTGTATCTGGCAGTAAATGTTAAATAAATTTCAGTAGGAAATAACCTTTTGATTTACGTAAGTTATGAGTGGATTTAGGAAGTAGAACTTATGAGTTATTTAAAATAAAATAATATGTACTGTATTTGAAATAATAAAATAAAATTCCCATAAAATATCTCCTATTTATGAGGCCATGAGCCAATAGTGAATTTTATGTATTCTGAAGTAGTTCTAGACAAGTCCAGATCCCATTTCAAATGAAATTTCTGCATTTAAATTATACTCGTGTATATCATCAATAAATTTACTTCTATTGATTTATTAATATTGCAGTTATATTTAAATGTATATCATAAATATAGAAGAATTATTAAAAATTATATGCCATATGTTCAGGCAAAGAAAATATACTGTAATTGTTTTAAGGAAGTATAAATGAAATGGTTTAATAAAATATTTTTTTATATTTGGGGCAGCAACTAAGAATATGCCTGTATATCTAAAATAATTATATTATTTTGTGAAGGTGACACCACATACCTTCAGAATTCACTTATAAATCATCTTGCTGTTATTATTTTGCACCATCATTTACATTTGGCTGCAACTGTTGCCTCCTAAATAGAAAATTCTTTTTTAGAACTTTCTTTACAGTTTTAAAATAAAAATAGTGTCCACTGTTATTTTCTATATTGAAAAAAAAATTTGAAAAATTAAATCGATTTCTAAAAAAAATGTAATATTATTTTCAGATGAAATCTCTTAAAGGTTGGAAAAATTTTCGAGTAGATCTTCTAATGGCTTCAGAATACTTTATAAGTTCTCTTTGTGGTTTGGAATGTCAAACTACAGGACCACTATCTGAACGTAGCCAAAATTTACTAAATCAAATACAAAAATTAAATAATCCTCCCAGTACTGCAAGAGCAATTTTCTTTGTGGAGGACAATTTTTATTACAGAAGCATGAGATATGAATGGTTTCAGATAGCTAGAAGAAGTAAGTTTTGATAAATTTACATTTAAACATATTCATTAATAATGATTAAAAAAAGTGTTTCTTATAATTATGTACAATAAATCAGTGTCTTTGCAAATAAATGCATATTAATATTTCATTGCAGTATATTTTTATTGGTTGCTCATTTATCACAAAGGATGTTTTATAAGAATTTTAAAAGAACGTAGCTTTGTATTATAGTTATGCTACTATTTTTGTAATGCATTTTCCATATATTGTGAGCATCCTTTGATTTCATTACTGTATTTTCTTTCAATTTTTAAATATTTTTCAGTACATTATTCTTAAATTGTAATTTTTGCTAATTTTCTAAATTGTGACAATATAAAAATACAAAACTTATGGTACCTGTGCATTTGAAGCAAACATGTAAATAAGAAATTTAAAGTATATTTAAAATTAATTTAATATTTCAATAATTATTTTAGATACTTAAACGATGTTTTTCGTATGTTCTTGTTGAATTTTGTGTAGTTTTATATTTCTTTGCATACTTGAAATCTTTCATGTACTAGCCTTCAAGATATGTTTTTTTTTTCTTTTCTTTCAGATAATATAGGATTTTGTGAGGTATTTGTGCAGTGCCCTTTGAACATGGCTATATATAGGAATTCCACCAGAGGCTATAATATTCCTGAACAGAAAATTAAAATGATGCTGACTTGTATGGAATATCCAAACTCTGTTAAATATAAATGGGAAAAATATTCTATGGTGTTTGATTCCACAACTGACTTGAATTGCTCTGCACTGTACGTTTTCTAAATATTTCTAATTTTCAAGATATTATATTTTTGGTTATTTTAAAATAGTAATCCTGATAGTTACTTTCTTGTTGACAACACATATATTTTGAAATAGAATGTGTTTATACTGTGGTAACCTTTTTTACATTCCTTAATTAAAATAAGGGGGAGGAAGATATAATGCTTATTTTTTCATCATTTTGTTGATCTTTATACTACATTAAATTATTGAAATTGGGTAAAAATTTACTGTATGGTCACTCTTGGTGACTTTTTCAAAATATCGCCAAAAGTCGCTAAAATGGCGACTAATTATAATAGGGTTAATGCAATTACCCTATTATAATTAGTTGTCGGGTCGGAGGGGGGTTGCCATATGAAAAGATTTATCGCCAATGTAAAAAAATCACGCCAAGGGTGACCGTACAGTAAATCTGAGCCTGAAATTGCTGCATATACAATTTATTTTTTTAAAAAAGTACTTCAAAATTTTATAATACTTTTCAAAAATTTATAATTTTTTAAATAAATCAGACAAATTAATGTGTTTTCATATATAATATGGGTTGATATTCTTCTTTGTACAGAATTTGAAACTCTTATTAAAAATCAATCCTAATTAATACCCACAAATAAAAATTTTGATTTAAAAAATATTCTTTTATATGATATATGCTGTATTATTTTTTTTTAATTGTTTTAGTACTTTAATGTATATAAGAATTGCTGACAAATTGCCTTATATTTTAATTTTATTTTGGGTGTATATTCATCAAGAATTTTAATTTATTTATGAATTGTAAGGAACTTAATTTAATGTAAATTAATATGTAAATTATTTTTAATTTATAGAACACCAATAATCAAGTTGATAGAAGAGGCTGCAAATAATCCTGCTGAGCTGATGATAAATGAAGAGAAGGTTATTTAAATTTAATTTTTTATAAGACATTTGCATCATTAATATTTCTCCAAAACTAAAGCTTATAAAGTTTGATGGATAATTTATTTTCTTGTACCATTTATTTTTTAAAAAGTGTCAAGTAATTTCATTACCAATTTATAATCACTTCCGTTTTTTGTTTTGCATCTCTTGTATATTCTTTTCTTTTATAATTTATATATCTTAATTTATTTTATAAATTTTGCTTTGCTTTTAAATCAATATTTTTCCATTTAATTATAAAGATATATGTTATAGTTGCATTTGAAAATTATATGAAATTCAATGCATTTTTTTTTTTGTTGATACATAATTTTTATAAAACATCATTCCCTAATAATTTTTTAATGCTGGTTTTTTATTGCATGCATAATAATTCCAAGACAGTTTTTTAAAATCTTGAATCCTTTGCTGTTTATTTATGTATATATAAAGCATTGACATATGTGGCACAGAAATCCTTATTTTTATTATTTATTGTTGAATGGCAGCAGTAAAATGTAAGCAATAAAATTGTTACATTGTTGTTGTCATATAATTGTTTCTGATTGCTTCATTTTATAGCTGCACTTAATTCAACATTAATTAATGAAATCAACTATTAGGATTTTTGGGATATGGTCTTTTTATTTCACTAAAAAAGTTCATTCAGTCAAAGAAAGGAATATGTAAAAGAAATCAAGATGTTAAAAACAAGTATCAAATAAAATTTAATTGTTCATGAAAATAGGTTTAACCATTGCTAGATAGATAATTACTATGACTTGCTATGGATTGTTCATATCATCCAAAACTATTATTTCCCAAAAATAGTTTTTGCTTTATCTTAACTTCAAAAAATTAACTTTTTAATGATATCTTTCATTTCTGACATATCTTTTCTTTATTTTTAATATATATTTTTAAAATTTATTTAATTTTCAATCTGAAGCAATGTTATGATAAAATTCAAATTTATCCATTAAAGAACTTGATCACATACTCGTTTTAGCATTAAAATTATGATTAAAAAATTACCTTCTTTGATGCAGTAGAGGAGCTGTATTTTCACTTTTGGTTTTATTTCATAGTAAATGCATTTTTTTAAAAAAAAGTTTCATCTCAGTAAATTATAATAAATGGATTCAATTAAATTCCTGTTTTGCAGTTGTATCAAATAATACATTGAATTAAAAAAATATGCATTCTATATTATGAATTTTGCTGTCTAAAAAGTTAATAATCACTTAGCTGATCACCGAAGGTGGCTCATATTGTATAAGGAATTAATTGTGGAAACTGATTAATGTTAGATACATTCTTTGAAGTAACCAGAATTCAAATTAGAAAATGAACAAACAAGCATTTCTAACTAAATTTGTTAAAAAAAATATTCTATTTTAATCATTAAAATCTGTGATATTAAAATCTGTCTTGACATTAAAATGACATGAATTAATGAAATAAATTAAAATGAAATGACATGAATTGAATGAATTAAATGACATGAATCACTGACATGAATTAAAATGAAATGACATTAAAATCTGTCTTAACTATAATAAATTAATAGCCCTTTTGTAGATAAAAATTTAAACCTGAAATTTAGATATATGAATTATATATTTTGGATTAGTAATGAGAAATACATGTTAGTTAGATGTGGACTATTCTGTTCCCATAGCTCTCTTTCTTATGATGAGTGTAAAAAAACTTGAATTTTTCCTGATAAAGAGCAAAGATGATAAGAAGGACCAAAAAAGGTCTGAAGGACCTTCAGACCAAAAAAGTTGTATGGTAGAAAGTATATTTTTATAAAATTTATCAAGAAAAAATTGTCACTGTTAACAATGTCACTGTCAATGTTATAAAACTTTATTAGATACAGTGAATTTTTAAATTTAAAGACAGTATTGCCATGAAGTTAAATTTAAAATTATGTGCTGTCATGATGAAAAATGCATCATTTTAAGATGAAAATTTGAATGATAGTTTTAAAATGTTGCTTCATTTTGCCTTTCTGAAATATATAGTTGCATTTACATGTTTTAATTTTAAATAATGTGCATTTTTTTATATTATTTATTTGATTGTGGTTGATAGATTGACAAACATGGCCACCTGGCTTCACATACATAAATTTTTATAGATGGCATTACAAAACATGAAGTTCTTGTAATATATTCATTTATCCAGCATAGGATTTATTCAGCATTACCAAGGTCTTGTTACTATTAGTTTGGAGAAATTCGAATAGTTATTAGTTTTTGATTAATCATTTAGTGAATCATTTCGGATTTAAATATGGAGACAATTTATTAATGAGTCAATTGAATGCAAGTGAGTATCATCATGTCATTTAACAGAAAAAAGTGCATTATAAGTTTTAATTTTCAGGTGCAATCTTAAAAAAGTCATAGATTTCAATTTAAGAGTTCATTTTTCAGTCAACTTCCGCTCCTTGGTCTGGAAGAATTCATTTAGATTTGGCAGTTAAGAAAATTCTTGTTCAATTATGAAGTAGCCAATTGTAAAAGGCATAAAAATGCAACAACAACAACAAAATGTTATTTCTTTTAAAAAGATATTTTTTATCTACAAAAAATATTAATTAGTAAGTCACTCAAATCAAAAAGTCAATCAAAGTCTTCATAAAGTGTTTTTTTCTTTCTCTAAGAAAAGAAAATGTTTCCTATTTTCAAATGCATGATATATATTATTAACTTGATATATAATAATGCTTGTTTTCATTACTTCTCTTATTTACAATGCTTATATTATGCATATATGATTAAATGTGTGTTGTGTTCAGTTTTTAGAGATTTTCTTCACATATTGAAAAAAAAAATATATCGCATATTGAAAAAAATATATAAATGCTGGTTGGCATTTACAAATATATTTTATGAGTTAACATTTTTTTAAAATTATTTAATAGATACTATGGATGTATAAAAAAGAAAATGCAACTTCAACAATTAAATCATAAGACCACTTTGATTGCTCATATTGTTGCTGTTAAGTTGATGTGCTAAAATATATAAAAAAAGTAAATCAATACCTCATTGTAACAATATTTGAATGACCATTAAACAGGTAATAATAATAATAAATAATTTTCCTTATTGTTTTGCTATTCTCATTTCAATAGTTAAAAAAAAACCCCTCTAAAAAAACCTAATAAATTATTTGTTGGCTGTATATATATATATATAATATTCTTATTTTTATTTCAGATTGAAGCTCAAAAAGTCTGTTCTAAGAATGCTGTGCATCAAGCAGACAACATATTAAGAAAACTGATATCAAAGAAAATTTTTTATTTTAAAGGTAAGAGAAAAGTTTCTGTTTTGAAAGTACTGAGGGATTTTTGTGTTAATTAATTGATGAGTTAATCTCTATCAAGCAGTCTCATTGTACTATATGAAATTCTTTTCATATTTTATTTTTGAGCATGTTTCATCATGAATAGCAGATATGTTCAATATGATGTTTATTTCTCACAATAATCAATTTCAGATATCCAGTTAGGTAGCTATATGTAATAGAAAGAGTTGGGGGGGGGGAGAGATGTTGCAGACAAATTAATTAAAAAGATTCTATTGAACTGTTTGCCTTATCTGGCAAATAGTCTGGCAATAAGTTTGTAAAAAGGATAAACTTTGTAAGTTAAAAATTATTAGAATAATATTAGCATTATGTTGAGTATTGCTGGTGAGGTTTCTATCTGTTTCATAGCATTCATTTAGTTATTATTATATTTAGAAACTCTGAGCATCTATTTAAATAATATTATGTACAAATGTTATTGTTGCAGTCATGAGTTATAATAAATAGATAAAAATTATATATACATTTTCACAATAGTTATCGAAAATTAATAAATATATATATTAATCAAAAGTTAATCCAAAATAAACCATTAGCATGTTGATTAAATTCTAAATGTATTGAAGTATGAAACTATAGTAATCAGTTTACTATACAAGGGGCTTCATAATGTGTATTGTTTAGGACTGACCATAAAATTTTACTGCCAATAGTCACTTATTGAAGAAAAGTATATTAAATTTTAATATTCAGTTTGAAATTATGATTAATTTTTAATTAATGTTAAAAAATAATGGAGAAATGCAGATAAATCTTAAGTTTCACCTTTAAAAGTAATTTTGACATCCTCAGAATTATATTGTGTTTCTCTATATCTGCAGATGAGACTAAGGTAATTTTACAGAATGTAAACCGTTTTATATATTGATAATGTTTATGATATACTTATGGCTTTCCAAATTTGAATGATTCAGAACTGATTCAGAGAACCGGAACTTTTGTTGATAGAAAGATTTGAATCATAAGTTTATGACTGCATCATGCTTGTACTATAACACAATATATCATTTACTACTCAAATTCAGATAACTGGATGAATTTGTGTTAGGAGAATGGATCATTACATCAATTTATGACAATAAAACTTTTCTTGCATATTCAAAATTTTGATTCTTCTTCTTTCATTTTTCTTTAGAAGTATCATTTTAGGAAATGAATAAATTATTTTGGAAACATTTGTGCTATAATTATTTATGAACCATATAATATAATACAGAAAAATATTGATAAATTTTTTTATGTGTTGTTAGTTATTTTATAAGGCCAAGATATGTAATTGATAGGTCACATGCATAATGCAGATAATAGAGGAAAAACAATTGAGTTCTTGTTTTGGACAGCACTTATGTGTAATGAAATTAGTTAAATTAAGCAGTAAAAATAATTTAAAAATTTAATTAAATTGAAATTTGATGACTAATATTCGTTGATGTTAGTTAAAATATGCCATTAATGTTTGAAGTTATACATAATTACATTCAATTACATATGTTCCCTTAAAAAAAAAAACTAGGAAAAAAGATTTTTTTCATTTAGTTTTTATAAATAATGTTTTCAAGGTTAATGAAAATATTTTAAAATTATAAATAGGAAATATTTTTAAAAATATACTTTATGTTGCCATTTAACAATGTCAACATAATGGCAATGGTTACCTTTTATCTATTATGTTAATTATGTCTTTTATGTTAATGATTTGAAGAAAGAAAATAATTAGTTTAGTAACTCTTATTTGGATATTTCTGGTAGTAAATGAGTAGAAAGCAATTTTCAGATTAATAAACGTTATTTCATTTATGATACACAATTTTTTTCAAAGAAAGTGTAATTTGAAATTGTATTGAAAAACTTATTTTATTTAGATGTATTAATGTTGGTTGATATTTCATAAAAGTGGTAACATTTATATATTTATGTTTGTATGATTACATTATTCTCTTGTGTAGTTTTAATTTTTTATAAATGAACCATATTTTCAAAATATTAAGAGATAAATTGATGTGTGTGTGTGTAAGGTGATCAATAAAGTTCTTAGAAGCACTTTAAATTTAGAATGGTGTCTCAAGGGAAGTAATGTGTACTTATAGTAAAGAATGTGTTGTGCTAATTAATTGAAATGTGTTGCAGTGTTCCTAGCTGCAAAATAAGGAAGTTACAAAAAAATAACTCAAAAAGTCCAGTTAGACAAAAGTATTCTATACCATAAAAAAAAGAAATTTCATGGAATAATTTGTAAAATTGGTGGAGATAACTGCAATTAAAATTGTAAACTTTATTTCTCTTAGAAAAGGATTAAACCTAAATATGAAAAATGTACTTTTCAGATTTCTTATTTCCAGGTGTGTTTTTTTAAATATTTTTGTTTATTTTCTTTATTGCTTAAATTTCACTTTGCTGTCACTTAACTCAGAAAAACTGTATGATAATACTTGAAAATATATTTTTCATTTTTAGAATGAATTCTTTTTCAAGTTATGAAATGTTTATAATTTTAGTCACAAATATCTCAGCCACTTTTTCAGAACTCATTGCACGAAACTTTTCCCTGTGTTTTTATTATACTATAGCAACATTTTTCTAATTGGATTTTTTTTTTTACTGATTTACTTTATTTTTATAAATTTCCTTATTTCACCACTGTAAATTATCTGAATAAATTCAATATAATTACTTTATTATATATACACATTACTTCCTTGGCTCTTCAAGACACCATTTGTAATTTAAAGTGCTTTACGGATCACCATGTATATGCACACACAAACATACGTAAAAGTATAAACGGTGATGAGATGTGATAATTATTAAGGGTTTTTTTATATTGCCGATGCAGGCATGGTTATTGTTTTATATTTTGGTTTATTGTCTGATTAGTCATGTCATTAATGGATTAATTTAAAAAAAGTTATAACTGAGTTATTCTGCTTATTTCATGTTGAACATTCTTTTGATAAATATTTCATTGTTTGAAATGATCTCAAAAATATAGGTAGTCAGTTTATTGAAAATATATTTCACACACACACACACACACACAATAATAATAATGGGAAAGTTTGTAATATTAAAAAAAAAAAAGAGTGTGGAAGGAGTAACAATTGAAGAAGAAAAATGAAACATAGATATATTAAAGGAACAGTTTAATTACTTTTGAACGTAATGAATTTACTTAAACCATATTAATTATAATGTTTAATTAAAGGAATAACAAAAGAAGGGGGGATAACTGTTTTGATACTAAAAGATGTGTCTTAAAAAATTTCTTTTTTGAAATTTGAAATGTATCAGTTTAATACTAGTGATGAAAAATTTGATAAGAGAGAGAGAATAATAAATAGAAAATCCTGTTAATAAAGAGCAGGTCACCAAATTTTTGACTTCTTTATGACATTCTGAAAAAATATTAATTAGTCAAATATACCCCAAAATATTCTGTTAAATAATATGCATTTACTGTATTTAACATATTGGTCATTGCAAAATAAGGTGGTTTTAAAATTATGTCTATTTTTAATATGCACAATTTTTATTGAAATCTGATTTGTAAGTGTTAAAAAATTATATTAATATAAACTAAGATTTTGTAATATTTTTCTTTTTCAGAAAATATTTCTGATGAAGGAGATTTAAAATCTTTGGTTTCATTTACTATTGATGCTAAACAAGAATTGCTGAATGGCATTAGAAATGGAAAAGTTAATCTACCAGAAGAAGTTCTCGAAAATTTAAAAGAATTAGGTATAGAAAAGGTGCATCAGGAATATGAAGACATACTAAATGAAATTTTTGAAAGTACTTTGCAATGTAAAATGGCAGATGTTGACTTTTTATCCAGAGCTTTCAGTAAAACAGTAAATCTGAAAAATGGTGATATTTCTTGATATTTTATTCTGCTATTTTATGTAAATCTTCTAAGTCAAAAGAATTATTTTGTTACATTAAAGTTGTAGCAATAAGATGTTATATTTTATATTTTAGTATATATTGCATATAGATGTATGCAGAGAAAAAATTTTGAAAGGTTTTGACAAATTCTAAATGCTATTAGAGATAGCAAGCATGTATAGTCTCTAGGCAGCTAAAGGAAATGGACAAGCAGAAATGTATTTATATTGTGAAATATTTTCATGTTGTTTGATATAATAAGTTTTGCAATTCTGTGATTGTCATTATTTAATGTGATTTGTTTTTTTACTGATATTGCATTTATTAATGTTAAGTGTTCCTACTTATAAGTTCCTCATAAAACTGATTTGTTTTGCTATGAAAAATTATAAAAGCCAGTTGAATTCCCTAATATTCATTTGAAATGTTTTTTTTAATTGCTATGCATTATTTAAATTTTTATTTCCTATTCTATCACATAAGCATTTCCCTCAATAAAAGTTATTCTATTTTTCATACATATTTATATTTATTATATGTAGAAAAATATAAATTATTTACATGTAGAAAAGAAAAAAAAAAGTAGGATATGACCTCAAAAATTCTTAGCAATAAAAAAATAAAACAAAAAAAAAACAAGAAAGGATGAAGACTAAATGATTAAGTAAATCTAAATATCCTGAATTTATTTATTTATCTTATTTTTTTAACATCTAATTTACTTAATATATAAAATATACAAATTCTTTAGTTGAACAATCTCTTAATTAGACTATTAATACAATTTTCTAAGTCATTTTTTAAATAGCATAAATGTAATTTATAAATTTTCAGGTAAGAAATTAAATATGAAAATATCCTTAAGTATGCTAAGATAATTATTCGATTTTAAATTTAATATCATAAATATTAGAACATGAATAAGCTAAAATAAATTTTATTTAAATGCTTACAAACATTTGCTTTTAATTTAAATAAATAATTTTGAAAAAATCAGGAATTCCTTGAATTAGTAAGATGTTATGTATTAATGTATTTTAAAATAACGAAATAATAAAGCATCTATTTCAAGAGAAATTATTCTTTGCTAAATAATAACTTACTGGAAAGAGAGGAAGGACTGAAACTAAGTATGGTTTTTAATATTTGTTCTTCCAAGAGTCTAAGACATAATTTATTTAATGTATAATTATTTAAAAATATAAGTATAGGATGGTTACTTAAAATTTAAAATCAATGATATCTGAAGATTTTTTTTTTGTGTGTAGTCACAATCATATAAAAAAATGTGTGTTTTATTTATATTGTTTTATTTGAAATCAATAAAGTATATTGAAAAACTTATGTTTTCCATCTTTTAAATAATTTTCAGGCCAGACGTTATTATTCTTTGCACTATATTAATTTTTCCTTAAAAATGTTGTTATTTTTGTTTCATTTAAGATAAGATTTCACGTTTTGTTTTAAAAAGTATTTACATTGAGAATGAGATAGTATATCTATGAATCAATTTATACATGAAATATTTTTCACTCATACTTAAATTTAATTTACAGATACACTACATTTACTTAAAGTTTAATAACTTTATTTAATATAAATGCAGCAATAAATATTTGTGTAATATGAAGCTCTCTTTTATTTATTTAAATTATAACAAAACTTACAACTGTTTAATGATATAAATATAAAGTGTGTAGTTAATTTTATATAGTTCTGAAAGTCACAATGAATTTTCATTCCAATTTGTTTTTTAGTCTTCGGGAAACAATGATATTGCAAAAAAGTTAAGTGAAAGTTTTAATCAAGTTAAAAGGCTTGTTGAAAGTTTTAAATAAATTAAAATGCTGCAGTATCTCAAGTGTTCTTCCTATGAGGGACTGAAATAACAATTGACTCAAATAGAACGCATTATATAATTAAAAGGTTAAGTAAATATATAGGCCAGGGAGTTAAGTCAAAAATCTGAATTTTACTTTTTTTTTATTAATTAATAATAAAAATTTTAATTAATAAAAAGGTGAAATTAACTTATATCAAAATACATAATGTATGTTTTTGTTATGAGTATTCATTGTAATATAAGTTAATGGATCCTCTGGTTACAAAATACAAATGTTCTACTGATAAACAAAAGGCTTAAATTTTGAAAAATTGATTCTTGAGGAAATAAATTTTTTCAATAGGTCTAAAGAACAGAAAAATAATTGTTAATGGAATTTTAAGCATATTTTTTGTATCATTATTTTAAATTATTTAAAAAGCAATACTTATGGGTTTTAAATTATATATTTATGCCTTTCTATTTAGAGTCTTTGCTATATCTGTATTTTCTATATAAAAAAAATGGAAATTTTGAGTATTTTGATAATTAAAATTTATTAATTGAATAAGTACTTGACAGAAATTGGAGTTTTACTTAATTACGCTGTTTTATTTAACCGATTTGACTGCAGTTGAAATCGACATCGAAAAGCAATGCTTCTATTCCTTCTAAATCTTGTGTATCTCTGGAAAGAATGGAAAACAAAACATTAAAAATGTGCTTGTGGTATTCGCTTTTGACTAATGTTTGCTATAGGTGTCTCAAACCAGAAATACAAAAATTTAAGAGGATTAAAATGCACATAGATGATTTGGAATTACATAGTAATGCTTGGTCGAAAATGCTTGGCAGATATGTCGTGCATTGCCAGTGCGCCTTCTTCCCAAGGGTTTTTGTTATGAGTGTTAATTTCAAAATTCCTTGGCATAAAGTCAGTAATGGTACAACTGTGCTCATGATCATAACCAGTGACATCACAGCTACATTAAATTGCTGTCTGTTAAGTCAATACAGAGTTTTTGTCTTTCATTTCTTTTATGTTTATCCTTTATCACAAAATAAATTTCAGAGAAGAGGTCTAAAAGTAATAGGAAGACTCGCTGCTAACAGTGAAATCATTGGTTATAATTATTGAATTTTGCTGTAGAATACCGAAGTGATGAGTCCCTGGAAGAACGCTTGGGAATCTTGCACATGTACAATGCCATTTACTGTATCTGGCAAGCAGTTCTGATGGATCAAGTAGATGTTTCTAAAGTCATCGTATTTTACTCCTAGAAGTTTTAACTCCAGATTGAGACGTTTGGTATTCTTACCTTTGTAATTCTTGCACTATAACAGTTGAATCATCTTCTGAGATCTTTTGTGTACCTTTATCGTCTGAACCCAAATCTGTAAAATTAACAAATTAATTAGCTTTAAATAAAAATTTCACGGAACTGGACTGCAGTGATAGCTAATTTTGTTAAAATACACATGGTAAATTATTAAAAATAATCATTAAGCATCATTAGAAAAAATTCTGTTAATGGAAGAATTAACTTAATCATCTTGATTGTTTCTTAAATTGTGGATTCATTCAAAAAGATTATGAAAATTCAGTTTCTTAAAAATTATAAGAAAAAATTGCTAAGAAAGCAATTTGAACTTTAAAATTTCATTGAAATTTTTAATTGAATTTACTTTTACATATTATTCACAATGAAAGGAATAGTTGGGAATTTTTATTTCTTCCTATATCTCTTTACTAAATTTTATTTCTAATGACAATCTAGAATGAATTTTTGGTTCCGCTTTTTCCCATCCCTGTGGACTGAAAAATATTTTGTGACGAAATGGGCAATGTTAAAAGTCCTTTGCCTAATTACCAATTCTGGCAACAAAACATCCATGCTATCATATGTAGCAAGGATATTATCAACTTCCAAATAACTTAATATTAATTATGAATAAAGTACACTGATCAAGCATTGCTGCTCATAGTTTGAATCAGGCCAATGTAAATAGTCACCCTTAACCTCAAATAGTTCAATATCTAATCTGCAAATTTATTAAAAAGTTTTTATAATCTGTTAAATTTGTTAGAAATTATTACCAGTTTTTTTTTAATTTTAAGTGTTATGCAAGTTTTAAAATGATTTACTAAGAAGTTCCGTTTGAATAATTGCTAAATAAAGTAACCATGGAAACTAAGATTAATACTGAGATAATATTTTTAATATTCAAATGTTTGTTTCGAAAATTAAAAAACAAAATAAATTATTCTATAAAATAAATAGGTAGATCATTTTAATACTGTTCGTGAAAACTTTGTATGTTAGCTAAGCGAACATATTTTTATTTTCAGAAATTTGATCAGAATTTAATTTTATTTTCATTGGCGATCCCTATCAGAAAAGAAAAAAACATTTGTAGTTCTTTCTGTTTTTCAAAAAATTTTAATCACGAGCCCTAAAATTACGAAACAATTAAGAAAATAAAGCATTAATTAATAATGAGAAAAGACAGTGATACATTTTTTTCAAATATAAAAGAATTTGAAAAGTATTGATTCTGGTATTGTTCTGTGCGAGCCCGGCTGACGATTGTAACATACGATTCAAGAAATTTGTTTTCGGAATTCGAATTTCTGATAGTATATAATGTAATTTTAATATGTATCTAGAATATTTTTACATTTTATTTCTATTCAAATAATTCATATTTACCATAAATGTGATCTTTTATAACTGTGAAACCTTTCTTCGACGCAAATCCGTACTCCTTATCGAAATGTGTAGCTTTAGCACAAAATTCATGCTGCATGTTAGAACGTTTCTGTTTCATTTCTTCCTAAAATCAAATGTAAAGAAATTTTTACTCGCAATATATGCATGACTAATGATTGCATATAATATAGTTTTTGGTGTTACCAGATTTTTCTTCAATGATTCTTTTTCTAAATTCAATTCGCGAATTCTTTCTTGAAGTAGTTGATGGCGTATTTGTAAAATTTTCAATAAAACTTGTCTTCTGCAAAGACGTTCTACCTGCAAATTATATGAATAAATGTAAGCAAGGAATATTTAACTTTTTTTTTCTTTTTCGTAATTTGCTTTATTTATTATTAATTTTTATTTCGCACTGAGTCAGTTTTAACCGTGGAGGTGTTATATATGTGCATTTTTATTCACAACTATTTGTTAAAATTGCGGATTTTCTTTTTTCCTGTCTTCATAATGCAACAACTGATTCTAATATGTTAAACGATTAGAATAGGAAAATTATTATTTATTAGAAACTTTTAGTTTGTTGATTATTTCACAGCAAAATTGATTTCATTATCATCCATTATATTAATTGTAATATTTTATAAAAATTCGAATAAAATTCTTCAATTTTTCATGGATAATTACGATAATGAAGGTAAAAGTCAATAAAAGTTCTGAGAATCATACAGAGAGATTTCTTATAGCATAATATTTAGATTTAAATTCCACTGAATCATTGCCATCAGCTATCAATGAAAATCAAACTTCAAATCGATTTTTAATGTCTGTCTTTTCTTTTTTTCCTGTTCTGAATTCAAAATCAGAAAAGAATGACTATTTGTAATCTTACAAAAGAATTTTGAATGAGATCGCATTATTCTTATGGAAATGTTAGGAAATTTATTTTTAATAATGTGTAAAAAAAAAAATAACGAACATTTTGAAGGAAAAGAATTATTAAATAAATCACAAAATCACTTTTTTAATATTAAATTATAAAAAAGCCATTTGTTGCTGATGCTGCTGGTAAAAAAATGTTAACGTGCTGATTATATTTTCAATTTATTTTGTTAATATTTTATTAAAAAAAGTCCATTATTATTTATAAAAGTTAATGTTTTATTGCATGTGTTTATCGGAATTGATCATATAATATGCAGTTAGAAAGGGCGAAGTTTTAGAGAGCTGCGCGCTATTCAGATCTAATTTTTCCGGGCTCAAATTTTGTGGCTGATTGCTATTGAAAACCTTTAATATTCCATATAATTACCCTTTGCTGATTTATATACTGTGTACTGACCTGATCGATTATAAATAATAAAACGTTTAGTAAATGTTAGCAAGGCAAGATATTTTAATAGAAGAAATGATGTTATGCACATTAGACACTGTAACACCTGCCTGTAAATTTGAAGCAATATTTTGTTGTGTGTTGTATAAATTATCAAAAATTATGATCTTCTCAACAAACAAGCATTTTTATTCGGAATCGTAAATTTTACCTTCTTGGTAGTTACTTCTTGGAAGTAAGTACACTTTTGATCAGCCTCTTTCAGTTGATTTTCACAGGTTTTGATTTGGTTCTTTACTGAAACAGAAATATACAATAATTTTAAAACGAATTCTGTGGTGAAATGTAGATTATTATGATCCGTGCAGGAAGCAACAGGACGAATGTTGTTGGAAACATTTCTTTAATAATCACATTCACACACTAAACAATTACAAACACAAAGACAAGACATTCACGCGCGCGCTTCACAGTTCAGCATCACATTTCCTTCTAACCACAATCGCAATGCACCATGGGATGACACATGGGATGGCCTAATCAGGTATCGCCATCCAGTATCCAAAAGAGAAGATAAGTGTAATGCAACTGCTACATCCTCCCCCTCTGGCTCCGACGACGTCCCGGTAAGGAGGCAGAATTTGAATTGTCTGGAAGTCTATTGGTTCCTGAGGAAAGGGACTTAAGTTTTGGTGGTCAGCCTCTTTTGCGAATCGGATGCAGTGGTGTATCTGCTTCCATGTTTCGACTGTACGAACGTAGAGCTGAGGTATGATATGTTCCTAAAGAGGTGGATGGATCACTTGGGCTAGCAATTTCATAGGTAGTTGGAGACATCCTATACGGTGGTACGGGGACTGGGAGGTGATCACCAGTGTTGATTCGATGCTCGATGAAAGGAGTTGGTTCTCCACCTGGTTGGAAACATTTCTCGTACCTTTTGAGCAGGGAATTGAATTTCGTCCGTTGTTCGCCCGAAAGATGGGTACCCTCATTTTCTCGAAGTTGACAGGAATGGGATGCAACAGGTACAACCAGGAGAGACTTAATATCAGCCGGAGGTTCAATAAAGTTAAACGATTGGTAAGGAGCCTCTGAGAAATACCAAAGTCCTTTCTGAAGATCCAGGACGATACCTGCGGCTCTCAGAAAATCTGTACCCATAAGAGTTCGGTTTCCCTTGGAATTCTTCAAGACTATCAGTTTCGTGGGGATAACTTTTCCTGCCACACCAATATCTACCGTCGTTGTGAGTATATCTGTTTTTTGTACATGCCCGTCGGCTAGGGCCATGTGTAGCTCCAGTGTCGGCACACACTGCTGCTTGGGAACCACAAATCGTAATTTCAATAATGCTTGATGGCTGGCTTTCCATTAAGATACTATAAAAGTTCATGTGATTAAGGGTTGGAGGTTGAGTGCGGTTTCCTTGAACCATAGGACTACATTTCGCACATTTTGCCTTTACAACTCCTGGCTCTCCACAACCATAGCATGACAGAGGGGGTCTGTCTTTGTAGCTGGGATCCCGCCTACTTTGACTGGGGACTCCGGGATTCCGCCTACTTTGACTGGGAATCCACGGCAGACCCTGTCTATCATCTCTTTGTTCAAATCGGGTTGATTTATATTGATTTCTTTTTGGGTAAATAGCTTTTGTTTCATGTGGTTTTGAGGCAAGCTTTAGGTTTACAGAGCGTGTCATAACAGTCCAGTTTCTCCACTAGATCATTTGGGGTAACCCATTCACTCCATACATCAATAAAATGGTTCTTAACTTCGGGAAGAACTCGTTTCTTCATTTGATCCAAGATCATTAGATCTTTTAATTCTTCAATCTTCGTTATGTTCAATTCTGCTAGCCGTGCTTCAAAATAGCTACGCAGTTCAAAATGGAAGTCTTTCCATGTGCTTTCAGGTTTTTTCTTGTGAGTTGTAAAGAGTTGTCGCATCCTCTCAGCGCTTAATTTAAACCGTTGAAGTAACATGGATCTAATATGATCAAAGTTATGTGCTTACTGTTCCGGTTCTCTTGCGATGAGCTGTGCCACACTATTGAGTAGTAGCCCTAGAAGATGAGCAACCCAATTCTGTTTACCTATTTTTAGAATTTTCATTTGACGTTCGAATAGATTTAAGAATAGGGTCATGTCCCCATTCTGAGGGTCAAAGTCAGGAAGCAATTTCTTCAAATTAAATGTAGCTTGTTGGTCTGCAGGCAAAAGTTCAAGACCAGGAGTCTGCTCCAACTTCTGAGATTCCACTTGCAGACGGAGTTTCTCCAACTCGTAAGCTCTGTCCCGTTCTATTCTTTCTTTTTTATCAGCGACACGTTCTCGTTCCTCACGTTCTAACCTTTCAGTTATAATGTTTTCTAGGGTATCTTTCACAAAGTCTAAATCTTCTTTGTAAATCGATGTTTTCAATATTAATTCGCGTAATTCAATCACTTTAAGATCACCTTCCACCTCCTCACCAAGTTCTGTGGCAAGTTTTATTAAATCTTGTTTCCTGCCTTTAGACATAAATGCCATATTGAACGTTTATCTTTACACAAACCAAATAAAAAGTTATTTTTCCTATAAGCACAGTCAATTGAAAAAATGTTCAAATAAAAGTCAATGTTCCCCAAAAGTTCACTTTAAATTCAAAATACTAACAATAAAATTTGCAATTACGTTAAAAAAAATAATAATCGATATTAACATTTTACAGATACACAATTTCTAATTCACTTTTCAATATGCAAAAATATATTTTAAAAAATTCACAATTAACATTTGTAAAACAAAATTATGTTTGAGATATATTATGGAATTTTTCACAATAATAATATATCAAATCATATACTCATATCATAATCATCATATCTAAATCATATACTCAAATTTCAAAAGAATAAAAAACGTAAACATTATCATTAAAATAAAACAGAAAATACAATTTTCAGAATAATGCCAAGTAAAATTTAAGTTAAGAAGTATTCTTATTGAATAAAAAAATAGGACACACATGGTATATTTCAAATACTATAAAACAATTAATAAACATATCAATAAATCAATTTCTTTTCTTGGAACTTTTCCTATTCCGAGAAAAAAAAAAAAAGAATACTTTCATCTACCTTCTCTTTTCCCTCTTTTTTTCAGAAAATTTCAGCTAATAAAAGGAATAAAACAAAATTGATTAATTGTCTGTTCTTAAATACACTGGTGTGCAAAACTTAAGCAACAATGCAAATTTTAAGCAGATAGCCATGATATTCCAGAAAAGGAGTTCTTGCGATCAGTACAATGAACACGTAATTCAAGAGAAAGGTCATGCGTATGCAAATATCAGGAACAAAACGTCACAGGCGATGTCAGCGTACGCAAATAAAGTGCGGAAGGCGAGCGCAGCTCAACACTACAATAAAAGGAAGGACGGAGACGCAATTAAAGACATTCGCTGCACCGTTTAGAGTGGTGCAGGGAGCACAAAAACTGGACATATCATCAATGGAGTCTAGTCCTCTTTACAGATGAGAGTCGTTTTAGTGCCACAAGCGATTCCCAACGCCATTTGATTTGGAGAGAGGTCGGGACACGGTTTCATCCCAGTAACATCACGGAAAGAGACCGTTTCGGTGGTCCTGGAGTTGTCGTCTGGGGAGGCATTATGATAAACGGGCGGACTGAGCTCCACGTTTTCGACAGAGGTTCTGTAACTGGAGATCGCTATTGTCAGGAGGTGATCCTTCCCCATGTGCGTCTGTTCCGAGGTGCCATTGGATCAGACTTCGGTTTTATGGATGACAATGCACGGCCACACAGGACTCAGGCTGTTGAGGAGCTCCTGGAAAGTGAAAATATCACTCGAATGGATTGGCCGGCGTGCTCCCCTGATTTAAATCCGATAGAACATGTGTGGGATGCTTTGGGGAGACGCCTTGCGGCACGATTACATCCTCCTGGGAACACCCGACAACTTAAACAGATGCTGATTGAGGAATGGGCACTCTTACCTCAAGAACTGTTGGGCAATCTGGTGCTGAGTATGGGGAGACGGTGCGAAGCAACCATTGCAGTAAGGGGAGGGCATATCCCATACTAAGGAACATCTGCTTGCTGTTCTTCCTCTTGGACAGACAATCATGTGTAACGATACTATGAATTCAATAAAGCCTTTTTTTGTTTGATTCCATACTGTATGCATTGTATTCATTTCTGCGCAACTATGCTTTCGTCATTCTTTCAGAACAAAATGCTGTATCTCATTTTTGAATTTCATGTCTCTCAGATGATTTCTCGTGAAGTTATGGCAAAAAACATACCTGTTGCTTAAGTTTTGCACACCAGTGTATAATGCAGTATAAAAACACAAAAAGGATAATAGATCATCGGATATACCAAGTCAAAAAAAAAAAAAAACACACAAAGCAAAGCAATAATTTTGTTTTGTCTCAAAACGAAAGGATTCAATAAAACAAAATTACGTTTTGATGGAGTACTGAAATGAAGCACATAAATAAAGCTTTCATAGGTTTCAAAAAGATATCTCATTACAACATGAATACTCACAAAATATTTGCAATAAACTTATCAAGAAAAGTGTTAACAGAATAAAAGTGATCCGAACATAAATACCTGGTTCTGTTACTTACAGAACGGTTTCTTAAAACAAAAGTTATTTTACAAAGTTACATTCCAATTCTAAATATTTCAAATATTCTATATATTTTCTAAATTAGAATAAAACAAGTTATTTTATAACTTTTCTGTTATTTTCAGAAATAAAACAAAACTACTTATCTAATCCTTGGATCGGCTCCACCAAAACAAAACTGATGAATTTTTCCGTGATGTAAATTTGAAAACACATACACATTTCTTTTACGTTGGGCGCCAATGTGGTGGAATGTAGATTATTATGATCCGTGCAGGAAGCAACAGGACGAATGTTGTTGGAAACATTTCTTTAATAATCACATTCACACACTAAACAATTACAAACACAAAGACAAGACATTCACGCGCGCGCTTCACAGTTCAGCATCACATTTCCTTCTAACCACAATCGCAAAGCACCATGGGATGGCCTAATCAGGTATCGCCATCCAGTATCCAAAAGAGAAGATAAGTGTAATGCAACTGCTACAATTCTTATTTTCTGTTTGTTTGTTTCTAAGAATATATCAGGCTAATTTTTCATATTCACAGTACAGAATTAGTGGATGTACTTCACATACTTGTATTATTTCTCTAGATAAATGCCTCTATCTAACCAGAAAATATCCTGTATCGTACAAAATTATTTAAGCAAATTTAAATCTAAAAATTTTGCAGATTAAAGTTATTTGGTTCAAGACATAGGCTAATCAGAATAATTATATTATTATTTCTGTAATATTGTTGAAAATGCCTTCTTACAGATAATAACGCGTTCAAAAAAATATACCAAAAAATTAAAATCAAACACTAAAAGTGTCTTCATTTTAATGATTAACGAAATAAAAAAATGGCTGGAATGATATAGTATGAATGCAATTATTGGGCTATAACGATTGCATTTATGCAATGCTTTTTCCGTATCAGATTCAAAGATAATAATCATCTAAAATATATTCAAAAATTAAAATTATAAAACAAATCATCTTTTTGCATTCAGGAAAAAGCTTTCGAAAACATTCATGATAGTCTTTATGACATACTTTTAATAAGCAAGTAAAACAGCACTTCAACGGGAAACTTGAAAGCGCAATCTTCTTGTGTGTGATAAATATAAATTTTCCCTTACACATTTTCTGATAAAGCTTGATGCCGTTTACTTTTGTCACTTAGGACTACCCTCCATCTCCTGCCTCTTATTATATAGCAAATAGATATAATAAAAAGAATATGGCAGAACAGTCTTTGTATAACATGCTTACAAATATTTTTATTTGCCAACTGATCATGAATGCGATAGAAAAAAAATGTGAACATTAAAAAAAAATGCTTCACATTTCATCTCAGTATTGTTTCTTTTGAGTTAATGCTCTTTAGATAATATTTTCTCTTTCAACCTGATCACGTGATGTATCGGAGCTAAAGTGAGGCATATGCATTTGCAAGTAGAAAACGAGAAAATTATGAAACGAAATATTTTACGATTGATTATATATTTATGAGTATACTTACGTAATCTTAGTTTGTATGCTTGTTTATGCAAAGCTTATATGGATGGCGCTGTGTTTAGATGTGTTAAGAATTCGATTACTGCAATAGGTTTTAGAACCACTGCGTATCACCACTGGATGGCCTATAAGTTTTTTAAACTTTTGATGCATGCATAATATTTTATTTCCTCTGTTCAAGTCAGATATGTCAGTCAGTGCGAAATTTAGATAATTTACATAACTACATAATTTATACAGTGGCCAATTTATATCACATATTAACATATTTTTGACTTAATCAATATGCTAAAGATTTATTTTATTTTAATATTTGGGAGTTTATCCATAATTATTAAATTAATGATTTCTTTATTTGCGAATAAAAGATTACATTTATATGATGGATTATCAGAAAGCCATTACTTTCAAACAACATCAAAATTATAATTTTAAGGATCTCCAATTAGCAGTATAACCTCAAGAGAATATAACTTAACCAGTTAAATAAATGATATGCCAAATAATATTAATTATGTAATTACTTACTTATAATTTATAGAATATGTAAAACAAACAAATTATCAACATGTTTGCTTTTCCCCCCATTTCCTTAGCCAAGCAGCCATAGGTTAAGGGCTAAATACACGGTTATATATATGAAATATTTACAGTGGAACTCAGTGTTATAGCAGTTGCATTACTCTTATCTTCTCTTTTGGATGTACAAAAAAATCTATAAAGTAGATAGAACACAAATGATTTAAATCTCCATTTTTTTTTAAGAATGCAAAATATTTATAATTTTTAGTTAAGAGATAAATATATTTTCAGCAATGGAAAAAAATATTTATGTTCAAAAACTTTATATTTTAGATGAAGCAACACATAAAGACAGAAATTAAATTCAAATTATTTCAATTGTTAATTTTAACTGCAAGTATATATACGCATTTAATAAAAGAAAAGCAGATATAGCGAATAATTGCTATTAAATTTGCGTAAGTACTGAAAAAGAATTAGATTTAAGAATTCTTACCCATAAAAATAACATTCTGAGAATCAGAAATAAAATTGCACATTTTATACGATTAAAAGATGGTATATGCTGAATCGTTACACTGTAAACAAAATAATAATAAATCTACCAGAACAGTTTATCATAATAGCAAAATACCATACAACTGAAAAAAGAAAACATTTTCAATACTTGTTTAGATTAATCACTTTGACAGCGACTGAGCTTATGAATACTTGATGAGACTTGGCGCGTCACTCAAGGGCACGTAAAATGGTATCAGAAAACGAGAACAGACAGTTTTGGTTTCGGTTCGCAAACTTACGGACCAAGAAATGTATCAAGTACGATAAATTACTTCGTGCTTAATTAAAATACAGAAATACAAAAACAACTTGAAATTCACTATATAGAATACCTTAATATTTCAAAGATATATTATTACGCACTTTCAATAATTGAGATCAAATAACAAAACAATACAGATATTTCAATATGTAAACTAGAACGATAAATAGGCTATAAAAAAACAGAAGTAACTTAGAAATTATTAAATATTAAATAGTATGAAAACATTTCACAGAAGACGGAGCATTTTGGTGTATTCAAGCATGAAAGAATGTTATTAGAATGTATTTCAACGAAATAAATGCTGGATGCTATTGAATTTAAACAACAACAACAAAAAAAATGCACAAGTGTTATGACACTTGTCTGAGAACAGGTACGGACAGGAACCACCGAAACAAAACTGATGAATTTTTCCGTGCTGTAAATTTGAAAAACAGAAACACACTTTCTTTACTGGATTTAAATGCAGATTTTTGCTGGAGATGCGCAAACAAGAAATTATACTCGGTACAGGGGCCGACGTCCCATACGAGTTAGGATTTAAAACTGAATTCTGGAATACTCCTTAGGACATCAAGGAAGCGAAGATGGCAGACGCTAATTCTTTTTTGAGGACTGATGTCTGGAACACAATGATGGACCATTCTCGGGATGAGAAAAATGATGACATGTGTCAGGATGACACGTTTCATAATTTGCTGCGGATGGGAAAATTTTCTTGCGATTTCACTTTCGTTTCATCATTTCACTGGAACACAATGATGAACCTTTCCCGGAATGGGAAAAATTATTTTGTGTCAGGACGACACGTTTCACCGTTTCCATCAAAAATTCATTGTCGGGATGACTTCACTTCCGTTTCATCAGAAATTCTTTTTCGTTGGACGCCAATGTGGTGATGGGAAAATTTTCTTGTGATCGTCGGGACGACTTTAGTTTTATCATTTCACAGGAACACAATGATGAACCTTTCCCGGGGTGGAAAAAATTATTCTGTGTCAAACGAACATATTAAAATTTCTTTTTTCGTCGGGCCCCACGTTGGGCGCCAATGTTGTGGAATGTAGATTATTATGATCCATGCAGGACGCAACAGGACGAATGTTTTTAGGAACATTTCTTTTAATAATCACATTCACACACTAAACAAGCAGAAACACAAAGACAAGACATTCACGCTCGCGGCAGTTCAGCATCACATCTCATTTTAATTACAATCGCAATGCACTATGGGATGACATATGGGATGGCCTAATCGGGCATCGCCATCTAGTATCCAAAAGAGAAGATAAGAGTAATGGAACTGCTACAGTGTTAGAATTCATTCATACTATCAGAAACATATGAATATGCAACGAGGTAGATGAATGGGAAACTTTTAGATGCACACTCGCTTCTTATAATAATGCTCGAAACCAAACTCAGAATATTTGGTCAGAATTTTACTAGGATTAAAATACCACTCCTGATGCATCTTTTACAGTTTGCATATTGAACAAAACTACTTCTCAGGTAAAGCTTTCCTTTTTTTCGATCCGTAGAATTAAAAAAAATGCCAGAAATAAAATTTTGATAAATTCTTACTTAAGAAAATAGTATTGACATTTCTCCAGAGTTTTGAAAGAAAATACAAGTAGAATAAGGACGAAAAAAGTTTAAAATATATACAAGAAAAAAATATTTTTATCTATATTTTCGCTTCTCTTTTTTCTTTTTGTAAGTGAGATAACACTTTAAAATAGATTTTTTTGAGAGGAAGATCGGAGAGCGTATATATATAT